>CM065388.1:2877500-3067500 GCA_033060915.1 Euryodendron excelsum
TCAAGTTCCCATAACATTTGCACTTAAGTTTTTATATAAAGAAACGACCGACGTGGGAAATGCCAAAATCACTACTCATATGAAGCTCTGTACTACATGCAATGCAAGACATAAAATTGTAATGTCAAGGCTTGCTTCTAGTACGGACCGTTTGCATCATTGCATGAATGATCCAACACATGACCATTTCACAAATCCTAACAACGCATGCACAAAATAAAATTATAGTACAAATTATTGTTCAATAGAATATCATATATTGACATACAAAATTTTTATTTCCACTCCACAGACTATCCCATAGAGGATGATCTGGAAGTGGAAGACAAAAAGCACATTGCAAATAGATTAAACATTTAATCATTCATTAATGTAAACAAGGTCGCAAGCATGCTTCAAGTGGACAATTAAAAAAACCAAGAAAATGGTTACCAAGATTAGCACAGCGCAAAGTAGAGAAAAGCCTTAATGAGAACAGCATCAAAGCAGATTAGCACCTTAAAACAAATCCAAGCACGCACGTGAATGTATGCTTATGTTATGTCCAAGTGGACATCTGCACCTATGTCTGAAAGAATCTAAGTTCCAGAAAAGATGGTTAAGAGCTAACTGAAGCATGAAAGAAAACAAAGGCAACACGAGGGCTTCGCAGATGATAGTAATATCACAAAAAAGTTAATTTGTACTTCCAAGCAAAAACAATAATAGTTGCCAATTAACCATAACCAACCAGCTAACTGTGATCAGTAACCTTTTTCAATTCAGATTTTAACATAAAGCTACATTAATTATTTTATTCATCACCTTTGAACATCTAAGGCTGCTCAACCAATTCCAATTGCATGACCTCCCTCCACGCTTGTGGAGAGAGAGACAACAACAGCTTTTATGTCAACAGAGATGATTAAAATAACTCAACTTTATACTAAAATCCTAGATATGCAGATTAAAAAAGAAATTTATTTTTGATTAATTGAATATCAGAATTAACAACAAATTCCAATTGTAATTAGTCTACATGCTTGTAGTTTTCAGCCTTTGAATATCCATATAGACAGTGAGGCTTGAAGATGATTATGAGAATTCAGCAGAAACTAGGAATTGGATGCCAATCAAGTAAGAGAGCAGTAGCAATATAGCATCAAATCCCAACATATATAAGGATAAAATTCAATTGTGTTTTACAGTTGAGGCTTGTTTTCATTTTGACATTTCACAAACATCTTTGAAAAACTATTTATCATTAAGAGAAGACACTACTTTAATTGCAGAACAGTCAGAGCTTGGTCATTTACAAAGTCCATTATTAATTTCCAAGCACAAATACATGCTCTATTGGAACTTGAAACTCTCCAAAGTGACCAGACATCATTACGAACCATTAGTGTCCATCACTAATTTAAAGAATTGGGCAGGCACATGTTCACGACAGGAAGATGGGGAAGCAAAACAAATTATATATATAATATCATGCCATTGCCATCCTATCCTAAGCACATGTTTTTACACTTTTGCACCCGAACAAAGCAAAAGTGCAACAGACAATTGTAAGAAAGATATATTGGACATATAAGAGGCTGCATGCAAATAAGCTAATAAAGCTTTAAAAATCATCATTTAGCATGGTTGTTTCCCATAAGACATTTACATTTTCTTGGCATGGAAAAGAATACTGCTTATCTCACCTCAACTCAACAAAGCATAATTTAAGAACACATCATATTTGTCTAATTCTACTCCTTATAGCATTATATGGGCCATATTCAAATTGTCTCGTATGACAGTAGTATCATAATTTTTTTTTTTTTTTTTGGGGTTAAATCTCAGCCTTTCAAAAAGAAATGCAAGTTGACCTACTTTTTTTTCCCCTACAAATTAAAGCTACAAGGGAACATTTACAAACCTTTTTCTTCCTAGGAGGAACCTTGTTAGATTAGCAAAACCATGTAACAACACTTGTCATGCATTATTATTGAACAAAGTGAGCAGACAGAATCAAGAAGATAAATAAATTTCTTTTTCTAATTTTTTTTTTTTTGGGGTTTTAGAGGCCTAAGGTTGCTACTAGAAAAATTTTGCAAAGCAGGATTCAATCTAAAGTCAAAAGTTTTGTCACATGGAGGAGCTTATAGAATTTGGGATAGCAGTTCCATAATATTGTGGTATGCATGTAACATATGAATATAGTTTATGGGACTAAAACAAACGAGGACTGGTGTTAAAAAATTACAATCCCAGCAAAAATTGAACCACCAACAAATAGTACTGATAAGAATGATTATCATACCTATTCCTAACTAAAAGCAACATAAGATAGAAATTGGCATCCACAACCCTCTTTTTTCACAAGATGGACCAGTTTTATGGGTGTAAATATAATATCTACCCTAGTGAGTTGATCAAATTATCTCGATATATAATCAGCTCAAATTTTTTGATGAGAAATTTTCAAGGACCTAAATTCTGAGATCTCTTTGACTAGGTTTCTGTATCATCAGTGGTTAATGGAAAATATAAAACACAAAAAAGAATTTAAAAAAAAAATACAACCACTGTGTCCAAACACTCAAAAGTACCATTTCATGTCATCTGAACTGTGAATCGTCAAAATCAGAATCTCCAACAAAAATGGTTTAGTACTTCCCAAGTCTCAAATTTATCTGACACACAGAAACACACAGGAAAGAAGAAAAGAAAAGAAACAAACACAACAAATCAAAGAAAATGAAGGGGAAAAAGAGATTAAACCTAGCCCACTTAACAAACCAATAAATTGAAAAGAGGAAAGAAACAAATGGTTTTTAGAACTGTTACAAGGTTCATGACAGTAGACCCCCCTTGACTTTTTATGGTTTACTGTTTCTTGTTCACAATAGAACAGAATTAAATACAACATTTTCAGATTTTTTTACTCAAGCAGAAGAAAATGTTAGTGAGAAAACTGTGGCTAATCTGAGACGAGGTCTCTTTCAATTCATTTCTAGGGTTTTTGAAGTTGTTTCTCCCTATGTTATTATTGGCACAACCCTCTCCTAGTTCTGATTATCCTCAAAGTAATTGATGTTTACAAATCAGTGGGTTCTTTTCAGAAACAGAAAAGAGACAAGACCAGGCGACTGAGACTAGGGCTAGGACTAGGAGACCTATGGTCGTCTTCTTCTTATGGGGTTCATATGCTAACGTCAGCCTCGATCTATGCTATCGTGCACCATGAATACAAGAATTGCCTGATAACCCTAGGCCATGACAATGAAAAAATTCATAGGCCGATTCTTGGTTTCTTCTTTGTCTCAGTGGCGATGACCATGAAGACTTGCAGGAAAAAAAGAAGAAAAAAAATTCTTCATATGGCACCTCAAGATTGGAAAATTAGGATTTTTTAAGAGAAGGAGCATAACAGACCTTTGCCAAGATTACCGAGTTGCATTTCAATAGTGTTGAAGAAGGTGGTTGCTTCATCAAAAGGCCTTGAGAGATCGGACTTATACTTCACCAATATATCACAGAAGGTTTCCTTTAGAGAGAGAGAGAGAGAGACAGAGAGATCAGATATTCAAACTGTAGGGGTAAAAGAAAATCACGAATTCAGAGAGAGTTCACAGAAGGAGAGAGAGAGAGAGACCATGAACTCGTCGAGCTCAGGATCGGCTCCTAAGAACGTGGAAACCGAATCTCGCTTACAGAAGTCGTTTTCTTGCCGGATTTCGTCTAACAGGCACGCTATCTCCGGAGGCGCTCCGACCTGAAAACGGCATCCAACTACATCAACAGCTTGAAAGATACATAGTAGTACTTAAGAAAAGGACACAGCTAAAATTTTCTTAGCGACAATCATTTCCCGGGAAAATTAGAGATATTGACAGATGATTCCAGAATTTCAATGTTTTTCACAACAAAACCGTTACGTTTCATCAGTATCCAAATCCAAAAGCTCTCTATCAAGAACTGATTGAGCAAAGTCATAGGTATCGCTATAACTTTTTCTCTTCTAGCTATTGCACTGTTGAACATGTTATGCAAAGAAGAACAACAACAAAAAACCCTTGACAGCAATTAAAGGACTTTCATCAGATTCTGGGATAATCGCAACCTTCTGGCAATCGATGTAAGCCTCGAGCAATTTCGGATAACAAGGATGAGAAGCGATTTTGGCCTTGTTCACGCTCGACAAACCATCATGATCCTCCTCAACGCTTCGTCGGACTCCAGGAGTAATCGAGGCGGCTTCGGATATCGCCGAGGCCACCGAGATCAACTCATCCGATCCGAATATCCGGAGGTGATCACCTCCGCCGCAGGACGAGTAGAAACTCTGGTACTCCGCCGGTATCATCAGATTCTCCGGCGACATCAGGACCTTGTCCTCGTAGTCATTCGTCGTTGGATAGAGACCGTACATTTCATCCATGATTGTTATCTTCTAGAACAACCAAAATAATATCAGAATTACAGAATATTAAAAACTACTGTGCTATAATAGTATAGATACAATGGGAGAGATAGGTCTGTCTCCAACTCAAAAGGCTGCAGCCTGAGACACTGTGTATATACACATATACATACCTATATGTGTGTAGGTATTAGTAATTCAAGGTTTTGGATTTTGGTTGGAATGAGAGAGGGAGAGAGAATGGGAGTGGGAGTGTGGGAGTGGGAGTGAACAAACAAGGAAGAGATGCTGAAGCTGAGGCTCAAGTTGAGGAAGCCCATGATATTATTATTATTATTATTACCTTTCTGTTTTTTATCTAAAATTTACTACATAGAAACACTACTCAAGTCAAAGCAGATTGATGACTTACCTCTAATGGCAAAAATGCCCTCTGTTCTTTGTATGGAAGGGCAGCTTCAATGGCAGGACAATTGTATATTCATTTATTTACAGCACTGTGTAATTATAGGTGTATATTCATCTTAACTAAACTTAAATTACTCTAAAAATAACACCATAAAGTTCGAACTTTTGTTTTTTTCACTAGAAACCAACCGAAGACAGGGTCACATTGTACCCAATCCTGCGAGGATAAATCCCAAATACTTGCTGTCACTATTGCTTAGTATAAGGGGAGTTTGGTATAGTTTTTGTGCCAAATTTTTTTTTAGCTTACAAGAAAAAGTTAAAATTTTTTAACATTTTTACTTTTCTAATTTTGCTTTAATTAAAAATAAACAAAAAAGTAAAAACATAAAAGTCAAAAAAATTAATTTTTTTTCTTATAAACTTCATAAAAATTAAAAAAAAAAATTATATCAAACGAATCCTCTCAACTACATGCTATCACCCACAAACCAAAGAGTTATACACCAGATGTCCGTGTTTATGATCCGCCTCTAATTTTGTTCACAGTTCAAAAAGTTTGAACTGGTCTTACAATAATACTAGCCTTAAATTTTAACAAAAATTTTCTTACTTTCTTATATTTACTGTCAATAGGGACAACATTATTAATATATATATATATATCAGTGTATATATGTAAGGTTTTTTTTTTCTTTTTCTGGTTGGGGGAATTCAGTTCGTTATTGCATGGATAGGGATTGAACCCCATGTGGGAGGTGGCCCCTTTTTATCTCATGCGTCCCTTTAGCCTTGTTTGTTTCGATGGTTAGGGTCACAAGATTTGTTTACTAATTTCATGTTCAGTTTTATTTTGCAATTTTTTTTTTACCAAGGTAAGGTGCACAAGTTAATCCAAACATCCGATTTATTTTTCATTTATTTCTATAGTGAAGGGCATAGTTAGTAAATTTCTTATTATATATGTTAATAGGTAGTATTTTTGTTTCACATATATTATTTTTTTAAATAATATTATTAACAAACAGCTAAATTAAGTGATAGATAATAAATTTTATTTTATTATTTTATTATTTCAATACTTGATATAAGAATGCGTTAATTTATTAATTTAATATTTGGAGTGTTAATAAGAATTCATAGAAAAGTAAGTTTAATAATTTAAATATTCCAAGTATTAGAAAAATATTACATATTCTAAGTACTATTATAATTATATATTAATTATATAATTAATAATATGCCACAATTATATTAAATCATATCTAATTTTTAACCAAGTTTTTTTTTAAAAGTATAATATGAAAATGTTTAATATGTATACTATACGGTTTAACTTAAAAAAATGAGTATTTTTCATTGGGTTGTAGATCTAAATGAAAAAATAAAATTTTTTTATTTATATGTTCAAGTATTATATGTGAATAAGACAAATATTTACTAACTAGGGTGGAGGGTCTAGATGAGGATGTATTTTATCTTGCATATATAGTATTATATAATCTTAAGATAAGTGGGAAATGAATTTGGAATTGGAGACCAAGTAACAAAATTACCTTCCAAAAAATTAGTAATTCTCCCTCATCCCTCTTATCCCATCCTACAAACAAACATGGGCTTTGAAAACTTCATTAAAATCATTGCCTTCCATTACATTTTGACATAGTTAGATTTCCTTTGGAATTTACCTAATTTTCTTGTGAAAAATTTATGTACATCCTATAATAAATATAATATAATGAATTGTATATACATGCATTTACTAACAAATACAAACAGGCCAATTGGGATATTCTTGTGTGTGGGTCAAATAAATACGGTCCAAACTAGTTAAGCAAGTCCAAACTAATTGGCACTGTTAAATTGGGCTTGGGGTAGCCCAGGAATGAGTATTATACCACAAGCCCAGGTCATTTTATCTGTCCAAGCTAAAGCTCTCTTGGCCCAGCTTAAGAGTGTAATCATATAGAGGGATAAAGCATTAAATAGATAACAAACCTGCATTCAATGTGGAGAAGGCATTGCACACAACCAACGACGCTCACGTCCAGTCAGTTAAGCTTTAGTAAAATAATATAGGAGAAATTGTGTCCGATCAGCTGGCTCTAACCGGTATAGACCTAAGCAGTAAATCATGCTTATGGGGTAGGCTCAACAGAAAGCGCCACATTATAAATATCAGAGTTATGAGAGAGCAAGGTATAATCGATCCAATTAAGTCATACACACTTGTGAATTTTACTCTATTCATAGAGAAGATAGCTAACTTGACCGTCGGAGTGTGATTGGCCCAAAAAGGGTCGACCGATTCTAACTTTTTTATCTTTTTATAGTAGGTTGGAGACTCATCGATATTGACTCGAGTGATCGCTCAGACCTTTTCAAAAATTCCACTTACATTGTGCTATTCAAAATTCTGAACGAATATGCTCCATTTGTAGGTTTACTTCTAATTAGGGCTCGTGCACCCCCAAGTAATTCAAGGTGTTTGTTCGGGCTTTCCTTGTAATATGAACAAATTCAACTTGTTCACTAGCAAATAATAGTATGGAAAATTTTCCTCTTTCTATCTATTTGGTGAATGACTCCAACTCTCCTAAGTAATTGTAAATTGTTCTTGTAAGAGAAAAGGACACAAAATATGACAGCTCACTATGTTTTCCAGTTTATGTTGACACATTTTTGGAAAGAACCACAAATAAAGCACGTCTTCTATGCATTTGTGGCTTTCTCCAAGCCACGATATAGCGCAGGAAGATCTGTCAATACAAGTTGGGTAAAGTATTCAAAAGTTGTTCATACAATAAAGAGGCGGAGTCAATATATATAGGCCTAGAGTGAACAGTTACCTATGTGAATTTTTTAAAATTTTATTTTTACATATACTTCTAAAAATAGTTATCAATTCGTGTCTCCAAAATTTGTAAATGGGCCCATTAAATAGTTATTTAGGCTTGACGGCCCTTCATGTATTAAAATATAAGCTTATATGGATTGCACAATATAGGAGATTCTAGTTTGTTTCATGCCAAAAATGGCTTTTTCAATATTGTAATTAATGGTATCCTCTAGATGAATTTTCTAACTTCACCACTAAATGCAATCCCAATATGTTTTCAAAAAATGCATTTCACACTCAAAAGTGTAAACTGAAAAAACAGAGAAACATGAGAGCCGCGCTATCACATGCAAAAATATATATTAAATGTGGAAGCTAAACCCTGCTTCACTTGCATCATAACAAATTGTGAAGTAAGGAGGAGTGAGAATATCTCAATGATAGTAAAGCCTTCACTCAGGCCAAGAGATTACAGATTCGACTCACTCTTCCCCTCTTGAGGATTTTGGCCCTCCAATATAGCAAAAAATAAAAAATAAAAAAATAAGCTGTGAAACAAGAATATATATAGATTCAAATACCATGCAACTTCTTTTTCTGAACAAAATCAACGTGTAATAGGCACACCTATGCAACTTTCAATATTATTTAAGTCTTTTTATACTTATATGAGACTTACAATAAATACCGAGATCATAGTGAAAATCAACACAGTGTAAGTCTTTTGGATTAAACATGGTTAAATAACTGTATAATTAGCCCTAATTTGCTTTGCTGGACTGTTTATTTTCTCTTTTATTCTCACATTGGATGAGTTCAAATCTATACTTTTCATGAAAGATATTCTCCATTACTTTTATTTTACTATTTTAATAGTTTGATGGAGATCACATGGTCGAAATCTGCGACTAATCTCTAAAATTCGATAGATTCGAGCCCCGCACTGAATCTTGCCTAATGGTGGATCCAATTCTAGGAATTCTTGTGGCTCTCTTTTATCATACTTGAAGAAAAAAAAAGTACCAAACTTGCCCAAAATAACCTAGTGGAAGAACAAATTGTCCGAGCTAAGTGACCCGTTAACCCATAACTAATTTTTATTTTGAGGAAAAGAATAAATTGTTCAAATTTTGTTTGGTTTACATACAATTATACCAATCAGGAAGATTCCGATCGAGAATGACGGTGACGGAGGATACCAATCGGGAAAATTCCGATTGAGGGTGACGGTGGAGGAATACGTAACCTTGCATGTCTCTTTTATGCTGTGTTTTGGATCAAATATTTGGTAGGGGAAAAAGAAATGAAGGATATGAAATTATATAATACATTTGATTGTTAGAGAATATGGAGGATAAAATAACATAAAATAGAAAAGAAAGATTTAGAATCTCTCATTTTTTTTTCTTTTTTATCGATAAATCTGGATGAAAAACACAGTATTAGAGTGTGTTGGGAGGAAGGAAAAGAAGTGAGAGAGAAATAAGAGAAAAAGTAGTTATTTTTTCTCATGTTTGCTGTTGTAAAGAAGATGAGAAAAGAATAACTCTCTTATTTTTTTTTGATTTCAAAGAAAATAGGAAAGAAATTAATGGAATTATGAATATCTAGAAAGAAAATGACAGGAAAGTATGAAATAAACAACTTTCATTTGGATTTCTTTCAATTTAAGTTGGAGGAATTACTATTGCATATGTGGTAACATATCAAACTATCACATTTTAAAATTATGTTGTTAATTCACTTCTAATCCAGTAAATTCTTGACATTGTCAATGGTATCACTCTATATCAAAAGATATTCAAATAAATAAAAGCATGCAAACGTTGCAAAATAGCGCCCTACTACCTACCCATAACTTTCTCTCATTTTTCTTTATATTTTTTTTCTTTTCTCTCCCAAACTAGGAACTAAACGAAGACAGTAGGAAAATAATTATTCTTTCGAGTTTTTTTTTCCTCGGGTGCCAAACACAACCTTACTCTCACACTCAACCTTTTAACTATGGCCGACACGATTATGGTTGTCCGATTGGTCGGACACACAAGATTGATCAAATTCGCATATTCATTTATTATTAAACTAATTGAGACCTTTAATATTGCTGCTCCACAGCCTACCCTCTACCAGCTCGAACTTCACCCCCGATGAGATGCGGCGTACATTAAGTTGTGAGTAATTTGTAGATGATCCAACTTTTGTTATATACCATGATTTGAGGTTGCAAGTTTATTATGATTTTGTTAAATTACAAATAATTCTTGAGACGAAATGAAAGTTGGAAAGGATGTGAGAGAGTCTATCATGAGATTAATTCATAATACTTTTCATCAACAGTGGAGTCAAGAATTTCATCTAGGGGCACAAAATCAAAAAAAAAAAAAAAATTCATAATCAACCGGACAGTTGATTTTCATAAATATAATGTGTATACATATATTATAAGCTTATATATAATATATTTAAATGGTTCTCTAAAGAAAATAACTATTTAAGGAGGGCAGTTTTAAATTTTAGGGGGGCAAATTAAGAAAATTTTAAATTTGTAAGTAAAAATAGAGTTTTAAAAAATTTAAGGGAGCATTTGTAAATTTTAATACGGCAAATTGAAAAATACTAGAACTATAAGGTAAAAATAGAAACTTTAAAAAATTTGAGAGGGGGGCATTTACAACATTTCAAGGTAGCAAATTAATAAAAATTCCAAAATCTGTGGGAAAAAATTAAAATAAAACATTTGAAGATCGATAATGAGCAATCTAAATCAAATATGACTAAATCGGACCAAAAGACAAATATTGCTAAACTTTGATTACATGTATAGACTGGTTTTTCTCAAATTTTGCCGTAAAAACTTGATTATACATAAAATCATTAAAAATTATATCTATCTATTGATGGGTATGACGTCGAACATAAAATTAAGGAGTTCATGAATCCTTATATGATCATGAACCTCATGATAGTTCTTTTTCTTTTCCAAAAGTCTAATTTTGAAAAGTGATAAAAACTTGTCCACTCGCGTGACAAATAGGACTAAATATTCACTTTTTTGTGTTATATATAATTCTTCAACCTTTCAAAGTATGATTCACGAGAACTGTTTTTTATCAAGGACATATGTAAAGTCGATTCATATAGGTTCATGTACCGATGAACTTACAATTTTTGTTACATGTTCTTCTCAAACCAAAGAAACTTGCTAAGTTTGATATTTAAAACACGTGCGTATATCAGTATATCTATTCAATTGACATGAGTGAGACTACACAATTTTAACTTTAAGTATCCGTATGAAAGGACTATTAATTTTTATTTTTTATTGTGTATTATAAGTGTGTATTTTTATTTGTTGTTTTTTATAATTTAATGATGGCATTTGTAGGTTGCCGTTTTATTAATATCACCGAGCAATGTTTTGAAAACACATAACACATCTATTTTTGTGTTTTTCTTTTTTTTTTTTTATTTTAAAAAAATAAAAAAATAAAACAAAAAATATTTACCAAACAGACCCTAAAGATTTTGGCTGGAAAAGTTATTTTCAAGAACTTTCATTCAAAACGGTGTAAGAATAGGGGAACTCAATTAATAAATTTTAGCATAATGTTAATAATTCAGTTACCAAGAAACTATTTTTGATTGGGGAAGTTGTTTTTCTAGAAAATTATTTCCATGGAGATGATACTTTTCATGAATTTTTTTTTTGAAAATTTTTAAAAAATTTAGCATAATTTAAATTTCTAATATTTTATGATCTCAAATCTTAGTATTAATATTTTAAATTTTATAGAAATATTCTAATACCATTTTTAAGATTATAAAAAAAAGGAATTGTTATGTTTTACACCCTTGTGGTTTGAGCAAAAATCAGATAACTCTCCTGTGATTCAAAAATAAATACATAACCCTTTTATGGTTTGGACTTAACCGAAAAATAGATAAAAATTGTTAGAATTAACAGTCATTTTATCACAGGTATTTTTGTCATTGGATTTATCTGTAAAATTAATAGAATCTTGAAAGATCTATTGAAATGACAAAAATGTCCAGTGAAAAATAACTATTTATTTTGACATAAAAGGTAAAATCATCTCTTTAATATTTTATTTTAGAAAGATAAAATAATAAAAATACTCCTATGATAAAATTGCTGTTAATTCTAAAATTTTTTTTTATCTATTTTACAGCTAAGCCAAATTATAAAATGATTATATGTTTATTTTTAGATCACAAAAAAATTATTTAATTTTTAATCAAATCATAAAAAGTTAAAGTATAACTACTTCTTAAAAAAAATATTTTATAAATATTCTATTCCAGAACCCAGGAGCCTAAGGAGGCATCGTACCCCGGGAGTGATATTTATTATTTGGAATGTGATTTGATTAATATAACAACAATCATGATAAAATATTATTACGGTATATAATTATGACTCATATTTGTGTCCATGGGTCACTGATAATTATTTTTTTATCAAAACACTTTAATTTTTTCAAAAATTTTGATCAAATTTTAAGTATTTGTTTGAAAGTACTGTCAATTTTTATTTTTTGTTGTGTATCATAGATATGTGTTTTTATTTTTTATTTTTTATGGTCTAGTAACAACATTTGTAAGTTATCGTTTTATTAACAATATTAGACTAATATTTTTTTAAAAAATACCCCTATTTTAGTATTTTTTTATGTTTTTTATTTTAAAAAAAATAAAAACTAAAAACAGAAATCAGACCCTAAATTTATTTATTTTTGTTTTTTTATCCCATAGTTGAGATTGCAAAGATCAAACTTTTTTTTGTTTCTTTTCGTTTCCAGTTGAGCATGCAACATGGACGCTTGACTGATTGATTGATTGATCAATTTGCATGATTTTGACAGGAAATGCTGAGAAAGAAAAGAAAAGAGAGATTCTGACAGAGTAAAAAAGATTTCAGCTGGATTGTTGGTAATTCAGGCCGTCGGATTCCCAAAACTCTTCTCAGGAACCAACAGCGAGAAGGAACCCAGGGATGGACGTACACCTTACAACTACACCAAAATTATTCTTCAAACAAGGCTATTAGTAGAATTGCTTAAACCAGCTATCTCCCACTGTACAATTAGTATAGACCGGAGTGCTCCACTTTATCATTATTTTTTTTTAGGAGTTTGGATGAATTAGTGGGTGTATGGCTGAATGACTTATAAGCTAAGAGTAGTTTTAAAAAGTGCATTTCTCAAATAATCTTATTAAAAAAATATGATTAGATATAAATAATTTTTTAAAGTAATTTTTTTTATCATTATTTAAATACAATTTAAAAAAATCATAAATTACCAAATAAATTGAGATCCAAACACCCTCTTAATGTTAAGTTGAAAAATATTTAGAAAACATATTTTGGACCCATATTTGTTTAAAAATGAAATAAAGTATCAAAATATAAAGAGAGAGATTTGATCACGCATTTGAGGGGTTGTTTGGATTCCACTTTAAAAAAAAAAGTCATAAATTATAAGTTTAAACTAGCTCTAAAAGGTAACTTTTAAAAAAAAAAAAAAAAATTTAAAAACCTAAACTAGTTTTTAAAAGTGATTTTTTTTAGCAGGAACTAAACACAATTTAAAAAAATCATAAACTTTAAAAAAAATTATATCCAAACACACCTTAATCTAATTTCAGATAAGATGGTAAGCCTAACTCACCACAAAAAAAAAAAAAAAAAAAAAAAAAAAACTTCCCAAAAAAAAAAAACACAAAGTGACGTTGTTCTAACAGTACAGGTGTGTGTATGGCTATATATATACATATATGTATATAAAAAGCATGCACACATGCAGACTTGCGTACCTGAATACTTGGAGATGACAGAAGCTTTTTCTTGCAAGTTGAGACTTCCACTGCTATTGTTTAGACGCAAAGTTGTAAACTGAAGTATAGTCACTTCAATCATATTCTAAAGCTTCGTTCTTTCTCTCTTTTCCATTTTCTTTCCACAGAGAGAGAGAGAGAGAGAGAGAGAGAGAGAGAGAGAGTTTGTTTGTGTGTGCGTGTGTGAGAGAGAGTGAGTGCGGAGATCGCCATTTTGTATTCAAGGGTTCTGGTCCTATATATAGATGTTCACAGTTGGAAGTCTTGCTACGCATCGAAGGCTTTCGTTGGGAAATATGCTTCTGCGAATATATTATGCCTTCAAGGTCAAATAATTAACAACAATAACTTAGAATCATATGTGCACCACTATTTTATATAATGGGCCGGTGAATTCACCATATGTATATTATATATATAGACACACATATATGTAATCCTTGTTTTACATAATGGGCCGGTGAATTCATCATATTTATATTATATATATACACACACATATGTAATCCTCTATAAAAACATAGCTAACCTACCATTGTCTGAGAACACCCAGAGAGAAAATCACAAATTTAATTTGGCAAAACATAAATTTCTTCATTGAGGTGCGAAAGACCTCCAAATATAAATTGCGTGTCACTACAGCACCATATTATTTGTGTTTTCAGATGGTCAATTTTAGCACAAAAAAATTGAGAATGAAGGAGCTTCTTGTCCTTTATTTTTTTTATTTATTATTTTATAATTCACAGCAAATAGAGCTTTCTTCATGGCCCATTTTAATTAAAATTACACATGATCTTAGGAAAACATTTTTTCTTAATCTATTGCAAATTTTTTTGTGTCTGCAATATTTTTAGGACCTTTGGACTTGGAGTGGATCATATAAAGGATAACAGAGAATGCTTAAACATGCTTAGGCATTTTCCTTTCATTTTGTTTATTCTTTGTGATGCAAATTAAACAAAAATATTGCCTATTAATGGCTAGCTCAACTTACCTTTAACTTTTTTTATGACAAATGTTAATATGTAACCGATACATGTTAGACATGTTTTTTTTTTTCTATTTATACAAGACAAAAAAAAAATAAATCATATAATTTTTTAACACTTTGTACAAATAAATAAAACATACTTAACACACGTACATGTTAAAATCTCCATAATTTGAGTCAAGCCAAATTATATATACACGTGACAATGTCCACGCTTAGTCAAATCAGGAACTAATTCCTTTTTTAGTCAAGACAAAAGGTCACAAAACCACAGCCTTAGATGGTACATTGGAGAAATTAATTAAGGAAATGTCATCTTGAATACTCCAAGTCAAACATCAGTGGCTACCAGTCCTTCCTTAAAATCAAGTTCAGTCATCCTCAATAGATACCTTAATGAAGATGTTGTTTTGGCTGATTTTCTTCACTCATTGACTTTCATGCACATAACACGATCATCCTTAAGCCACGTTAAAAAAAAAAAAACCAGCACTTTAAAAAGTTGTAATTTGCCTTGGACATCTTATGATCAGGATTAGACAAACCCGACAAAAGTAATATGCTTATTTACTAGTTGATAATTCATCGTGTTATGCGGCGATTGGGTTGTTAGGCCACGTACCGATGCCATTATTCGTCGTGTTATAGGAAAGAAGAACATTAAGAAAATGCTAATGTTGTACGTGTTTACTGGCTCTGTCATTAGGCAGCCAAAAGTTCGAGCACCTGGACTATGAGGTAGAGTCTCATTGGATGACTTAAGTTGACAACAATTACAAGAGTCAAAAGGGATAAGATTATTGATATGTTTTGAGAATGTTAGTCTAAAATCACAAATTATATGCAAAACAATAAGATCTCGATATATGTAAAACATCAATACTTCGTCAAAAAAAAAAATTCAACAATTACATCATGGAAAATACAAAATAAAGACTAGAATAGTCTGGCTATGAGATGAGATTGTAAGACAAGACGAGATCATTGTTTAAAATCGTTGCGTCCCCCTTGTGAGGGCTTTAAGGTTTCCCAAATGCTCACAAGTGATTTTAATCAAATATCACATTGATTGAAAAATAATGAACTGTCTCAGTTGTAATTGTCCAGTAATAAAAAACCCCTAGTTTAAAAACTAAAAATAATACAATATATAATTTTATTTTTCAATCTCTTTTTTCACGGCTTTGAGATTCTTATTAAAAAATTTAAGTGGGACTTATCTAGAAGAAAGAAAAGGGATTAAGATATCTGAAAACAAAACTTTTATTCTGCTCTGTGTGATACACTAACTATCTGCCAAGCGGCTGCCATCAAACAATGTGCCACTGAAAAAGGCCAGAATATACTAAAAACCATGATAATGTTAGATTATATCATTATACAAAGTTTAAGCCAGTTTTCTAGCTGTTGGTGAATAGTTTATATGTAACCGGGCTGTCCCACAATACATACAAAAGGTTTGTTTCTGGTCAAAAGAAGCTGGATTCTCATAGCCATTTTGGGAGAGTGGAATCTTTTTTCTATGGCATTTCTAGGAGACAGATATGGAAGTGCAATTATCTTGCAGGGTGTTGATCATATAATTAATTAATTGTTATCTTGATTAATGTAAAGGAGGAACAACAATATTCCTCCCCATTATATTTTGACCACATAACCCAAGATATTCTTAAATAATGGGATGGAAACAATAATCACATATAAAAATTGGGTATGGTGATTCACCCTCTACGAATGCTTAGTGCACTTGGTTGTTATCTATTCAGTATGGACCATTGAACATATTATCCATAATAGAAATATGGTTGGTCATGTGAAAGTCATGTGACTTCTTGGTAAATACGTTTTGAGCCTTAATAATTTGGGAAAAGTTTAATTTTGGTTCCTGCCATTTCGATTGTGACACTTGGATCTTATGCTTTGTCATAGGGATTTAGACATAAATAATACATTTCAGCATTACATGACTTTTTTTTTTTTTTTTTAATAATATGAGATATTGCGAGCCATTGGACCTATAAATTATAAAACTGTCTAATTTATTTTAGTTAGGTTCATACGTTAGCTCTCAAAGAGATTTAGATAAAATTAAGAAAAAAAAGTACATGTTAATGTCACATAGCTTTCTTTGATCACGTGGATCCTTTGTGTAGTTTACATGTACTTTTTGCCTTCTAAATTTCTTAATGAGAATTGGTGGCACGACTTGGTTGAAACCAATTAGTGATTCTATTCGTTTTGTTAGACTTGAAATTGAAAGAACCAAAGTGAAATTCACTGCAAACTAGCTATGAGGGTGTGAAACGTAATTTACTTGAGAATTCTTACAGTAAAATCATGATTATTGCATTGCTTAATTATACAAGGCATCTCCTATGATAATTACTAATTTGTAAATTGGGGTGTATTGATAATTTAGTTGTTTCATTTAATGTAATCGTTTTCCATTTCCTTCTTTTCTTAATAATATTTGAGAAATGCGATCATCAAAACTTTTAATGAGTCTCTCTCTCTCTCTCTCTCTCTCTCTCTCTCAACCATATAACTGAACCTTTCTTGAGCCAGCCTGAAGCACTGGAACCAAGGTGTGAATGGGTTACTAAACTGATCAAGGGACAGGGTTAGAGTAAATGGGCATTTCTACAGAGTGAGATATGTAAGATTGGTTAGCTAATGATATTAGGAAGATTGTCTTATAATGTTGATTAAAGAGCACGGATAATCTTTTAAGCCATTCACCGACAGTCACTAAAAGATTAGTGCCCTAATCGTGTAGCGAGAATGTAAAGTTTTTCTTTAGCAGACAAAGATCACAGATTTCATAATAATAGTTGATTAACGGTCTGCAAAGGGTCCGGCCGGCCAAGCCTGAAAAGTTTGAGCCCAACTGGCTTTGACCCCACAGCAACAGAGTCAATGTCAGAGCAGCCCATAAGTGACTTCTGAAGCTCAAGCATATGGGCTTACGACCTTGGGCCGATTGACCTAAATTCAAGCTTCGTGTTTTATTAAATTCAAATGTTATTTAGCGGGTGTTCAGGCCGAGCTATCCCCTCCATGGGCCTCAATGTTTGCCCCAGGCCTGATCTTAATATACCCGGGGCTGGGCCAACCATCTTCAGAAAATAGGCCGACTATGGGCCTTTTTATGAGACTGACTGAATATAGTAATTGAGAATAAAGTTTTGGTGGCTCTATTAGTGCATGAAGTTAGTGTGTGAAGCACAATGGGATGGTAAGTTGGAAATGGATTGGGACCTCTTTGAAGGTTCCAAATAATTCCTGATGATTCATGAGATCGTCAACTTGAAATGGCAATGCACATGCTTTTTCTTGAGTGGCTGGGATTGTTTCAGAATATGTGAAATTTTTTAAAGAAAGAAAACTAGAAGGACCCCAGTTTGGATCCTCAATTTCATCCAATTCAAAGATTCAATAATTTCCAGAGCATTTCCAATATATCATGACTTACAAAATGGAGGAATTGGTAATAATGATTACTACCACGACGACGATGACAAGCGTAATAATCAATATTTGAACGTGAATTAAACTAAACAGTCACAGTAAACTTTAAACACAACTTTTTTCATGACTTGAAAATGGTCACTTTAGATGGGTCTAAATTTGAACCTTTGATAATCATATTCCCACCTTACCTGAAGTAGCATGTTCATAAACAGTGGTAGTAGCCAAGGATGAGTTTTCATTGGTATTATTTCATGATGTGTATAGGCATTATCAACATTAGAAGAATTAAACAAATGGCCCAAGTGGGATTCTCCACTTGTGTTGGGATGATCCTCCATTTGTGTTGGGATGGTTTGTGTTGAGATTCTCCATTAGAGTCATGAAAGGAAAGATGTGTAAAATTATAATGAGAACAAGAAAGACAAGGACAGTCCCTCTTGTAAGTTCTAGACATGAAAATACACTTCCCATGCACTTCAAATCTCACAGCCAAATAGGTGACGACACGCGTCTTGGATTGTCTAGTATAATGAGATAAGTAGGTTTTAAAGCCCTCTCTTGAAGAACACTCAGGATATAGTGAAGCGCCATGAGGAGAATGAAAGATTGATTAACCCAATTTGGCTTTGGCTAGTTCTACTTCATATAGAAATGGAGGACTGGTAAGTGCTTTGGTACTAAAAGCCACAAGGCCGTCAATGGCTGGAGAAAGCAAAGCTTAGATTGGTTTCCACCTAAGATGGGATTAGTGGGAAATTAGGAGGATTTAGAGTCTGGGAAGAAAGTGGTAGATTGGCCTGAGTTAGTGGATTTCCTGATACACCACCATAGAAAAAAAAGGACTTCAATAATCAAAAGTAATCCACCAAGAAAAAAGGATGGTGTGCACCTTTTGTTTTATGCATCTAGAGGTCAATACCTCTCTCTCTCTCTCTCTCTCTCTCTCTCTCTCTCGTGTGTCAAAAAGCTTAATGCCAAAACAAATTTGGTGGTATTACAAAAGAAAAACAGTAATGGCCGTTCGGATAATGATGCCAATTGTCTTATTCACTTTCTTCTTGTGATCAGCACTTAATCGCCGGCTATTTAAAGCCAAAGGGGTAGAGATTAAATTCTGCACTAGCTTTTGTGAGAGCCCTCATTGGATACCAGATAAACCAATCTATCAGTTTTCTTTGAGACTGATAGAAATATGGGATGTAGAGTTGGATGAATCGATCCATGGGGTCTTGGAAAGCAGGGCAAATTTGGAGACAGGGCCGGCTTCAATGGCCTCCTCCAAATTCAGGCAGTTTGCCTGTGCCCAGCCATCCTCTCGAGCTTTCATCCAAATCCCGGCGGAAAGATTTGGCTAAGGCATAGCAAACCGGCAAGTCACAGAACGGCAATGGACTCTGAAACGAGTTTTTATGGCTATATAGTTTTCCAATTTGTGGTGGTCTTGTAGTTTTTGGCATGAGAATGTAATAAAAATGGATGTTCCAAGCACAAATTCTGCCAGACTTCTTATATTGAATTCTCTCTCTCTCTCTCTCTCTCTCTGTGCGTGTGGTCTCGTCCACAAATGAATTTATGGGTGCAGTTTAAGATCATCGGATTCTGACTCCAAATCACTTAACTAAGAAGGCTCTGGAGTCGATTAGCGATGACTAGAAATGAATCAGTTTTCTTAGTAAATTCAGCTGCAGCAAGAAAAGATCCATTTTTTAGGGTGGAGCAACCGAGAAAATAGAGAGCTGTTGCCTTCAATGACATTGTTTAATTTGAATAGCCCCAATGCAAATGCTACAGAAACAACAGTCTGTTTTATAGGTCGTCCACATGGAAGAATTTAAATTAATCTCTCTCTCTATCTCTCGGCAAAAAGCCAATCAAGTTTTTTATTATATCATCTTCAAAAATTGGTATTCATCTGTTAGGGAGTTTGCCCAAATTTGAGCAACTAAACGTGTATAGAGGATAAAAGAACGAAAATAAATATAATATACACTCACAAAAAAATACATAAATTTATCGTGGTTCACTTAAATAATTTAAAGTTATGTTTATACTGAGTCATTGCGGTATTCACTATGAACAAATTGGAGATTACAAGGAGGAGTTACAAGATTTTAACAAACTCTCTCTTACACAAATTTGAATTATTTTCTCTCTCTTCCTCATACCCACTTCTACACTTAAGCTTTCTACTCGCCACACCTTAACTTATTTTTTTCTTCACAAATCTTTACCCCAAGCACCTCCTTTTATAGTTGCTTAAAAAAGGGGCAAGAGAACTTGTCAGAATCACAATTTGTCAAAGACATATTTCTGCAATTGTAGGCAGTTGAAGATTTTCAGAGATAAGGCTGAAGAATTTTACAGGCAGTTGTGGAAAGTCATCAAAGGTGGGCTTCTGGATGGTGTTTTCGGTAGATTGTTTCCACACTCAACAATCTCCCACTTGGAGACAAACACCGTATAAGGCCACATAATACCACAATGACTTAATACCTTTATCCTCAAGTGCCAAGACCAACTAAAGTTGAACAAAACTTCAGCTTTTCAAAAGTAACCGCCTTGGTCAACATATCTACAGGATTTTCAATAGTGTGGATCTTCTTCAAACTGATTTTGCAATCTTCCAATAGCAAACGAACAAAAGCGTACTTAATATCAATGTGCTTTATTTGTGAGTGAAACGCCGAATTCTTTGCAAAATGTATTGCGCTTTGACTATCACTGTACAACTTGCAATCATTAAGATTCTTGCCCAACTTACTCAAGAAACTTTGAAACCATATCATCTGCTTGCAAACTTCTGCCATTGTATCATACTCCGCTTCTATAGTCGAAATGGTCACAATTTTGCATAATTGAGAGACCCAACTGATTGTATCATTGTCAAGGGTAAACATATACCTAGTCGTGCTCTTCCTGCTATCAATGTCACCTCCAAAATCAAAGTCAACATACCCATGTAAGCTTATCTCTGAGCCACCATACCACAGTGCCATATCTCGAGTACCCTTCAAATATCTTAATACCCATTTGATAGTTTTTCAATACTTTTTGCTCAGATTATTCATAAATCTGCCAACAACTCCGATTACATGAGCAATGTCTAGCCTCCTACAGACCAGAACATACATCAAATTGCTAGCGGTTAGGCATCCAAAACCTTAGCCACGTACTCACGCTTCTCGTGTGTAGGTTGCACATTGTTCCTTCGTCAATATGAAATGGCTTGCCAACGCAGTGCTAATAGATTTAGCTTTCTCCTTGTTAAATCTCTTAAGGACTTTACCTATACTTGTGATAGTTTCAACTTCTAGTTCATCTTGTCTCTACTAATTCTCATCCTAAGAATTTGTTTTGCCTCACCCAAATCCTTCATTGTGAATTCTTTAGACAGTTGCTCATTGAGCTTTGTGATTTCATCCATGCTTGAACCTGCAACAAACATATCATCTACACATAATAGAAGATTAGATACGAAGTATCAAGCCTTTTGAAATAACAATAATGATCCCCATGGTGCCTATGGAAGCTTGCACTCGTCATGAAACTATCAAACTTTTTGTACCACTACCTGGGCGCCTGCTTAAGCCTATACAAACTTTTCTTGAGTCTACACACCATATTCTCCTTCCATGTCACAACATAGTCCTGGGGTTGATGAATATAAATATGCTCATCCAAATCACCAAGAATGAATGCAGTTTTAACATCTAATTGCTCCAAATGTAAATCTTCAACTGCCACAATGTTAAGCACAGTTCTGATAATAGAAATCTTAACACCAGGAGAGAATATCTCAGTGTAATCAATACCTGCATTCCGTTCATAACCAACCTAGCCTTGTATCGCTTGGTGCCATCAGGTTCTTCTTTTAAATGATAAACCCATTTATTGTGCAATACAAATTTTCCTTCAGGAAATTGAACCAGCTCCCATGTCTGATTCGTCTAGAGAGACTCCATCTCATCGTCCATTACTAGCTCCCACTTTTCCCTTTTCTCAAAGCACTCAGGTTCACCATTGTCAGTCAATAATAAATAATGCAAGGAAGGTGCATAATGAGCTATAGGCTTAATAGTTCTCGAAGACCTCCTCACAGGATAATGGGTTTGGATCTCTATAGGTGGTGTTAATCTGGCATTCATGCTTCTAGGTTTCAACACATCTCCATTAGAGATCTCCTTAAGCTCCACTGTCACAGACTTCTTACTTTTATCATCAAGCATATCCTTATACATGACTGACTTATTAAGTACCACATCCATGCTTCTAATTATCTTTAGATTCTCATAATCCCAAAATCGATATTCATAATTATCAGGGCCATAACGAACAGAGACACATTTATGATATTTAGGATCAAGTTTATTCCTATTCTCAAGCTTAACATGAATATAAGAGGTATAACCAAATATTCTCAAAAGCAATAAATTTACCTCTTTCCTAGTCCAGGCATCTTCTGGGATTCTGCAATTCAAGAGAACTGAAGGACCTCTATAGATTAAGTAAGCGGCTATGCTTACTGCATCTGCCAAAAATTGTTTCGGCAACTCGACATTAATCCTTATGCTCCTAGCACTTTCTAGGATTGTTATGTTTATGCATTCTGCAACACCATTCTACCATGATTTTTTCGAACTTATCATCACGTATCTAGTTCCATTTTCTGCACAATACTTTTTAATACGACCATCTAGTACCCTCCTCCATTGTTGGACTTGAGACATTTCAACTTTGAACCTGTCTCATTTTCAACCAAGGCATTCTGTTTTTTGAAGACATCAAATAAATCAGATTTATTCTCTATAAAGTTAACTCATAGTTTCAGAGTAGTATCATCAATAAACATAAAAAAATAATGAGAGCCACCAAGAGAAGATACCTGAGATGGTTCCTATACATCTGTATGCATCATCTCTAACCGTTCTGACTTGCATGTCCTTTGAACTTTGGTAAAACTAACCTTTTTATGTTTTCCCAAGACGCAGTCTTCACAGAAATCTAAGTCTAATGACTTCAAACCCGATAGTTTCACCTTTGATAGCAGAACTTTCATCCATTTCTCACTCATGTGCCCAAGTCTGCGATGCCATGTGCTTACCTTGACTTCTGATGATGTAATTGTAATTGAACTATGAGTACCTAACGTAATATAGAGAGTACCTTTTTTTTTTTGCACTAGTTACCACCATAGCTCTTCTGGTCATCTTCCATGAGTCACCACTGAATGTGGCATAATACTAAACTTTGTGAGTTGGCCAACTGAAATTAGATTCTTTGTCAAACAAGGCACATGTCTGACTTCTGTGATTCTCAAGACTGTTCCATTAGGTTGATTTATTTGAGCCTCACCCTTGCCAACTTTGTTATAGGCTTCATCGTTTCCAAGATACCCTTGGCCGAAATTGCCTGATACATAATTATGAAGTAGCTTCTTATGCAAAGTGTGGAACAACACACTTGAATCAATCACCCACGATTCACTGCGAGCATCCAAAGCTAATAACTCAGAATTTTCTACTTTTGAAACATCAACAAAATTTTTGTCATTGTAAGTACCCCATTTTTGCTAGCTCGGCAATTTTTGGTCAGTTCGGACTCATATTTAAACCGACACAGACACATTCAAGTTTTAATCAATTTTTTAGACTCAATCCAATCAATTAATCACTTGGTGGGCCTGTTGGGCCCAACAAAGGTAAAAAGACCAAAATGCTCTTGTGGTATTACTCGGTCCAATTCCAATCAGTACGTCTTCTTAGAGATGGTAAGTCCCCATTTCAATCCCAAATTCAATTTCAAATTCAAAATCCAATTCAAATCAAATTTGACACGCCTTTTAAGAAAATTAATCCCTCAGGCGGTAAGTCCATCCAGTCAGGTACTTTTTTTGAGAAAACTTTTCGGAACAGTAAGTCCCTTCAAACTTGTCGATCGGGACGGAACCCAAGTCCCTGAGATGGTAAAATGGTTCACCTTTGGCGCTTGCTAGCCCGCCAATGAAGAATGTCTGTTATCCAACACATTTTTCGAGAAAGTTGATTCCTCAGACAATAAGTCCACATAGCAACTTTTCGAGACGAGGCAGTCTCCAGAATGAACGCGCATCGTTAGAGTGGCAAAAACACTTGCAAATATCGCAATCGTTAGAATAGTGGAAACACTCAAAAATAAGTCGAGATCGAGAATTGTTAACAAACCCCCTTTATCACAGGACCGAACTCGTCTCTTGGTCATGGCACGTTTACCAAAGGATGAGATACCTTTAGAAACTAACTCATCACACACTGTCAGAGTGGCAGAAACACTCAAAACCCGAGTCAACATCAGTGCCTGCTAGCCCACTACGGTGAAAAATGACCAAACTACCCCTTGGGCCTATTTTAGCATGTTTTTTGAGAAAGTACATAAGTCCTCGAAGCGGTAAGTCCAAATTTCCAATATTGTCTCAAGGACAATTCGGCATGTTTGAATGCCTTCCAGTCGATTCCGGACCAATTCTGGTAACATCCGGTCAAAATGACCATTTCGCATCCAGGCACCCGATTGCCTCCGAGAACCACGCCGGCTCTGGGTATTAAACTGGTTATCTTTGGAGGATGCTTTTAATATCATTCCGGATCTTCTAACACTTTTCCGGATCATTCCGAGTCTATTCTGGCAAACCCGGTGCAAAATGATTGTTTTGCCCCTAGTGGGCCGGTTGCTTTTTCCAACCACACCAGCTTTGGGTACCATACTGGTAACTTTTCAGAACACTCTTAAGAGTGTTTTCAATCTTCAAGCCTTCTCATTGGGTGTTCCAAGTCCATTCCGGTGGTTTTTCCGTTTGATTGATCGTCTTGCCCCTAGCAGGTCGGTCAGTCTTTCCAAACATTCCGGCATTGTTTTTAAAGCCTGTTACCCCGAGGGCATTATTTCAAGGGTTTCTATATGAGTGAATGTATATATTATAAAATATTTATTTCAAGGGTTTCTATATGAGTGGATATATATATTATAAAATATTTTTTACTTTTTATATAGTATATTATATCTTATTATTAATATATATGTATGTATGTATTATGTAGGTTATATGTGTGTGTGTATGCAGGTAAATAATGGAGCAAGTAGAGCAAATGGAGCAAATGGATACAAATGAGCAAATGGCCAACAAGGACAAGCAAAGAAAAAAAAAATGGATTGAAGTGTTTTTGTCATGATGCAATAACATTGTCGGTAAGAGATTAAACAAATAAAAAAAATAATGTAAGGCTCTTTGAAGCCTATAAATAGGTTACAAAGAGAGCCATCAAAGGGAGGATGTGTTGTATGCGGAGGGCAAAAGTTTTAGAGAGAGAGATTAGTATAGAAAATTTTCTTAGTGATTAGTTTGTTTTTATTTTTCAGTTTTGTATTCTGTTTTGATTAGTAATGAAATTATTTTTCAAGTCAAGTCTTCTTAATAGTATGAGTAGTTAGTTTTCTTCTTAGAACCAATTGTGAAGATCATCCGAGGAGCATGAAATTTTAATAAAGGTAATTGGGTTTTTATTGTATATTTTTTGAATATTTCAATTCTTGATAATTATATTCTAGATATTTTCGAAAACATAGATTTTTTTACTATGTTTGGTAATTTATACACACAAATCTTGGTTTGGTATAGTTATTACACAAATAGATGGTATGAGTCTATGGCTTTAATTTTATTAATCTAGATTTACTTATTGTTTATAAAACGTCTGTAGAAATTTCAAGTGAATCGGGTGATCAGATCAATTGGGTCTAAGACTATTTTATTCATTTTTTTAAAGCCAAGTCAACAACCATCAATCTCCCAACCGGTGGGTTTAGATTGTCCAATTCTCATCGGTACCCTTCTAGGTAAAATTCAAACCGGTGGGTTTAGATTCTAACTGAAATCATTGTAACACTACAGTGTTTAGTGTGATTTAGTGAGTATCTAATCTTTTATTGTAAGTGAATTCATCTTTTACCGTGGGTGAATTTTTAGCTCTAACTTTGCATGTTTTGTTAACCGTTCCTTATGGATTCGATCTCGATTTACCTAGTTATTACAACATCACAACCGCACATTGACAGATTTTAATTACATTATTTATAAGTGATTAATAAGTTGATAAATAAACTGATCATGTAGACATTCCATTTGTCATCATCATCATTATCATAAAAAATTCCCATCCGGAACCTTCCGATAGCCATTGATGTGCTGGGAAAAACCTCCCATGGGGTTTTTTTTTTTTGGTTTGGGATTCTATTTATTACAAAATCTATCTTTTTTTTGCCATCCTTGCCTTGCTTCCATGTGTCACGGCCCGCCAAACAGAAGAAGCGGCGACAAGGGCATCGCCAAATTTGGTGGGGAAGAATGTCACGACCAGCCAAATTGGAGTACTATGAAGGCCCATTCAGATGCCAAAATAGCAACACAAGTCTATATGGCATTTCGGACATAAGTATTCTAGAAAATGTCTGAGAATATTATAAGATTCTAGAAGAATCTAAAAACTTCAAGGATGTTCTAGAATAATCTAGAATATTCTAGAAATGTCTAGAATATTTTGGAAGGGGAGAAGCTTCTACAATATTGGGGAAGGTTCTAGAATGTTATAAAACATTTTAGAAGGTTATGAAATATTATAAGGTTCTAGAACCTTCCACACAAAGAGGCCACATAAGTCTAAAATCTTCTAGGCTTCTCTTAGGCATTCTAACACATAGGCTTAATTGAAGACATTCTTGAGAGTTCTACACAATTACAAATATTGGGAGAGTGTAGAAATTTTCTAGAATATGGTAGAGGCTTCTAGCCTTGTAAATATCTTAAGCAGTTTTCTAAAATATTTTAGGATATAGGGAGATTTCCTAGAAACTTGTAAATATCAAGATATTTAGGAAATGAATTCTAGAACCATTCATTTGAGGAAGTGGATGGCTATAAATAGGGGGAGACCCCTCATTTTTAAGATCAAGTTGTGAATACAAAACAAAACATTCTCCAAGTTCTCTTCTCAAGTGCTCTCTTATTCTTAGCTCTTCTCTTTCGCTATTTTTAAGACTTACTTAGCTTTTTCAAGGGTGAAGTTAGCTAAGACTGCACGGGTTGACGGTGTTAGGAATCCAATCCCATGACACATGGCATTACGATTTTAGAGCTTGATTCATTGGATGAAACGAAATATCAACTGTCAACAAATCAACCGTTTCTACATAAATAAATCAATTGATCTCTAACATTCATATATATATATATATATATATCAAACACCTCCAGAAAGACATATTCTTCCAAAGTGCACTCAAATACGTATTCTTTTCCTAGTTTTATCCCTCTTATTTACTATTTGAAATCCAAGAACCATATATAGCATCATAAGATAAGAACAAAGACTACCAATACACCAAGGAAAGAATATAAAACGTTTTGAGCAGTTGTAAGAGGCTCCTCAGGGGCGCTCGGGGCTACTCCTCCTCCTTTGCCTCTGCCTCTGCCTCTGCCTCTTCCTCCTTTTAGTAGTCTTCGTGCATAGGAAGGTAGTGCAAGGAAGCTGCTTTCATGGCGGGCTTCAATTTTATAGACTTGGCTGCTTTCTTCATTGGGTAGAAGAGCAACACTTCCATGAACCACGGAGAGAAAGGCAACAAAGTAGTAAGAAAGCTAAGGGAAGTCTGCCCATGTTTCTATGGAGAGAGAGAGAGTACTTGACCTTCTTTTGTAACCCAAGAGCTTTGATGCAATGAGCATCCATGACAAGTTTTTTGTAGGACACAGAGTCCTATATTTAGTGGGTCTGTTTGTGAAGATTTATATAGTATTGGATGATCAATAGGAATTCCATGCGTGAATGAAATGGCAATTACTGGCAGAAGGGTAAAATTATAGGTATTCAATTGTTGTTAATTACATGCTCTATTGTCTTAAGTTCCACCATCCCTTGGCAAGGTAATGCCTACTCATAAAATGATTAATATTAGGAGATTACTTGACCAAATGAGATTATTTGTCTGTAAATAAACTTTATTTAATTAAAATTTAACACAAGGTTGGCAATATTTCTGTTACATGACAGAACTCATATATGAAGATATAATGAAAATATACAAGAAACCATTATTCAAAAATCAAATGATCAAAGCTCTAGGATCATGATTCATGGACGGCCATGCTATGCTTAACAAAGAAATTCTTGATAAAAGGCATTATCAACTCAACAAATATTTCAAGAACCAAACGCTTATACATTACTTTCCTTTTTTTAATTTTTTTTTACAGATGAATACATTTTCATTCAACAGCTATCAACACCAACCAAACACTTTTCACTTTAAAGCTAGGCAACTAAGTGACGTAAAAAGAAACTGTATAGAGAGGAAAAAAAGAGAAGTTGGGTTTTTGTCACCGGGGGCCAGAGAGTTCCATTGCTTCAATCACGAGCAAAGATTCATCTATGAAATCTGAATATCTTTGAGGAGGATTCTCAAATGATCAGAGGTACCTGGGTGTCGTCTCAACATTTGGTGAGACCTCCCATTTTTTGGGCGGTGAGAAGGATTGAATTAAGTACATACAAGGGCAACTTAAACCATTTCTTCTAACTCTACCCTGTCAAAATTTTCCTTTAAATCTTTGTCCACCAATAGGTTCAGCTTTCCCTCTTGGTGGAGCTTTTTTACCTGCACAACAATTGGTCAGATATGTTATACTAAAATTAAGAGGGAGCATAGTGGAAAACGTTTCTGTGCAATTTAAGGAATTTTCATCAAAAGGTATATCCATGGTTAAAGAAAAAGGCAACAAAAACACATTAGTTAGTGTTTAAACACCAAGCTTAGCACACTTCACTGCTGATGGGACCGATCAGGACTCTACGCATGGGGCCGCCAACCAAATTTCCCTAACCACACTCGAGGTACTTAGGAGAATTAGGAGCAATTGATGAGGACCGATTAAGACTCTCTGCATGGGCTAGCTGGCACTTGTATCGAGGGCATTACGCTAAGCAAGAAGATAATAGAGATTAATCCTGAGAGCTCCAGCTGACTCGAGCACGACCAAGCAGCTGCGTTACCGAGCAGATGAGCGAGAGCATGACCGAACAGATCGAGCAGACCATGACCTAGCACAGCTGAGCAGACCATGACCGAGCGGACGGTACCGATCATTTCCTCCCACTACCACGCTAGTGGGGCCCACCATTGATAACCCAATTATGTTAACGTGCTACTAACCTTAGGACTTTGCCTTTAGCAAGAGGTAGTCACTTTCCCCTGCTCTGACGCATGCCTGAGGGAGCACCACGTGTGAAGTTGGACAATCATTCTCCCACTACCCTGCCACCAGTTAGGCCCTCCAATGGCACGTGGAGAAACAACCATCTCTCACAATCTCCATGTATGCAACGCCCTCTTAGGGCTACCAAGGTGCCTACCCATATAAAAAGAGAACTCATCTTCTCTAACCATGTACACAAACATAAACCCAAGCAAAAACTCTGTTGAAATATCTCCAGAAACCTAAATTTGGTATCGGAATATCATTGGCAGGCACCACACCGGTGTCCCTCACCTCTTTTTGCTCCCAAATCACCGAAGCAGTTCATCGTTGGCCTGGAGACCGACCTTACAAGTTTATTGCATTATTAACTGCCAAGCTTGCCGGATGCCATAGTAGACCAATTGTTTTCTTCCTGAAAGTTCACTAGTAGCTGAATTTGGACTTTTTCTTGAGCTAGATTGCGACCTCTTTTAAAAAATAAAAATAAGTTGAGAGCATATAGGATTTTTATTATAGAATGTAAAGTTTCTAAAAATTGGAGGCTGAAGAAGCCTCACTGGCCTAGAGGTTGAGTCGCTGCTGCATTTGACGGAGCACAAAAATTCTCAGCATTTGCCTAAATCCTAATTAGCAAAAGGATCAAAAGCAGTAGAAATCTAGATGTCGAGTTCAGACATGAAACTTTGCTCGTGACTTTGAATAGAAACGAACCCCAAAATTTTGAGCACTATACTCCAACACTCGGATTCAGAGTTAAGACCTTCTGGAGAGTGCCTCATATATAGCTGCATTAGTGAAATTCTTGGGGTAGGTAAAAGAGAAGGAACCAAATTTTGTTTGAGCTCTATCTGCAGAATGACTCTTTTTTGAGCAGCTCATGCGATTCTCTAAATTCCTCTACTCAAAATAATTGAAACTTTCATTATTTTCTGCTTAATATTTAGCACCAAAATAATTATTTTCTTCATAATGTTTAGCTCCCAATTTAACTGACATGAAAGAAGAGTAAAACTTTTCATCATGTTCCTATATTCTTTTCACTCTGTATCTAAGTATTCCGTATGAAAGTTAAAAATTAGAAATATTCCCTCAATTATTTTTTTTTATTCTGTTTCATAATTCATATCACAATTTTGTTATCGTAAATGTTTTGTCCAAAATTCTTTTTGGTTAATTAATAACTAGTTTTTGCATTGCCATGATAATTCTTAACCTTTGCTCATTAATATCATATAACAATCACTATTTGTGTGGACAACATGTATATTCTTAACAAGTTATTATCAATAAATGTCATGGATTAGGATGGAATGTAAATAATACGTTAAATTATTCATCTAACTACTACATATTTTGGTCTAAGTTGATAAATAATCCATGTTGCTGATAAGGATATTAATAATACATGCGACAAGGTCGCCAATATGCTTTTTATAAGTTCGTGCATATATTGAACCTGTCACAGATCACGTGGTTTCATTCTTTTCGAGTAAACTTATTACCTGCTCTAAGTTTAAAGAGAAGCATAACTTCTATTATGAGAACCATCCAATGAATCATTTAAATTGTGATTAGTACTAGTAAAACTATTATTTTGTTTTAAATATCTTGGTCATTTTTATTAAAAGTATTATTCCTAGTGTTGAAAATTTCTCTGAAGAATTGTTCGGCCAATTGTTCCTCAACATTTTCTGTTAAATGGGTGAAATTCCAATATGTTATTAATATTTGCATCAGTGTCATAGTTATCATACATTTTCAAATTGGCAAAGCTACCAAATTTGGTGAGGAAGGATGTCACGGTCCACCAAATTAGAGTACCATGAATGCCCATTCGAATGTCAAAATAGCAACACAAGCTTATACGGTATTCCGGACATAGGCATTCTAGATCATGTTTGAGAATATTATAAGATTCTAGAAGAATCTAAAACTTCAAGGATGTTCTAAAATAATTTAGAATATTCTAAAAATGTCTAGAATATTTTGGAAGGAGGGAAGCTTCTAGAATATTGGGGAAGGTTTTAGAATGTTATAGAACATTCTAGAAGATTATAAAATATTTTAAGGTTTTAGAACCTTCCACACAAAGAGGCCACAAAAGTCTAAAATCTTTTAGGCTTCTCTTAGGCATTCTAACACATGGGCTTCATTGGAGACATTCTAGAGAGTTCTACACAATTATAAATATTGGGAGAGTGTAGAAATTTTTTAGAATATGGTAAAGGCTTCTAGCCTTGTAAATATCTTGAGTAGTTTTCTAGAATATTGTAAGATATGGGGAGGTTTCCTAAAAACTTGTAAATACCTAGATATTTAGGAAAGAAATTCTAGAACCATCCATTTGAGGAAGTGGATGGCTATAAATAGAGGAGACCCCTCATTTATAAGATCAAGTTGTGAATACAAAACAAAACATTCTCCAAGCTCTTTTCTCAAGTGCTCTTTTATTCTTATCTCTTCTCTTTCGGTACTCTTAAGACTTACTTAGCTTCTTCAAGAGTGAAGTTAACTAAGACCGCATGGGTTGACGGTATTGGGAATCTAGGCCCGTGACGCATGGCATTACGATTTTAGAGCTTGATTCATTGGATGAAACGAAATATCAACTGTCAACAAATCAACCGTTTCTACATAAATAAATCAATTGATCTCTAACATACATATATATATATATATATATATCAAACACCTCCAGAAACACTTATTCTTCCAAAATGCACTCAAATACGTATTCTTTTCCTAGTTCTATCCCTCTGATATGCAAATACGTATGCTTTTGACTTTTTCTTACTTTTTTTTATGTTTAATATAAAAAAAGTCATAAACATAAACTAAAAGTTCATAAGTTGATAAGTAACTGATCGTGTAGACATTCCATTCACCATCACCATTATCATAAAAAATTCCCAGCTGGTGCCTTCCGATAGCCATTGATGCGCTGGGAAAAACCTCCCATGGGTTTTTTTTTTTTTTTTGTTTTTTGTTTGGGGTTCTTTTTATTGCATAATCTATCTTTTTTTGTCATCCTTGCCCTGCTTCAATGGCATTACGGTTTTAGAGCTTGATTTATTGGATGAAACGAAATATCAACCGTCAACAAATCAACCGTTTCTACATAAATAAATCAATTGATCTCTAACACACACACACACACACACATATATATATATGTATATATATCAAACACCTCCAGAAATACATATTCTTCCAAAGTGCACTCAAATACGTATTCTTTTCCTAGTTCTATCCCTCTGATTTACTATTTGAAATCCAAGAACCACATATAGCATCGTAAGATAAGAACAAAGACTACCAATACACCAAGGAAAGGACATAAAACGTTTTGAGCAGCTATAGGGGACTCCTCAGGGGCGCTTGGGGCTACTCCTCCTCCTCCTCCTCTGTTTCTGCCTCTTCCTCCTTTTAGTAGTCTTCGTGCATAGGAAGGTAGTGCAAGGAAGCTGCTTTCATGGCGGGCTTCAATTTTATAGACTTTGCTGCTTTTTTCATTGGGTAGAAGAGCAACACTTCCAGGAACCACAGAGAGAAAGGCAACAAGTAGTAAGAAAGCTAAGGGAAGTTCGCCCATGTTTCTACGGAGAGAGAGAGAGAGTACTTGACCTTTTTTTTGTAACCCAAGAGCTTTGATGCATGAGCATCCATGGCAGTTTTTTTATAGGACACAGAGTCCTATATTTAGTGGGTCTACTTGTGAAGATTTATATAGTATTGGATGATCAATAGGAATTCCATGCGTAAATGAAATGGCAATTACTGGCAGAAAGGTAAAATTATAGGTATTCAATTGTTGTTAATTACATGCTCTATTGTCTTAAGTTCCACCAGCCCTTAGCAAGGTAATGCCAACTCATAAAATGGTTAATATTAGGAGATTACTTGACCAAATGAGATTATTTGTCTGTAAATAAACTTTATTTAATTAAAATTTCACACAAGGTTGGCAATATTACTGTTACATGACAGAACTCATATATGAAGATATAATGAAAATATAAAAGAAACCATAGTTCAAAAATCAAATGATCAAAGCTCTAGGATCATGATTCATGGACGGCCATGCTATGCTTAACAAAGAAATTCTTGATAAAAGGCATTATCAACTCAACAAATATTTCAAGAACCAAACGCTTATACATTACTTTCCTTTTTTTATTTTTTTTTTACAAATGAATACATTTTCATTCAACAGCTATCAACACCAACTGGATACTTTTCACTTGAAAGCTGGGCAACTAAGTGACGTAAAAAGAAACTGTACAGAGAGGAAAAAAAAGAGAAGTTGGGTTTTTGTTGCCGCGGGCCAGAGAGTTCCATTGCTTTAATCACGAGCGAAGATTCGTCTATGAAATCTGAATATCTTAGAAGAGGATTCTCAAATGATCGGAGGTACCTTGGTGACGTCTCAACATTTGGTGAGACCTCCCATTTTTACCTGCACAACATTTGCAGTAAAGTTGTCAGAGAGAATTCAACAACCAGAATTAATAAAGAAAGTGCAGTAAGTTATGTTCCACTAAAATTAAGAGGGAGCATAGTGGAAAACGTTTCTGTGCAATTTAAGGAATTTTCATCAAAAGGTATATCCATGGTTAAAGAAAAAGGCAGCAAAAACACATTAGTTAGTGTTTTAAACACCAAGCTTAGCACACTTCACTGCTGATAGGGACCGATCAGGACTCTACGCATGGCATTGACCCACCAAATTCCCCTAACCACACTCAAGGTAGTCAAGAGAATTAGGGGTACTTAAGAGAATTAGGGGCAACTGATGGGGACCGATCAAGACTCTCTGCATGGGCTGATCGCCGCTTGTATCGAGGATATTACGCTAAGCAAGAAGACAATGGAGATCAACCCTGAGAGCTCCAATTGACTTGAGCACGACCAAGTAGCTGCGTTACCAAGCAGATGAACGAGAGCATGACCGAACAGATCGAGCAGACCATGACCTAGCACGGCCAAGCAAACTATGACCGAGCGGATGGTACCGATCATTTCCCCCCACTTCCACACTAGTGGGGGCCACCACTGATAACCTAATAATGATAACGTGCTACCAACTCTAGGACTTTGCGCTTAACAAGAGGTAGTCACTTTCCCCTACTCTAATGCACGCTTGAGGGAGCACCACGTGTGAAGTTGGACAGCCATTCCCCCACTACCTTACCACTAGTCAAGCTCTCCAATGCCACACTGCCACGTGGAAAAACAACCATCTTCCACTATCTCCATGCATGTAACGCCCTCTTAGAGCTACCAGGGTGCCTACCTATATAAAAGGGGAACTCATCTTCTCCAACCAGATACACAAACATAAACCCTAGCAAAAACTCTGTTGAAATATCTCCAAAAACCTAACTTTGGCATCGGAGTATCCTTGGCACGCACCACACCAGTGTCCCTCATCCCTTTTTTTCCTCCCAGATCACCGAAGCAGTTCATCGTCGGCCTGGAGATCGACATTACAAGTTTATTACATTATCAACTGTCAAGCTTGCCGGATGCTAGAGTAGAAAAATTGTTTTCTTCCTGAAAGTTCAATAGTAGCTGAATTTGGACTTTTTCTTGAGCTAGATTGTGACCTCTTTTAAAAAATAAAAATAAATTGAGAGCATATAGGATTTTTATTATAGAATGTAAAGTTTTTAAAAATTCGAGTCTTTAAAAATTGGAGGCCTAAGAAGCCTCACTGGCCTAGAGGTTGAGTCGCTACTGCATTTGACGGAGTACCAAAATTCTCAGCATTTGCCTGAATCCTAATCAGCAAAAGGATCAAAAGTAGTAGAAATCTGGATGTCGAGTTCAGACATGAAACTTTGCTCGTAACTTTGAATAGAAACGAACCCCAAAATTTCGAGCACTATACTCCAACACTCGGATTCAGAGTTAAGACCTTCTGGAGAGTGCCTCATATATAGCTGCATGACTCGCTACGAAAACTACAAAATGGAGTTAGTACCCCGCAAGAGTACGGGGGTTGTGATGAAGTATAAACTGGTAATCCGGTATCGTTCTCTCCCAAGGGACCTAGCCAAATATAGGCTCTAGCACTCAACTCACACTAACCTAACCTAAGATTGATTTGCAATTATGTGGGGAATTGGATCTAAAATGAAATGAAAAATAAAAGGACCAAAAATCTTTAGGTTTTTGATTTACTAAACTAGTGCAATGAAAATTAAAGCAATTAACTAGGCAATTGATTTAAATGTAAAGTAATTAAAATTGAAAGTTTGGATATGATTGATTCAATCCACTAATTCACAAAAAAAATTTAAATAAAGGATTTTTATAACTCAAATCAATAATCATACCGTGGATTCTTGATTCGGAATATTTTGACCATAAAACTTTGAGTTCATATTTAGTTGAGTGTATAAATTGCAACATTAATAGAATCATAGAAACAAATCTAGAAATGTGCAAGATTTATACCAATTGTTGAATTGTGCATAAATATTACCAAATGAACTATGAATCTAAGTTTTCAAATAAATCCAACACTCAACCGAATAGAACAATCGAAATCTAGGAATAAAACTTTGAAGTTTATGAATCCCCATTGAAATACTTGAAGATCCTTGGTGGATCTTCACAATCACACCCAAGATAAATCTAACTACTTGAATTTATCATAAAAGCATGTAGAAATGTAAAGAAAACATAAAGAGAATTAAATCTAAATTTTACTACAACAATAAATCTGTTTGGTTACAAGGAAAGTGAAGGAAAGTACAAGAAAGTGAAGGAAAATACATTACAATGAAGGAAAGTTACAATTTCTACTCCTACATTAACATTACATACATAAATCTAAATTAAAAATACACAAAAACATAAAAACCAAACTTGGAGGAGCTTTTTGCGCCGCCCCCTTAGCTGCTACAAACCCTAAAAATCTTCCTCTATCCATTTTTTTGAACAACACAGCTTTTAAGCTCCAGATCTGTATCGACCGATCGATCGGCACTGTTCACCGATCGATCGATCACTGTTCACTGTTCACTATTCACGGGCACTGTTACCGATCGATCGGCACTGTTCACCGATTGAACGGCCGAACGATCAGTCACTATTCACTGTTCACTATTCACGGGCGTTGTTCACCGATCGAATGGTAAAACGGCCTATCTGAAGTTTGCCAGACCGATCGATCGGTTACTGTTCACCCGTCCATCTTGAAGCTTAATTTTGACCACCTTAGAGACCGATTCAGCCAATGCACATTAGAGGACAAATTGTAGCTCTTGAAGTCTTCTTTCCAACGGCCCAAAAATCAGCTTAATCGGACATCGAAGGAGAAAGATATGGCTAGAATACTGAGACGGGTCTGAATTTTCATGACCAATTTATTCGCCTTGAACACGCTTTGATTATTCTTGTTTTATTTTTGCCTTTATTAGCTTATATAACCTACAAAGCACACACAAAACATAATCAAACAAATATCTAACTAAAATAAGAAAATTAACACTAATATAAATCTAACAAAATGCGAATTAAGGGCCTATGATTATACTTTTAGGGTGTAATCACTGCATTAGTGAAATTCTTGGGGTAGGTAGGAGAGAAGGAACCAAATTTTGTTTGAGCTCTATCTGCAGAATGACTCTTTCTTGAGCAGCTCATGTGATTCTCTAAATTCCTCTACTCAAAATAATTGAAACTTTCATTATTTTCTCCTTAATATTTAGCACCAAAATAATTATTTTCTTCGTAATGTTTAGCTCCCAATTTAACTGATATGAAGAAGAGTAAAACTTTTCATCATGTTCCTATATTCTTTCCACTCTGTATCTAAGTATTCCGTATGAAAGTTAAAAATTAGAAATTTCCCTCAATCATTTTTTTTTATTCTTTTTCATAATTTATATCACAATTTTGTTATCGTAAATGTTTTGTCCAAAATTCTTTTTGGCTAATTAATAACTAATTTTTGCATTGCCACGATAGTTCTTAACCATTGCTCATTAATATCATATAACAATCACTATTTGTGTGGACAACTTGTATATTCTTAACAAGTTACTGTCAACAAATATCATGGATTAGGATGAAATGTACATAAAACGTTAAATTATTCATCCAACTACTACATATTTTGGCCTAACTTGATAAATAATTCATGTTGCTGATAAGGTTATTAATAATAAATGTTACAAGGTCGCCAATATGCTTTTTAAAAGTTCGTGCATATATAGGAGCTGTCACAGACCGGGCGATTTCATTCTTTTTGAGTAAACTTATTACCTGCTGTAAGTTTAAAGAGAAGCATAACTTCTATTATGAGAACCATCCAATGAATCATTTAAACTGTGATTAGTACTAGTAAAACTATTATTTTGTTTTAAATATCTTGGTCATTTTTATTAAAAGTATTATTCATAGTGTTGAAAATTTCTAAGAATTGTTCGGCCAATCATTCGTCAACAATTTCTGTTAAATGGGCGAATTTCCAATATGTTATTAACATTTGCATCAGTGTCGTAGTTATCATCCATTTTCAAACTGGCAAAGCTACCTATTAACAAATAAATACATATTTTGCTAAACTGCAAGACAGAGAACAGATTGAATTCCCAGGCAGCGCATCCATTATTCCATTCAGTTCATCACTTCGATACACTCTCGTTTACACCCACTTCCATTGATCAGTTCATTCTTTCAATTTAGAATTACATCTAAACATTCAAACAAACTCTTATCCAGTAGTAATACATATTATGTATATGACTGTGATGCATGCATGCTGTAACCCAAATAAAATCTCATTCTTGATAATAAACACCCACTTATTTGATTTATACACAAATACAAATATAACAACTGATCATTCACAAATATATGTGAATTAAAGACGACACACATCTGAGAATCCTTCTCTTATTTATTAAGCTAAACAAAGCCAGCTCATCATACGACATAATATAACACACAGATGATGATACTGTTTGTTTATATTTTATTATGCATGCAAACTTGAAATAACCTGCCCTCCATATATATGATGGAGTACTTTTAAACCCATTATTCCACGTACTGGAATATTTATTTTATTTATCAACTGCCCATATATAGTTTGCTCATATGCATATATGCAAATGAAGCAAGTCAGGCATTATTTTATGAGCGTCAGTATTGCCTCAAATATGGGGGACGTGTCACCACCAATTGAAACATTTGAGACGCATCCATTCCATTCATTACTGCAGTTGAGGCCAGATCCCTCCACTCTACCATAGATTGTGCCCCATAAGTCCTCTTTCTCATAGTAGCCAGCTTCACGGATCTCAGTATACACCTGCGCAGCACAGTAGATTTTTCAAAGTTGGTTCGTAAAATGGTTAGTTGTATATTAATATTATTTTGAAGGAATCCATCTCCATCTCCATCTCTTTCTCCATGTAATGCAATTCTGAAAGCTAGGAACACTTACTTTGTTTGTATCAGACGCTTTGTTCCATGGGTTAGACCAAGCGAGCATCCAGTCACAGTCATTCCCTACGTGGTTCTTGCCGCGATACACAACAGCTGCACATGATCCAACCATCGCTCCAGTGGTTTTCCCGTGGAGAAATAAACCCCACTGGCCATTTGCAATCTCTATTGGGAACGGGTCCTGTGCAATGTGCCCAAAATAATCATGTTTGGTAACGAATTTCACAGTGTCCCCAGTGGCGTTGTAAACCAGGCCTTTCAGGTTCTCCACGTATTGGCGAGCATTGACATCCTTATGGTCTGCGTTTTTCATATCGAGTGCCACACGCGCCCTGTCTTTGCGTGTTATTTGCTTGCCCACATACTCGGGCATTTTCTCCAAAGTTGAGTCGGTGATGGGGTTGCCAAACACGTTGGACGCCATTTCGAGCACTACAGATTCATAGAAACAGTTCCAACAGTTACATTAAAAAGCTAGTATTTACTATAATCTTCTGCAAACATTAATATAAGCAACCTAAAAGAAAAATACACACATATATACATGGGCATGTCTAGGATTTTTTTAACATTGGGGGCGATCGGTAGTAGTATATGTATATAGCAACTAAAACACCGACATTTTTATTTTTCTACGACGTAAGGTGAAATCAATAGTTTAAGAGTCTTTCAATAAAATAGTCAATGGAATCTAGATATTAATCGAATAACAAATAATATATTCAATCTCAACTTCCATCTAGAGATTAAAAACAACTATCATAACATCAATAGCAAAACCCACACACACAACTGAAAGATATCTAAACTTTTATAGAAAATGAAAAGAGGATAAAATTAAAAGGGTGCCTGTGACAAGAGAGGAAAATCGTATAGGAAAAAAATATATCAAAGAGCCGTGGTGAACATAATACCCAGATAGGAAAGATAGAAAATTAAGGAAAATATGAAAAATAAGACGTATACTAGAAAAACCAAAGGTCGTGATAAAACTTAGGGAGAAAATAAAACTTATACTAGAAATTAAGAAAAGAAACTCAACAGATCCTAAAACAATACCGTAAACCTTGGGAATCCTTATTTGTTGTTCTACTCTCTTTCACTCTTGCGGTAGGAGTTGGTGTAGTCCACGACACAGGCTTCTAACATATGTATAATAGTTTGTTTCACTATGTTTGGATCTCATATTTACTAGTTAAAGGAATGGTCTTGCTAATATATGCTCTTAGAACATAATACAATCTAATTAGCATTCTTTGTTTTATTGTACAAAGTGTTAAAAATTGTATTTTTACAAAATACAATTTCTAAGACTTTGTACAACAGGCAAAACAAACTTAAAATGTTTTGTAGGAGCACATGTTAATGATGACATCTAATAAGACGGTTATAATTGGTCGAACGGCTGGTTGAATGTCTCTTAACTGCCATAAGTCGAACAGTTGATTGAATGTTATTTATCTATAATTGATTAGAGGATTAATAATCCACAATAAATCATTCTTTTTCCTTTATGACACTCTCTATGCCAACAGGTTTTTTTTTTTCTTTTCTTATTCTCTTTGAATAACTCGATTACTTATCTGCTGGTCATAATTTTTAAAAAAAGAAAATAAAAATGAAATTAGCAAGACTTCATTACCTTGAGTTCTTCGATTATTTGGCCTCGGTTGCCAAACGCATTTTATTAGATGCTTGAAGGTACGTGTCAAAGCATTCACTTTCCCAGTTAGTTAACATTTAAGACGGTAGACGTCCAACGTAATACTCATTTTTTGAAAAGGTTGTGCAATCTTATATTGTGAAATAGATATGCAGATAGGTTATTTCACATATTCATTAGAGAGTATTACTTTTTAGCACCACAAAATTATCTACGGAAGATTTTACCGCACTTACGTCGAGGCCAAAATTTAGGTCTCACCACATACTCTGGATGTTAAGGAGTATGTATAGCCCCACCAATCGACTATGAAAACTTGAACCAAAGCATTGAACAAGAAAATTCAAGTTCTTACCCATTGAAAAGATTGTACATCGCATTAATTGTCTATCTATTAGAAATCTTATTAAAAAAAGGTAATACTATATAAATAAAAAATTCATACAAAATTTATTATTAAAATAATGTGGTTGAATGAGAGTCATTCGCTTAAAAATAAAACATCCATCATGATGGCTCTTATTTACAAAATGACATGACTACATTATTCTGGTGGGGTTTTTGTATATATATATATTTTTTTTTTGAAAGAATAGCATTTTCCTTAAAATAAAAAGGTTGTTGAATTGCTGAATTTACTTCAGCAATAACAGTAACAATACGGAATTTCCATAACAAAAAAATTATCAACAACAAATTATCATTTTTCCTTTATGACTCCATGTTGTTGGGATTAAACCCACGGCATACATATGGATGCATGTACACCAGTGAGTAAGAGATATCCACTATACGCAGCAAAAAAAAAAAAAACAAAAAGATATCGATGATAAATAGGAATTACAGATCTGAGACAATTAGAAAACAAAGAAAATTGACACTAATACTTGAGCCTTAAAGCAATCTCTACTTTTCTGCTCCAAAGTACCCGAGCCCTGAAGTCTTGCACATCCGCATCACTGTTTTCCACAGTATCCCGAGCCGTGTAGCCACGTACATTAGCAACTCTGTTCCCCATTGTTTTTAGTCTCTATATAATTTGTTAGTAACATGTTCTAGAGTAGAAGATTAATAACATATTTTTTAGTAGATGATTAATACAAGTCCTAATAATAAAAAGGAAATCAACAAGACTTATCACCTTGACGTCCTCCATTGTATGGTCTCGGTCGACAAACGCGTCTTATTAAAATGCACGAACAAAAGTGTAAAACCTTCCATATCCCAAGTTGATTAACATTTAAAACTTTCGACTTTACCCACTTCTTGAAAGGCAACTGATATGTACATGATTAGAAGATTAATAGTCCACAATAATTTTCCATCAAAAAAATAATCGACATAAATTATCCTTTTCCCTTTATTACTCTCTCTATGCCAACAATATATATATATACACTAGCAGCTAATCCATGTTATGCACGGAAAAATTAAATAATAAGAAAATTTTATAACAATAAAAGATTTTTTTATTATTAAACATTACACTACTAATATGAATTATATTAAATATAATATATCCATATTCTAAAATAAAATTCTATCAATTAATTGTAATAAAAATCTTTAGACTGCAATATAAAATATATGAGCTTATGATTTTACGAAAAAGCTATATTAATTTATAACCTTATTAGGTGCATGAGTCTGCTTAATGTAAATGAATTACCTATTAAGTGCATTAAATAATATCACCTAAAACCATAAATCTAGTGGAAAGGATTTGAAATTTAAGTTTGATGTAATTTACTATTAAATTTTGGAATATAATTTTTAATTTAGTCTTATTGATTTGATTGGGCTGGCGCACTATTTTCATGACCGTTGTGCATGCTTAGGCTATGCTTAACTCAAATAACACATCATAAAATTAAGCATATAGTTATTGATTTTCATTCATTAAATAGTTTCATTATGCTTGATTTTGGTTTATATGTCGAGTATTGGGTGAAGTTATTGACACCTTATACACTATTGAAATTTTGATTTGATATGTTTTTCGAATTATAAAAATATAGGCTAATTCATTCTATTGAGCCATTCATGTTTATATTTCTTTCTCGATATTCGTATACACATAAGTATAAAAGTTTGTCAATGCGAAAATCTAGAGTTCGTGCATTGCTTATTGTTTGTGAAGTTAAAAGTGTATGGAGTTGAAAAGTAAAGAAAAAAAAAAGGGATGAAAATGAGTTGAAAAAAAAAATTCAAATGAAAAAGAAGTGAAAGAAAATGAAAAAGTTTGAAAGTTATTCAAAAAATTGAAAGTTTCAAAGTAATTGTTCATTGATTATCATGTGTAATGCGCATGCATATGTTGAAATATATTCTCACTTTTTATCCTCTTACATGACTCTTCTTTCATTCACCATTTGTACGGCCACAATATCCAAAATTACATGAATCTTTAATTCAATTGCGCATAAGTCATTATTGTCAATTCTCTACTCGTTGCTTCAACTGTAAACATTCTTTAATGAAATTATGCCAAGTTGATACACTACATATCTAGCGGTTTTTTATGTTTTGGAATAGCTCTATTGCATGTACTTTATATTTACTCGTAAAACAAGCATTCCACTGAGAGAACCTATGTGTTCAAATGTTTTTGAGTGTATCACTAGAGAGATTTGAATCAAAATTGTAGGATGAGATTATTAACAGCATAATGGTTGATTTTCAGTAACACGATTATATTCAAACACTTGAGTCTCTCAATTGTGTTTCACTTGATAGTTTTGTAATTTGTATGTCAAGCAAGGGTTGATTTGAATGCGTTACATTGTTATATATTTGGGAACTGCTATCGTAAATTATTTTTGATGATTGATATTTGTGGGTATCATCTCTGAAAATCCTCACGAGGAACCACTCGTCTACTAGGGTAATCTAGGGGTTTAAAGGCTTGGTGTATTCGCTAAATACACCCGGAACTCCTACGAAAATGGAGATTATGTTTTCTTTTCTTAGTTTTGCTAGGGACTAGCAAAAGGTTAGTTGGGGGGTGTGATTAGACTATATAAGTGTAGTCTATCGCCGCTAAACGACCCTTGTTAGTTGTAGAATAGGGTTCATTATGCTCTCTTTGCTATATATTATATTTAACCTAGTGCTCAATTTTATTTCAGGTATTTAAAGCTAAGTAAGTTGATTTGAAGTCAAAGAAGTGATCTGGTCTGCAGGCATGGCTCATCAAGGAATGTTGTTGGGGCCTTGTCTTAAATAACATGCAAGTTTTCACTTGTAGCTCGGAATAGGATGAATGATACGCTGTTAGAAAACTCTTTTCAAGTTACACATGTTTGTATCTAATGAGTGTCATCGAATTCTGTCTCCAAGAGCATCAAACAAGTCGATTCCAAAAAGGGCGAAAAAGGCCTCTGACATTCGAATGGCAAGAAGCAAAAAGAAGACCAAAAATGGCTTGGCGTTCGAACGTCCAAAGCCAGCGTGCGAACGTTCCGAAAGGATGTAATACAAAAAATGGTCTGGCGTGCGAATGCCCAAGGCCAACATTTGAACGCTGAAGAACAACAGAAAGGTGTTCGAAAGCCAAGGCAAAAATCTGATAAATTTTAGGGTTTGGACTACAATCCCTATAAATACCAAGCTATTATGTTTGAACAAAAGAGAGTAGGAGGCGGCTATTACAAAGGGTTTTTGTAGTTTTTCCATTAGAATAGTTTATATTTGTTGGTTTGTTGCTTATTTGTAATTGTATTCACTTAAAAACAAGTTTCAATACAAGTTCTTTAGATTCCTTGCATTACATTTGAGATTTCTCTTGTTTCTTTGCATTAAATCGTTATTTTTAGTGTTTATTCTATTATTTCGAAGTTTTTCCATAGATGGAGATGAGTAGCTAACTCTTTCCATATCGGGATTGATTGTGACGACCGATTGAAGGTCTTGAATGAACAAAGGAGATGAGATTTCGAGTTTCAAAGTTACAATTTTCATTTTTATCATTCTTTGTCTCCTTCTTTCTAGAAATCATTGAAAACTTGGATGATTGATTATGTTCGGTAACATTTATGCATGAGTCTATATTTAGTATATGCGCTGCACGAATTGATAGTATTTGTCCTTAAATTTAACAACCCGATTTATTCTAGAAGTTGAATTTCTAAAGAACACTTGGTTTTTATCGTTAAAACTTCCGAATCAGAGACTCACAACGTAGTTGAAGGATTTTAATTATAAAAACATCTCCTTTGGAATTTCAAGAAATACAATTGGTTGGATCGATTAATCCCAAGACTTGTTCTCATTACTTTAAAATCAAACACTGTTCAAGTTGTTTAGCATTTGCTTGTTAGCTAGTTTAAATAACCAAACCATTTCCAAAATAATCATAATTGATTTTCTTTTTTGAAGCATTTTGTTGGATTTTTGTGAGCGATTGAGAGGTGCGTTTTAATTCTTTCGATCCTGTGCACATAGCTCCTTGTGGGAACGATCTCGTACTCCGAGTTCTACTACTTTGCCATCCTACACTTGTGATCATCTCAAACACATGTTTGGTGCGAGTCAGTCCCCCCACCCAAACCTGCCACATTGCCATCCCTACAAGTGATACTTGACTCGCCTCCGTAATGCGGTATTCCTACAAAATGGAGTTAGCACCCCGCAAGAGTACGGGGGTCGCGATGAAGTATAAACCGGAAGATCCGGTATCGTTCTCTCCCAAGGGACCTAGCCAAATATAGGCTCTAGCACTCAACTCACACTAACCTAACCTAGGGTCGAATTGCAATTATGTGGAGAATTAGATCTAAAATAAAAAAGGAAAATAAAGGGACCAAAAATATTTTGGGTTTTGATGGTGGTTTTGAATTACTAACCTATTGCAATGAAAATAAAAACAATTAACACTAGACAATTAAAGTAAAGCAAAATGAAAATAGAATTAAAGCAATTAAAGGGGAATTGGGCTCAAATGATCCAACCACTCAATTTCATCCAAGGTTTCCAATGGGGTTTATAACTTAAATCAAACACAACATTTAAGTGTGTTTGATTCGGAGGATTTAGCTTTGAAAACTAATTTTTCTCAAGCAATTGAAATTAGATACATGTTCGATGGTGAATCAAAGGTTAATACCATCGATTCAACTTAGTCAATACCAAATTTGTGGTTTGTGCATTGATTAGCCAAACATAGTCAATAACCTAGGTTTTCTAAGGCATCTTCAATCAATTGTTGGGAATGAATTTCTAGCAATTGTGGAGTATTTTTCTAATCAAGAGTCCTAAATTAATACCATTAATTTGGGTGATAAAAATTCCCAAATTTAGTCAATAATCTAAGTTTTCTAAAATTCCACACCTAATTACTAGAAATTTGAATTCTAAGAAAATATGGCAATTAATCCATGAGATACCTCCAATTGAATTCCTTGGATTATTTGGGTGATTTCACATTTAAACCCAATGTAAAAACTAGCTAATTAAACTCATAATAAAAGCATGAAAAATGAAAACAAAGCATGTAGAGATTTAATCGAAAATTTACTTGAAGATTAAGAGTGTTTGGGTGCAAGGAAAATATAAGAAAATACAAGAAAGTGCAAGAAAGTGAAAGAAAATACAATACAATGAAGAAAATTACAAGTTTCTACATTATACTACAATTACAAAGCTAAATCTAAGCTAAAAATGAAGAAAAATAGAAAAATCTAACCTTGAAGAGGCTCTCCCGCCGCCCCCTTGCTCCAAAAAACCCTAACTACCCAAAAAATCCTAAAAAACGCAGCTTCGGACGCAAAAAACACAATCTGGATGAACAGTAACCGTTCGAATACCGTCCGGACGGTCCGTTCGACGCCCGTTTAAAGTCCGTTCGGACGGTGAACAGTAATTGTCCGAACGGTACTGTTCACACTCCTCAGTTGCAAAAACTTCGAAACTTGATTTGATCACCCTAGAGTTCGATTCAGCCGATGCACATTAGACGCAAAGTTGTAGAGCTTGAAGTCTTCTTTCCAATGACGCAAAAAGCACCTTAATCAGATATCAGAGTCAAAAGTTATGGCCAAAATACCGAGACAGGTCTGAATTTTTATGAACAAAATATTCGCCTTGAACTCGCTTTGATTATTCTTGATTTCTTTTCACCTTTATTAGCTTATATAACCTACAAAACACATACAAAACATATTCAAACAAATATCTAACTAAAATAAGATGATTAATTACAATATAAGTCTAACAAAGTACAAATTAAGGGCTTATGATTGCACTTTTAGGGTGTAATCAATACTCATTTCTTGGAAAGATTGGGAAAATAGTCCAGTGTTAGGTAGTATTCAGTGCTCGGTTATAATCTCTATCAAATGATGATAAGTGGCAAGTTAATAAATCAGGTTTTGTCATGTTATATTTTTCTTTAAAAGTTTCTCTACTACACCACAAATTCAGGTTGGTGAGGTATTCACACACCACGTGTCATCATTTGATAAGAATTACTACTGAGCACTCAGTACTACTTAGCTACATGTCTTGTTTTTGAAAGATTGTACATTGCATTTATTGGCTATTAAAAAAATTGCTGAATATCATTTAGAAACTACAAAATAGCTTAATTTACTTGAGCTATAACACTAACGAAACGGAAATTTCCATAAAAAAAATTATCATTTTTCCTTTATGACTCTTATCTTGTTGGGATTAACCAATGGCATGCATACAGAAGCATACTCACAATCCACAAGCACTAAAGAGAAAATATCGACAGAGAATAGATCACTACATTTACAAGACTTCTGTGCCTAGATCCACGAGTAAGATATCCACTATGAATAGATATTATAGATACGAGATAATTCGAAATCATTCAGACTTAACAGTAATACTTGAGTAAGGAAACAATCTCCACTTCCCTGCTCCAAGATATCCTAGCCTTGAAGTCATGCACTTCTACTTCTCTGCTCTGCCGACATACCGGGTAAGAGATATCCATTATAAATGAAAATTACAAATCTGTAACAATTACAAAACAACCACAACCGACATTAATACGTGAGCTCTAAAACAATCTCCCCTTCCCTACTCCAAAGGATCCTAAGTTTGAAGTCATGCACGTCCACTATTTTACTAATTTCAATGTCCTGAGTCCTGTAGCTATATGTACGTCTATAGCTAACTCTATCCTCCAATGTTTTTAGCCTCAATATAATCAGTTGGTAACATCGAGTAGAAGATTAATAACAACATGTGTTTTAGTAGAAGATTAATAGAAGTAGATAAATTGTAATCCAATGTGGATCACGTCGGTGATATCTTTTACTTCTTGATAGCAAAATTTTTTCAAACAGTCCTAAAAATATAAATGAAATCAGCAAGACTTCAACGTCGTGACGTGTATGTATATCCTTTTTCCTTTATGACTCTCTCTGTGCCAACAATTTATATATATGTATATATACATATATATTTGATATCTTTGGAACTTTATTAGTTGACAAATCTGCTTCATGGAGATTTTTATTATTAGTATATATTAAAGAAAAAATATAGATTAAGGGGACTAATATTCAATTTAAATTTAGTCCATAATTGGATAAAGAAATAACAATATTCAATTTAAACTTCTTATAAGCTCATAAAAAAAAAAGTCAGGTTTTTTTGGCTTTTTTGATTTTCTATTTTTGCTTTTTTTGCTTATCTTTAACTAAAGTAAAGCCAGAAAAGCGAAAAAGTTAGAAAAATTAATTTTTTTGCTTGTAAGATTACAAAAAATTTGATAAAAAAGTTATACCAAACGGACCTTAAATTGAAGTTTTAGCTTCAATATAATAAGTTGGTAACATGTTCTTGAGTAGAAGATTAATAGAAGTACAAAAAAATTTCAGAAAATTGCTATACCATAATTTTTGAAAAAAAATATAAAAATAAAATCAATAAGACTTGACAAACGCATTTTTTTAAGGACAAGAATTTATTCTAGCCTAGGCTAGAGGAATTCCTTCAGCCTTGTATACGTTGTGACATACTATGCGGCCACGTGTTAAAACTATGTTATTTAATTTAAGATCTTGCTAACATGTACCTTAAGGACATATTTTAAGTATACTTTATTTGGTTGTATAAAATGTTAGAACTTGTGTTTTCACAATTTTCAACACTGAAAACACAACTCTCAACATTTCATACAATCAGACAAAGCATGATTAAAATGTGTCCTTATGACACATGTTAGTTTTTGCTATTAATTTACCATAACTCTTTATATATTCTAGACAACATTTATGAGATTACTCTATCTATAAAAGATATTAAAATAAAAAATAAAACATAAATTTATAGTCAAATGGTATGCGCCACCTACACAAAACAGTAATAATTCGTACAACACAAGTTACAAAAAATCTATATTCGTTTTTAAATGAAAGTTTTCATTCACTTTCCAAGTTGGTTAACATTTAAGACTTTCAAGGTGGTTAACCTTTAACACTTTGGACCTGCAACACAATACTCAATTTCTGAAAAGATTGTACATCGCATTTACTGTCTACCAATCACCAGTCCAATTAAAAAATTGTTGAATGCACTTTAGCTAACATTTAATTAAGACTTTAGGTCGCCAATGTGATGCTCGTTTTCTGAAATAATTGTACATCGCATTTATTCTCCACCAATTAACAACCATTACTAGTACAAATTTTTACACCTAAACGCAAGAACATTTATTTTGTCTCCTTGTAAAACTATTAATTTAATTATTTACTTCTCAAGAAATTTTATAATTATTACACCTAAACACAAAAATATATAGAAAATTTGATCATATTAATACTCAATTTAAACTTAGTCCATATATGGCTAGAGAAATAACTATATCACATAAAAATAAAATACAGCCAAAATATGGAGATCACGTAGTTTAATACTTTTTTCACTTGCTAATCACAAATTTTTTTAGAAAATCTCTACCATAATGCTTTTTTACTATAAAAAAATTAAATTTTGCAAGACTTCATCAGCAGACAACGCATTTTATTAAATAAGAGAAGAAAAGTAATAAAGCAATCATTTCTTATGTTAAAGAGGCCACAGCACACAAGAGGCGTGTCTGATTTTCATTCGGACCGTTTTGCCCCTAAATTGATATTAAATTGATATCCCATGTTTTGGAAAAAAAAAAAGTGAATGGGGATTACATCTCCTATGAGAGATGCAATCTCACAAAATGGAGGATAAGCCATCCGAGGAGGTTGGGATTCTATATTTAGAGGTGAAGGATAAGACACAAAAAGACCATTTTGTCCATACCTTACGTTATTATATTATTATATATATACTACATTATATTATATCAATATTTATTTTGTAGTATTAAAATTACTTATTTTATTTCTTATCCTACCTTAACCAAACATAGTATGAGTAATTCTTCATCATATCATAGTATTACTTATCACTCATCATCACCTTCTAATATCACAATATTATTTATCTCCCATTTTCTTATATTGCAAACAAACGTAGATTACTATCAAACCCAGAAAAAAAGGGGTGTCTTTTTAATTCCGTTTGATTCATTAGTACCAAATTTCTCTACTTATTTTTTATGTTTTTTTTTTTTTTTTTTGTTCATTGAAAGCGATTACAAGGAGGGCCAAAGTCAGGAAGGGGATCTAGGAGAGGGGTGTTAGAACTCCTGGCCTCCCTAATGAAGACCAGGAACCCTGACCAACTGGGCTAGCCCCCTTTGGTCAAATTTCTACTCTTATTAGTCTTCTAATGAATAAACTGTTACGACTTCAATTTAATCTTCTTTTATGTGATATAATTATTTCTAAGTTTAAATTGTGTGTTCATATGGTTAAATTGAGAATTAATATGATCAAATTTTCTATATATTTTTGTGTTTAGGCCTAATAATTATAAAATTTCCTGAGAAGTAAATAATTAGATTAATAGTTATACAAGACAACAAAAAAATAGTTGTTGGCATAAAGAGTCCTTTATTTAGCATACTCATATTAATTTTCTTCGTGATAGTTACTCTTAATATATTGAGGCATACTTATATTAACTTACAGAGCTCGAGTTTGCAGGGGTGGGGGGAAGAGGATGATGACCAGGCAGTAGGCAGCCAGGTGGCAGAAACTGGTTATGACACTATGGTCCAACAAATTGAATGTGGTCATAAAGATGTCTATCATGGGAACTATACAATCGAGCCTAATATGCTAGTTGATGGTGATCCAATTTCAAGATTGGAGGTAATCGAAACTACTCTTCCCAATGTAATGGTCGACACAAGGAAGCAAGGGGAGGGAATGGAAAAGCCAACGGTATCTTTGATTTCAAACTCTGTTCATAATGAGGCAAATAAAGGTCTGGCTGGGGTCTCTGCTACGTCAAGCGAAAGCCCAACAAAGCAAAAAGAAAACGAGTCCAGCAACAAGTCCAGCAAAAACTCACAACCAAGACTCTCGGCAAAAGAGTTAGAAAATACAGGTAAATCCTTGCATGAACATTTTCAACTATTTACAAAAGTTAAGATCAAGAAAAGATCTATGGCAGATATAGGTATAAAAATATGCCCAAAAACAAAATGGAAGCATAAGTACTCTTCAAACACCCAAAGTACAGGTTCACAAACTACCTCCTCATTATCTTCGAGCAACTTCAGAAGCAGAAACAAAATCATTATTAAGGAACTGGAGCAACATTGCATAACAGAGGTAGAGAAAACTCTACAAATTGGTAAGGCACTAGGTATCAACTACCAAGGAAAAGAAAAAGAAGTCAAAAAAAGATTCTATGATATGGAATGGAAGGATTATGATACTAAGGAGCCAGCAAGGGGAACAAAGGAAGTCAAGGGACACGTTTTAGCTTTCTATAGAAAGGACCCATCAGGTGTTTTGTTAAAGGTTTTCAAATGAAGTTACTTTATTGGAATGTCAGAGGGTTGGGAAAGAGTCAAAAGAGGAGAATGGTCAAAAGATTGATATTAGGAAGATCAGTTGACATGGTCCTATTACAAGAAACAAAATGGAAGTCCTACAATGATAAAATGATAAAATCAATCTGGGGAAGCTACGAAAGGAATTAGGTGGCAATAGACTCAGAAGGCTTATCAGGTGGATTCGTTTGTGTATGGGATGAGGATTTCTTTAAACTGGAATTTTCTCAAAGGAGAAGAACTTTATCATGCTGGTAGGCACTATCAATAAATCATACAGATGTGCTATCCTAAACATTTATGCCCCTAACGATGAAGAAGCCAGAACAAAATTTTGGGAATCACTACTGCTATTAAAATCACAATGGCAAATTCCATGGTGCATAGGAGAGGATTTCAATGAGATACTTAAGATGAGTGAAAGATCATCATGAAGCAGAGTTACAAGGGGAATGAGAAAATTCTGCTCATTTGTTGAAAAGGCAGAGATCATTGATGTACCAATGACTGGCAGATATTTCACGTGGTCAAACTCATAGAAGGAGGAGGTATGGAGCAGGCTTGATAGGTTTTTCCTGAGTAATGAATGGCTGGAAAACTTCAAATGCTCTCAGTGGGGCCTTCAAAGGAAACTATCTGATCATAGCCCAATACTCCTATCAGATGAAGTTCAGGATTGGGGGCCAAAACCTTTTAAGATCTTTGAATCATGGTTTAAGCTGAAATCTTTTTCTAAGATGGTTAAGGAATCATGGGAATCGTCCAAAGAAACAGGATGGGCAGCTCATGCCTTAATGATGAAATTAAAGGCTCTTAAATCAGTTATTAAACCATGGTGCAAACAAAAGTCAGCTTCTTGGGAGCTAAAATCAAAGAAATTGGAGGAAGAACTACATGAGATTGATATCTCTGATGAGGTTTTCCATTCTGAGAAAAATACTCAAAGAAAAAGAGAAATTAAGCAGAAACTGTGGAAACACTATATCAGAGAGGAATCAATGGCTAGGCAGAAGTCTAGGCAACTATGGATCAAATTGGGTGATAGAAACACCAGTTTTTTCCATCAATCTATCAAAGCCAGATTTAGAAGAAACTTTATTGGGCAACTACTAGTAAATGGGAAGCTAGTTTTTCATCCCCCAAATGTGAAGAATGCAATTTTTAATCACTTCTCAAAGGTGTTCCTTGAAGACTACACAGACAGACCAATTTTGGAAGGAGACCTTGTTAGTAAACTGAATATAGAAGACTAGGCATCTCTTGAACGAGACTTTGAAGAAATGGAAGTTTGGAATGCTATCAAGGGCTGCAATGGCTCAAAGGCACCAGGCCCTAATGGATTTAAGATGAGCTTTTGGCAGAAGTACTGGAACATGGCTAAAGGAGATATTTTGCAATTCATGAAAGAATTCTGTATCAATGGAAAGATCCCTAAATGTATCAATTCATCCTTCACTGCCCTTGTTCCTAAGACTGAAAGCCTAGACTCACTTTCCTACTACAGACCCATATCTCTGGTTTCATCCATTTACAAGATTTTATCAAAGACTCTGTCAGCTAGATTAAAAAATGTGTTGGAAAAGCTAATTAGTGAGAACCAGACTGCTTTTGTTAAAGGTAGACAGATTCTTGATGGAGTGTTGATTGCAAACGAGGTAATTGATGCATGGAAAAGGAAGAAGAGGAAGGGTATAGTGATAAAAATTGACTTTGAGAAAGCTTTTGATAATGTCAATTGGCAGTTTCTTCTTCAAATAATGTCCAAAATGAACTTTGGAAATAAATGGTGTAAATGGATAAAAGAGTGCTTGTCAAGCTCATAGATATCAATTCTTGTAAATGGATCACCTACACAAGACCAAATTATGCAGAAGGGTCTTAAGCAAGGGGATCCCTTATCACCCTTCCTTTTCATCATAGCCACAGAAGGGTTAAATGTATTACTTCAAAGAGCAAGGTCCTTGGAAATAATTACAGGTCACTTTCTGGGATCAGAGGATGAACATTTATCACATTTGCAATTTGCTGATGACTCCCTTTTTTTTCTGTCAAGCTGATCTTGAAGAAATCAAGAATCTTAAAAGGGTTTTGAGGAATTTTGAGATACTATCAAGACTCAAGATAAATTTTCAGAAATCTCTAGTAAGTGGAGTTGGAGTTGAGGACACTTTCTTGACAAAAGTAAAGGAGATATTTAGCTGCAAAAAACATCCACTTCCTATGAACTACCTAGGATTATCACTTGGAGCAGACCCAAGAAAAACCAGCAGCTGGTCAGGGGTTATCAACAACATAAAGAACAAGCTTGTATTTTGGAAAAGAAAATACTTGTCAATTGGAGGTAGGTTAACTCTTATCAAATCAATCTTGTCTAATCTCCCTTTGTATTACCTCTCACTATACAAAGCACCAGTAAAGGTTTGCAAAGAGATAGATAAGCTCTAAAGGAAATTTTTCTGGGGTGGCAAGGATGATAAAAAGGGGGTCCACTGCATCAAATGGAGCAAAGTCACAGTTAGTAAAAAAGGTGGAGGCTTGGGATTAACTCCCATAAGAGTAATGAATAAATGTCTTCTAGTAAAATGGTGGTGGAAGTTTGCTAAAAATAGAAAAGCTTTATGGAGAAGAGCAATCTGCTATAAGTATAAATGTGATGAAAACAGCTGGCTATTCCCTATGAACCTAGGGAATGAGGTATCAGTCATCATGAAGGATATCCAATTGCTCAATGTAGATCAGGTATCATTTAAAAATAAATTGCTATCAAATCTAAGTATCATAATTGGGAAGGGGAATCAAATCTCATTCTGGAATGAACCTTGGTGTGAAGGTATGGTGTTGTGTAACTCTTTTCCTAGATTATACTTGTTGTCAAATCAAAAAAATTCAAAAGTGGCAGAGATTAGGGACATATCAGGGAATTGGAACCTATCATTCAGAAGAAGATTGCTCAATTGGGAGGAAGATAATCTAGAAGACCTGAAAGTTATCCTAAACATGGTAATCATGAAGGAAGATAGAATGGACTCAATATCTTGGAGGGCAGATAAGGAAGGATACTTCACAGTCAAGTCCTTTAATCTAGTTTGTCAGGAATCAAACAATCAGGTAAACTCAAATTTTTCCTGGATTTGGAAATCATGGGCTCCTTTCAAGTTTCAAATTTTTTGTTGGCTAGTGAGTCATAAGAGTATCAAAACAAGAGTTTTCTTAAGTCATAGAAAAATCATCCCCCAAACTAGTAATCTATTATGTGAATTATGTAAAGAAGAGTTGGAAGATTGTGATCATTTGCTCCTAAAATGCAAAGTCGCTTGGCTTGTTTGGAGCAATTTATTAAATTGGTGGGGACTATCTTGGGTCAATCCTAGAACAATGGAGCTTCACTTCTCATGGTGGAAAGATCAGAAATCCAGATCCTTAGGGAAGTTCATTTGGGAATTTCTTCTTCAGGCTACTATCTAGAACATTTGGAATGAAAGAAATGAAGTCATCTTCAATGGCAAACAAGTTTGTTGGGAGGTCATTGTAGAAAGCACAAAGCTGCAAGTTCTGGAATGGGTTCAAGCAAAAACAAGGGTTGGAAGTATAAATTGCTACATTTTTTTCAATTCTATTGAGGGGGTTAAATCTCTTGATCCCTCTCTAGTTTGATGTCATTTTTGTTTTAGGTGGTTTGTCTTTCTTCTAGTCTTGTTGTAGCAGAATTTGGTGGTAGTATGGGGAAACATGTAAAGCCATCATGGCTTGTATTTTCCTCTGTAACTTATCTATGTTTTTGGCCTTTAATTGATTTTATTTTGCTGTTCAAAAAAAAAAAAGTAGAATATTAATAACAACATGTGTTTGAGTAGATGATTAATTAAAGTAGACATGCCAATAGTAATGAACCAAACAGAAACTGAAAAGGCAGCCCCTTTACGAACAAATGTTAAGAATAAATGACATGCATAATACATATATATAAATTGTTGGCACAGAGAGAGTCATAAAGGAAAAAGGATATACAAACAGGTCAAGATGTTAAAATATTGCTAATTTCATTTTACTTTTAGGACTGTCTGAAAAAATTTTGCTATCAAGAAGTAAAAAATATCACCGACGTGATCCACATTGGATTTCAATTTATCTACTTCTATCAATCTTCTACTAAAACACATGTTATTATTAATCTTCTACTCCATGTTACCAACTTCTACTCCAAGTGATACTCATTCGTACAACACAAGTTAGAGAAAATCTATATTCTTTTTCAAATGAGCTAGGCAATATATGAAAGCATTCACTTTTCAAGTTGGTTAACATTTAAGACATTAGACCAACAACACAATACTCATTTCCTGAAAAGATTGTACATCGCATTTACTGTCCACCAATCACCAATCCTATTAAAAAATTGTCCAATGCACTTTATCTAGCATTTAAGACTTCAGGCCACGAATGTGATGCTCGTTTCTTGAAATAATTGTACATCGCTTTATTCTCCACCAATTAACAACCATTAATAGTACAAATCTTTACACCTAAACACAAAAACATTTATTTTGTCTCCTTGTAAAACTATTAATTTAATTATTTACTTCTCAGCAAATTTTATAATTATTACACCTAAACAAAAAAACATATAGAAAATTTGATCATATTAATACTCAATTTAAACTTAGTCCATATATGGATAGAGAAATAACTATATCACATAAAAATAAAATACAACCAAAATATGGAGATCACGTAGTTTAATGCTTTTTTCACTTGCTAATCACAGATTTTTTAAAAAAAATTCTACCATAATGCTTTTTTACTAAAAAAAAAAAAAGAAAAATTGAATTTAGCAAGACTTCATCAAGTTGACTGCCTCCAGCAGACAACGCATTTTATTAAATAAGAGAAGAAAAGTAATAAAGCAATCATTTCTTATATTAAAGAGGCCACAACACACAAGTGGTGTGTCTGATTTTCATTCGGACCGTTTTGCCCCTAAATTGAAATTAAATTGATATCTCATGTTTTGGGAAAAAAAAGTGAAGGGGGAGACGCAAAATGCTATATCTAGAGGTGAAGGGTAAGGCATAAAAAGACTATTTTGTCCACACCTTATGTTATTAAATTATTATATATATACTACATTATGTTATATCAATATTATATATCTATTATATCAATATTTATTTTGTAGCATTAAAATTACTTATCTTATCTTTACCAAACATAATATGAGTAATATTTTATCACATCATGGTATTATTTATCACTCATCATCACCTTCCTAATATTACAATATTATTCATCCCCCATTTTTTTATTCCGCAAACAAACGTGGATAACTATCTAACCCAGAAATGAAAGGGTGTCTTTTTAATTCTGTTTGATTCATTACTATCCAAATTTTTACTTTTTTATTTTATTTTATTTTTGTTCATTGAAAGTGATTACAAGGAGGGTTGAAACCGGAAAGGAAATCTGGGGGATGGGGATTCAAACTCTTAATCTCCCTAATAAAGACCAAGAACCCTGGTCAACTGAACTAGCCCCAGTTAGTCAAATTTCTACTGTTATTAGTCTTCTAATGAATAAAATGTTACCAGTTGACCCCAATTTAATCTTCTTTTATGTGATATAGTTATTTCTCTATCCATATAGGACTAAGTTTAAATTGTGTGTTCATATGTTTAAATTGAGAATTAATATGATCAAATTTTCTATATGTTTTTGTCTTTAGGCGTAATAATTATAAGATTTCCTGAGAAGTAAAGAATTGGATTAATAGTTATACAAGAAGACAAAAAATTAGTTGTTGGCATAAAGAGTCCTTTATTTAGCATACTAATATAAATTTTCTTCGTGATTGTTACTCTTATAACTAGATGACATTTAGAAAAACTTCGGCCAATTTCTGATATTTCTAAAACGACATTTATGCCTCACCGCTAAACATGGCCGACTTAAAATGATTTGAGGAATAAGATGATGATTTTAGATAAGGTTTTTTATAATTTTTTAACATTACTATAAAATTTTAATTTAAAACAAATTTATTTTGTAATTTGGTGTTTTTCTTTCCTATAGTCAGGAAAAATGTCCAGTAGTCGGGTAACACTAACTGCTTGGGGCTCATCCTTATTAAATTGGGTTATGAAGTGTTTTATTACATCAGCACCATAAATTTTTAATTAATGATGAAATTTTTAATGCAGTAAATAACACATGACAAAATTTGATATACATGACTACCGAAGAAATGCGTACTACCCACTACTAGACTTTTTACCCCATAGTTAACTAGAGTGCTAATTTTTTTGTCATTTGTTCTTACCATTTTTTTCATTTTGACCATGGCCTATTTTGTTTTTAAAAAAATAATAATAATAAAGATAGAGCCTTAAAACTATGTATGGTTTTTATTTGCACAATTTTTTTGTTAAGCCAATATATTTTTTCTTAAGTTAACTAGGGGAATTGATTTTAGGCCTTTTTTTCCTAGCAAATCTTCCTTTTTTATCTAGATTAAGGCATTTGAAAAAACAAAAAGACGTGAAAACTGTATGAGACTTTGATTGTAGAATGTAATCTTTTAAAACATTTTGGGCCTTTAAATCTTCTTTTATTTGCATAGTTTCTTAATAATTTATTAAGTCGAAGTTATCTTTCTTTTAAAGTTCATTAGTGTAGTAGATGTTGGACTCTCTTTTTCTAAAAGACAATTTTTTTTTATTTAGACTGAAGGCTTTCTAAAAAAAGAGACGTAAAAATGACCAGGGCCTTTTATTATAAAAATTATATAGAACCTTATTAGGTTTTAAAAAATTTGGAGTCTTATAAAATTAAGAACCCTAGGCAATGATCTTGTTGGCCTAAGAAATGAGCCAGTCTTGAGATATATGTATGTCCGTAACTCCATTCCCCATTGCTTTTAGCCTCAATATAATCGATTGGCAACATGGAGTAGAAGATTAATAACAACATGTGTTTGAGTAGAAGATTAATTAAAGTAGCTATGCTAATAGTAATAAACCAAGCAGAAACTGAAAAGGCAACCCCTTTATTTATGGGATAAATTGTAAAATTTAGTTCTTGATAGCAAAATTTTTTCAGTCTTAAAAATAAAAATGAAATCAGCAAGACTTCATCATGTTGACGTCATCCATTGTTTGGTCTCAATCGACAAGACGCGTCTTAGTGAATGCACGAAGAAAAGTATAAACGCATTCATATCCCAAGTTAGGTAACATTTAAGACGTTAGAATTTACCCACTTCTTGAAAGGCAAATGATGTGTATGTATATCCTTTCTCCCTTATGACTTTCTCTATGCCAACAATTTATATATGTATATATATATATATCTTGGAAACCTTTGAATCTTTATTTTTCCTTTATGACTCTTATCTTGTTGGGATTAACCCATGGCATGCATACAGAAGCATACTCACAATCCACGAGCACTAAAGAGAAAATATCGGCAGAGAATGGATCAGTACAATTACAAGACTTTTGTGCCTAGATCCACGAGTAAGATATCCACAATAAATAGATATTACAGATACGAGATAATTCGAAATCATTTAGAATTAACACTAATACTTGAGTAATGAAACAATCTCCACTTCCCTGCTCTAAGATATCCTAGCCTTGAAGTCATGCACTTCGGCTTCTCTACTCTGCCAATATACCGGGTAAGAGATGTCCACCATAAATAAAGATTACAGATCTGTGACAATTCTAAAACAACCACAACCGACATTAACACGTGAGCTCTAAAACAATCTCCCCTTCCCTACTCCAAAGAACCCTGAGTTTGAAGTCATGCACATCCACTTTTCTACTAATTTCAGTGTCACGAGTCCTATAGCTATATGTACATCTGTAGCTAACTCTGTTCTCCAATGTTTTTAGCCTCAATATAATTAGTTGGTAACATGGAGTAGAACATTAATAACAACATGTGTTTTAGTAGAAGATTAATAGAAGTAGATAAATTGTAATCCAATGTGGATCACGTCGAAGATATTTTTTTACTTCTTGATAGCAAAATTTTTTTAGGTAGTCCTAAAAATAAAAATGAAATCAGCAAGACTTCAACATCTTAACGTGTGTGTATATCTTTTTTCCTTTACGACTCTCTCTGTGCTAACAATTTATATATATATACATATATATTTGATATCTTTAGAACTTTATTAATTGACAAATCTGCTTCATGGAGATTTTTATTATTAGTATATGTTAAAGAAAAAATATAGATTAAGGGGACTAATATTCAATTTAAATTTAGTCCATAATTGGATAAAGAAATAACAATATCACATAAAATATATTCATATATATAACCAAAATATATTCCATTTCCTAGCATAAACCTACAAGAATGTTTTGAATTGAGCTATTATATCAAGATTTGACATTAAGGGCCCATTTGGTATCAACTTTTCGCTTGTAAGTAAAAAAGTCAAGTTTTCTATCATTTTTGTTTTTTTGTTTTTGTTTTTTTGCTTATCTTTAGCTAAAATAAAGTCAGAAAAACTTGGCAAAAAAGCTTACAAAAAACTTGGCAAAAAAATTGTATCAAAGGGGCCCTAAATTGAAGTTTTAGCTTCAATATAATAAGTTGGTAACATGTTCTTGAGTAGAAGATTAATAAAAGTACAAAAAAATTTCAGAAAATTGCTATACCATAATTTTTGAAAAAAAATATAAAAATGAAATCAATAAGACTTGACAAACTCATTTTTTTAAGGACAAGAATTTCTTTTAGCCTAAATTAGAGAAATTCCTTCGGCCCTGTATACGTGGTAACATTCTAAGCTGTCATGTGTTAAAACTATGTTATTAATTTACTATTACTATTTCTACATTCTCGGCATCATTTATGAAATTACTCTATTTATAAAAGATGTTTAAATAAAAAATAAAACATAAATTCATAGTCAAATGGTACACGCCGCCTACACAAGACAGTAACAATTATTACAACACAAGTTAGAGAAAATCTATATTCTTTTTTAAATGAACTAGGCAAAATATAAAAGCATTCGTTCACCTTCCAAGTTAGTTAACATTTGGGACTTTGGACCTACAACACAATACTCATTTCCTGAAAAGATTGTACATCGCATTTACTGTCTACCAATCACCAATCCTATTCAAAAATTGTTGAATGCACTTTAGCTAACATTTAAGACTTTAGGCCGCCAATGTGATGCTGGTTTCTTAAAATAATTGTACATCGCATTTATTCTCCACCAATTAACAACCATTACTAGTACAAATTTTTACACCTAAACGCAAGAACATTTATTTTTTTTACTTGTAAAACTATTAATTTAATTATTTACTTCACAGGAAATTTTATAATTGTTACACCTAAACACAAAAACATTTAGAAAAGTTGATCATATTAATACTCAATTTAAACTTAGTCCATCTATGGGTAGATAAATAACTATATCACATAAAAATAAAACACAACCAAAATATGGAGATCACGTAGTTTAATACCTTTTTCACTTGCTAATCACAAATGTTTTTTAGAAAATATCTACCATAATGCTTTTTTACTAAAAAAAAAAAGGGAAATTGAATTTTGCAAGAGTTCATTAGCAGACAACACATTTTATTAAATAAGAGAAGAAAAGTAATAAAGCAATCATTTCTTATTATATATTAAAGAGGCCATAGCACACAAGAGGTGTGTCCGATTTTCATTCGGACTGTTTTGCCCCTAAATTGATATTAAATTGATATCCCAAGTTTTTTAAAAAAAAAAAAAAAAGTGAAGGGGGATAACTCTCCTATGGGAGACGCAATCTCACAAAATGGAGGATAAGCTATCTGGGGGGGGGGGTTGGGATGCTATATTGAGAGGCGAAGGATAAAGCACAAAAAAACTATTTTGTCCACACCTTACGTTATATATATTATATATATATATACTACATTATATTATATTAGTATTATATATCTATTATATCAACATTTATTTTGTAGTATTAAAATTACTTATCTTATTTCTTATCTTACTTTAACTAAACATAATATAAGTAATTCTCCATCATATTATGATATTACTTATCACTCATCATCAACTCCCTAATACCACAGTATTATATATCTCTCATTTTCTTATATTGCAAACAAACGTAGATTACTATCTAACCTAAAAATAAAGGGGTGTCTTTTTAATTCTGTTTGAATAATTACTATCCAAATTTTTACTTATTTTATTTTATTTTTTTGTTCATTAAAAGTGATTATAAGGAGGGCCGAAACTGGAAAGGGGATTTGGGAAAGGAGTGTTTGAACTCCTGACCTCCCTAATGAAGGCTAGGAATCTTGATCAACTGAGCTAGCCCCAATTGGTCAAATTTCTACTCTTATTAGTCTTCTAATGAATAAAATGTTACCAGTTGGCTTCAATTTAATCTTCTTTCATGTGATATAGTTATTTCTCTATCCATATAGGACTAAGTTTAAATTGTGTGATCATCTGGTTAAATTGAGAATTAATATGATCAAATTTTCTATATGTTTTTTTGGTTAGGCGCAATAATTATAAAATTTCCTAAGAAGTAAATAATTAGATTAATAGTTATACAAGACGACAAAAAACTAGTAGTTGGCATAAAGAGTCCTTTGTTTAGCATACTTATAATTTCAGGAATAACACGACGATTTTAGATAAAGATTTTTATATTTTTTAATATTATTATAAAATTTTAATTTAAAATAATTTTATTTTGTAATTTGGTGTTTTTTTTTCTTCCTATTGTTAGGAAAAATGTCCAACAATCTTGTAGCACTAACTGCTCGATACTTATCCTTATTAAATTGGATTATAGTGTTTTATTACATCAACACTGTGAATTTTTAATTAATGATGAAAAATTTTAATGCAGTAAATAGCACATGACAAAATTTGATATGCATGACAACCGAAGAACCCCGTACTACCTCCTACTAGACTTTTTCCCCGATAGTTAACTAGAGTGCTAATTTTTTTGTCATTTGTTCTTAACATTTTTTTCATTTTGACCATGGTCAATTTTTTCAAAAAATTTTTTTGGAGAAATTAGATAGAGCCTTAAAACTATGTAAGGTTTTAAAAAACTTGGAGCCTTAAAAAAAATTTTATTTGCACAATTTTTTTGTTAAGCCAATATATTTTTTCTTAAGTTAACTAGGGGAGTTGATTTTAGGCTTTTTCTCCCCCAACAAATCTTCTTTTCTTATCTAGATTAAGGCATTTAAAAAAAAAAGACATGAAAAATATATGAGACTTTGATTGTAGAATGTAATATTTTAAAAAATTTTGGACCTTTAAATGTTCTTTTATTTGCATAGTTTATTAATAATTTATTAAACCGAAGTTATTTTTCTTTTAAAGTTTATTAGTGTAGTAAATGTTATACTCTCTTTTTCTAAAAGATAGTTGTTTTTTTTATTTGAACTAACGACTTTTTAAAAAAGAGATGTAAAAATGACCCGGGCCTTTTATTATAAAAAAATATAAAAATTATATGAAACCTGATTAGGTTTTAAAAAATTTGAAGCCCTAAAAAGTTAAGAGGCCTAGGTGCTGGCCTAAGAGTTGAACTGGCCTGAGTTACATGCACATCTGTAACTCCATTCCCCATTGCTTTTTAGCCTCAATATAATCGGCTGGCAACATGGAGTAGAAGATTAATAATGTGTGTTTGAGTAGAAGATTAATTAAAGTAGATATGCCAATAGTAATGATGCAAACAGAAACTGAAAAGGCAGCCCCTTTATTTATGGGATAAATTGTAAAATTTAGTTCTTGATAGCAAAAATTGTTCAGACAGTCCTAAAAGTAAAAATGAAATCAGCAAGACTTCATCATGTTGACGTCCTCCATTGTTTGGTCTCAGTCGACAAGACGCATCTTATTGAATGCACGAAGAAAAGTATAAACGCATTCATATCCCAAGTTAGGTAACATTTAAGATGTTAGAATTTACCCACTTCTTGAAAGGCAAATGATATGTATGCATATCCTTTTTCCTTTATGACTTTCTCTATGCCAACAATTTGTATATGCCTATATACTTTTTTGACACCTTTGAATCTTTATTAATTGACAAATCTGTTTCATGGAGATTTTTATTACTAGTATATGTTGAATAAAACAATATAGATTAAGGGCAGTAATATTCAATTTAAATTCAGTCCATAATTGAATATATAAATAACAATATCGCATAATATATATATATAACCAAAATATATTCCATTTTCTAACATAAAACTACAAGAATGTTTTGAATTGAGCAATTATATCAGCATTAAATTGAAGTTTTTAGCTTCAATATAATAAGTTAGTAACATGTTCTCGAGTAGAAGATTAATAGAAGTACAAAAAGATTTCAAGAAATTGCTATATAATAATTTTTGAAAAAAGAAAGTAAAAATGAAATCAACAAGACTTCATCACCTGGACGTGCTCCCTTATTTGGTCATGGTTTACAAACACATTTTCTTAAGAGTAAGAATTTTCACTAGCCTAGATTGGAGGAATTCCTCCTGCCATGTATATATGATATAATATACTAAAACTGTCACGTATTAAAATTATATTGTTAGTTTACTTAAATTCTTCATATATTCTAGACATCATATATGATATTACTACATCTTAAAAGTTATTCAAATAAAAAGTAGAATATAAATTCATGTGTTGAATTTCGTTCGCAAGTTTATGGCCGAATTCTTGGGCACTCAATCATTTTTAGCATGTGGTAACGTGTACATAATGTATGCCACTGTCTAGTTTTCAAAAACAGTACGGTAAATTTGGTCCAAAAATGTCCTCATTAACAGGCTCCACAGGCTCCGCGAAGGTAGCATCCATTTTTGGATTACTATTTTCGTTATAATATTTACTTTTTGTTCATTTGATGGGTCTTTCCCGTAAAAGCATAAATATGAGCGATAATTAGTGGTGATGATGTTTTCTTGACCAGACCAGACCAGAGACCTCATGAACTCCAGATCGGTCCCTGACCAGATCATAGCTTCCCGCATAATCTGGTCTGCCTCCAACTAGGTCCCCTTACCGTTGCCCCTTGCCCGTCTCGAGTAGACCGTCCATTCAGAAGGATACCCCACTCTATTCGACCTTCACAATCACATCGGTAGGGCTCACGCCTAACACCAGACACCTTGGCACGTGATCGCTCCCTAAAAGGGTGATACTTAACCGCAAATGCACGGCCGTGATGTAGTAATAATTTCTCGTAAATACAAGGTCGATCCCACAAGAAAGATAATTTACGTAAATAGAAAAACTTATCGTGGATTAATAATCTTAAGGAAAACACTCCAATAAACAAAAATATGATTTTAGGTTGAGAAAAGATTTGAAACTTTATAAAGAAGTGACTCAGAATCAATTGATCCGATTAGTTAAGTTTTTCGGAATCCCAATGAGGTTTCGTATGACTCAAATCCTTCGACTACGTCGTGAGTCTCGGATTCGGACGATTTATCTTTAAAACCAATAGTTCTTTCAATCTTCAACTTCTAGAATAGATCGGGTTGTTATAATCAAGGACATGCATTATCGATTCGTGCAGCGCATATGCTGAATCCAACTCATGCATAAACATTACAAAGCAGCGTATATACTGAGTATGGTATTCACACATAAGCGTTACCGAATATAATAGGATGCCTAGGTTTTCGAAAATATCTAGAATGAAGAAGAAGAAGAAGAAGAAAAATCAAGAAGATATAGCAGTGAATTCAACCTTACCTCCATTGTTCATCCTTGATCCCCAATCAATCTTCACAATCGATTCCGAGTTAAGAAAGTTAGCCGCTCATGGCCCTGGAAAACAATTAACTATGTATTGAAAACTTTCTGGAATGTAAAAACTATAAATGAACTATGAATCTTGAACTAATTACAAAAAACTATGGATTCTTGAACAAAATCTTGAATTAAAGCAATAAAACTTGAATTTAATGGAAGTAATTACAAGAATAATGACAAACCTAATTACTCCTATGAATCTAGACTAAAAAGTAGTAAAAACCCTCAAGAAATCGTCCTCCTTCTCCAGAAAATCGAAGGGATATATATAAAGATCGTAAGCAGAGTCCTAGTAGGAATAGGAATTTCGACCCAAAAATCCTTTTTAGAGTTCGAACTCTGTCAGGAGAGTTCGAACCCTCAAAGCAGTGTTTCTCTATTTTTCCTTTTTAGAGTTCGAACTCCTCTTTTCCTTTATAATCAGGGTTCGAACCCTAAAGCCTGCATATGCTTCTTCTAAGTGTCTAACCTCTGAGAGTTCGAACCCTCATATGGGAGTTCGAACCCTAAGGTCAAAATACCCTCTTTTTTTTTACTTTTTACTAGCCACCGTTCGAACTCCTATTTGCTTCTTGTTTCCACCGTTCGAACTCTCAGTGTATTTTTTCACAATTTTCAGCTATCTTTCTTTATCTCTTTGCAGTTTCAGTTCAAGGTTTTTGGAGTCCCTTTCTCGCAATGCTCGTTAGACGTGAACTTGTAAAACTTTGCGAAATATTTTCAACGGCGTATCTTTCATTCCATTCCGAGCTACGGATGATAAGTTGCACATTTCCCAAGATAAATCCCAGCAACGGCCCTCAATATGCGTGCCCGCACTCCGGATCGCTTTTATGACTCCAAATCCTATTCTTTATCGATATTTACCTGCAATGAACTCAAAATACGACTCTCAATACAATATACACTAAAGAGGGCATAATTAACCTAATCTAAAGCTAACTTAGGTCAGTTTAGTTGCATTGAACTTCACTTATGCAGCTCAAACAGCAAGCACTCGAGCATGGGCGTGGGCGTGGAGTGTACGAGGCAACCGCCCGACCCCTGACACAGTCTTGACACACGCCACCTTGGAGTGTAGAGGCAACCCTCTCAAGTGCCCTGTCACAATTCTGACCTTCCAACGAAAAGCTGCCACGTGGAAAGGTCGCCAACCACTCCCATGCAGGCATACAACGCAAAATAATCCCCACTTATCCAGGTACGCAAACCAGAAAACCCTAACAAAAAACTCTCTCTAGCAACCTTATCCCCTTGAATCTAACTTAAACATCGGAGAGCCCTTGACAGACACCGCACCGGTGTGTTTAGAATAAGAGATCGCCGATCAGTTGGTGGAGAGCTCGTCTCAGGCCTGGGGGCAAGACGTTGCGAGATTGCTACATCATCAGCTAGCGCTATCTATGGGAAATGACTATTCTCGTGGTTTTTCATGGTCTTGACTAGGTCTGGGATTAGCACTCACCCCAAAGGAAGCTTGACGGTAGATTCAAGTGTAGAGAAGATAGTCGTCTTGGAGAAGACGGAGGCTGAAATGATGGCCAACATGCAACAGTTGGCCCGTCAAAATGCAAAGCTGCTCCAATTAGCTCCAGCTCCACCTGGGGGCATTCCACTGCCAGCTGCCCCGTCAGAGGTGGAATGGGAGGATGACTCGCTCTAAAAACTAAAAAATAGAATTAGTGCCCCGCAAGAGTATAGGGGTGGCGATGAAGTATAAATAGGTAATCCAGTATCGTTCTCTCCCAAGGGACCTAGCCAAATATAGGCTTTAGCATTCAACTCGCACTAACCTAACCTAGGATTGATTTGCAATTATGTGGGGAATTGGATCTAAAATAAAATGAAAAATAAAAGGACCGAAAATCTTTAGGTTTTGATGGGGTTTTGATTTACTAAACTAGTGCAATGAAAATTAAAGCAATAACTAGACAATAAAATTAAAATCAAATTAAAACTAAATTTAGAGCTATTAAAGGGAAAATCTTGGATATGATTGATTCAATCCACTAATGCACAACAAGAATTTTAATAGAGGATTTTTATAACTCAAATCAAGAATCACACCGTGGATTCTTGATTTGGAATATCTTGACCATAAAACCTTGAGTTCATATTTAGTTAAGTGTATAAATTACAACAATTAATAGAACCATAGAAACAAACCTAGAAATGTGCAAGATTTATACTAATTGTTGAATTGTGCATAAATATTACCAAATGAGTTATGAATCTAAATTTTCAAATAAATCCAATACTCAACCGAATAGAACAATCGAAATCTAAGAATAAAACTTTGATTTTCTTTTTTTTTTTTTTTTTTTTTTTTTTTTTTTTTTTTTTTTTTTTTTTTTTTTTTTTTTTTTTTTTTTTTTTTAGTTCATGAATCCTCATTAAAATACTTGAAGATCCTTGGTGAATTTTCACAATCATACCCAAGATAAATCTAACAACTTGAATGCATCATAAAAATATGTAGAAATGTAAAGAAAGCATAAAGAGAATTAAATCTAAATTTTACTACAACAATAAATCTATTTGGTTACAAGGAAAGTGAAGGAAAGTGCAAGAAAGTGAAGGAAAATACATTACAATGAAAGAAAGTTACAATTTCTACTCTTACATTAACATTACAAACATAAATCTAAGCTAAAAATGAACAAAAACATGAAAAACCAACCTTGGAGGAGCTCTCCCGCCGCCCCTTTGCTTAAAACTAACCTTAACTACTCAAAAACCATATAAAAAACCTTAAAAACGCAACTTCAGACTTAAAAAATGCATTCTGGATGAACAGTAACCGTCCGAATACCGTCTGAACGGTGTGTCTAACGGCCATTTGAAGTGTGTTCGGACGGTACTATTCATCACTAGTCGACCCCCAGAAACTTCGATTTGACCATTCTAGAGCTCGATTCAGCCGATGCACATTAGAGGCAAAGTTGTAGAGCTTGAAGTCTTCTTTCTAATAACGTAAAAAATTAGCTCAATCAGACATTGGAGTAAAAAGTTATGGCTAGAATACTGAGACAGGTCTGAATTTTTATGAACAAATTATTCACTTTGAACCCGCTTTGATTATTCTTGCTTTCTTTTTACTTTTATTAGCTTATATAACCTACAAAACACATACAAAATATACTCAAACAAATATCTAACTAAAATAAGATAATTAATTACAATATAAGTCTAACAAAGTATAAATTGAGGGTTTATGATTACACTTTTAGGGTGTAATCACAACCCCCAACTTTTACTTTGCTAGTCTCTAGCAAAAACTAGCAAAAAAATAAAATAAAATAAAGGATAATCTTCACTTTCGTAAGAGTCATGCGTACATTTAGCTCATGCACCAAGCCTTTAAACCCCTATGTTACCCCTAGTGTATGAGTGGTGTTTCATGAGGGTTTACAGTGATGATGCCCACAAACATCCTTTTGTGAATTGCCAATCAAGATAAGAATAAGGAATGAGTGCATAATCCTACTCAAATCAACATTAGATGCCACTCCAAACTCTTACCACTTGTAAGAATATGCAACAAATCATACAAAAGGGAGGTTTATGTGTGTGGGTGATGAATCATGCTAAACAACACAAATAAACTCACTTATGCAAATCAACCCTTTAAAGCTTTGATTCAATCCTCACTGGACATACACTCGCAATTAAAGTTCGACATGGTTCTCACAATGGTATGCTCAACAATGGAGTAAATGTATAAAGACAAAACAAGTGAGCATACCAATTACAAAAACCGAACAAAAGATAGAAGTGTATCGACCTTAGCATAGCTCCAAGAAAGAATGTTCAAAGTTAAGCATTGATTCAAAGAAATTGACAAAATATAGCTTATACTCTATTGAAAACTTCAATCAAGCACAACTTGGATCAATTAAGCCATGTAGAGGTGAAGAGAGTAATATAAAAGATGTGAAAGGTAAGGGTAAAGAGATGAAGTAAACGGTCATATCATGTGTGATCAAGGCATGAAATGATGAATGCAAAACAACTATAACTCTCCCTTTTCAACATTTAATATACTTTTTTTTTTTTCACTTCTCACTCTTCTCTTAAAATATTTTCAACTTTTGAACTCCTCTCTCATTCTTTTCTTCATTTTATTCTCTTTTTTTTTTCTCTTTCTTCTTCTTCTTCTCTCTTTTTTTTTTTTTTTTTTTTCTATTCTTACTTCTTTTTTTTTTTTGTTTTTTTTTTCATACTTCTCATTTTGTTTCCATCCTTTTATCATCCCCCTTTAGATTCAACAACTACTTTTCATATTTCAATATGCTCATATGCATTGAACTCCCCAAATCAATCTCTGCTTTCTCTCTCTCTCTCTCTCTCTCTCTCTCTCTCTCTCTCTCTCTCTCTCTCTCTCTTTTTTCTTTAGAGATTACATCTTAAAAGTGTAACCATAAGCCCTTAATTTGTACTTTGTTAGACTTATATTATAATTAATTATCTTATTTTAGTTAAATATTTGTTTGAGTATATTTTGTATGTGTTTGGTAGATTATATAAGCTAATAAAGGCAAAAAGAAAGCAAGAATAATCAAAGTGGGTTAAAGGCGAATAATTTTTTCATGAAAATTCAGACCTATCTTGGTATTCTGACCATAACTTTTTATTCCGATATCCAATTGAGCTTATTTTTGTGTCATTGGAAAGAAGACTTCAAGCTCTACAACTTTACCTCTAATGTCCATCAACTGAATTGAGCTCTAGGATAGCCAAATCAAGCTTCAAAGTTTCTAGAATCGAACAGTGATAAATAGTGCCCGTCCGAACGGTTACTGTTCACCATCCGGACGCACTTCAAATGGCCGTTAGACGCACCGTCCGGACGGTATTCAGACGGTTTATTGTTTATTCAGAATGCATTTTTTGCGTCCGAAGCTGCGTTTGTAAGGTTTTTTGTATAATTTTTAAATAGTTAAGGTTAGTTTGAACAAGGAGGCGGCGGGAGAGCTCCTCCAAGGTTGGTTTTTTTTATTTTTCTTCATTTTTAGCTTAGATTTAGCTTTATAATTGTAGTATAGGTGTTAAACTTGTAGTTTTCTTCTATTGTATTGTATTTTCTTTTATTTTCTTGCACTTTCTTGCATTTTTTTTGTAACTAAATATCTTTAATATTCAAGTAAATTTTAGATTTAAGTCTCTACATGCTTTCTTTACATTCTTACATGTTTTTTATAATGTATTCAAGTAGCTAAAATTTACATTGGGTTTAAATGTGAAAATCACTCAAATAATCCAAGGAATTCAATTGGAGGTATCTCATGGATTAATTGCCATATTTTCTTAGAATTCGAATTTCTAGTAATTAGGTGTGAAATTTTAGAAAACTTGGATTATTGACTCAGTTTGAGAATTTTCATCACCCAAATCAATGGTATTAATTTAGGACTCTTGACTAGAAAAATACTCCACAATTGCTAGAAATTCATTCCCAACAATTGATTGAAGATGCCTTAGAAAACCTAAGTTATTGACTATGTTTGACTAATCAATGCATAAACCACAAATTTGGTATTGACTAAGTTGAATCAATAGTATTAACCTTTGATTCCCCATTGAACATATATCTAACTTCAATTGCTTGAGAATTATCAATTTTCAAAGTTAAATCTTCCAAATCAAACACACTTAAATGTTGTGTTTGACTTGAGTTATAAATCACATTGGAAACCTTGGATGAAATTGAGTGATTGGATCATTTGAGCCGAATTCTCCTTTAATTGCTTTAATTCTATTTTTACTTTGCTTTACTTTAATTGTCTAGTGCTAATTGCTTTAATTTTCATTACATTATTTTAGTAATTCAAAACCTACCATCATCAAAAACCTAAAACATTTTTGGTCTTTTTATTTTCCTTTTTATTTTAGATCCAATTCCCCTCTTTAATTGCAATTCGATCCTAGGTTAGGTTAGTGTGAATTGAGTGCTAGAGCCTATATTGGACTAAGTCCCTTGGGAGATAACGATACCGGATTTTTCGGTTTATACTTCATCGCGACTCCCGTACTCTTGCGGGGTACTAAGTTCATTTGTAGGAATACCGTATTTGGGGGCGAGTCATTTAGCCATGCAAAAATACTCTTTTCTCACTTAGGCGTCCCTTTGCAACACAAGAGATGAAATCACTTTGCACTTTCTAATAAAAGTAGAAGATCAATAAGGTTTAAGGTAAATGCACGGTTCGGTAACAGGAAACTTATGGCTATGGAGAAGAAAATGGCATACAGTCATATCTAAAGTTGTACAATCGAAGCATTTCATTGAGTACAAGTGTCAATAACAAGATCAAAACTTAACTCACGAACCAAAAACAAGCATAATGAAGCTATTGAATAAAGTGAGGGTGAAAAAACTATCATTGAGTAAATGTAAATGCTTCAAAAAGCGATAAATGCTCCAAAACTCATAAGGTAATAATCTCCACTAATGTAAGTATGGAAAAGCAAAAACTAATAACAACTATGTTGTGAATCATGATTGTGCACAATGATGTATTCTCCTCTACAAATGCATGAATTAAGCAATCCCCACAACATGTTGGGTATAAGGAGTGAATCAACATCATCTTGAGTAAAGAAGCATGTAAAAATTTCTATCTTTTAATCTCAAAGGGCACTTTCACAAGTAAAAAGATTTTTTTTTATAGGGTGTAAAACAAAGAAACAAAAACAAAACAATAGAGGCAAAGCCTCTAACCCACCCCCAACTTAAAGTAATGCATTGTCCTCAATGCATGAGAACAAAGCATTGAATGTAATTCAATGGTGAAAAAAGAGAACAATAGGGTGCAAAGGGCACCCCCAACTTATAATGCAAAAAAAATAAACTAAGAAAACAAAGAAACAAAAGTACTCCTATTCCTGCACAAATGAGAGAGAGAAAAAATAAATAAAATAAACTAAAAAAACAAAGAAACAAAACAACTACTCCTATTCCTACCCAATTTTGATAGAGAATCACCCAATGCCACAAAGTGAGAATTTGCCATTATCCCACACTCCCAACTTAGAGATTTTAAAAAATTGCATACAAATGTGAAAATGTACAATGGCAACCATTTTGATGACCTCAAGGATGTAGCTTGAATGCACATAAGGGTAAAAAAAGGTCATGGAATGTAGAGAATACAAAATGATCATGCAAAAATGTGCCAATGATGCCCATACCATGAAGTGCTTGACCCTCCCCTTCTTCTTGGTCGGTCATAGGAATGATACTTGTTTCAAAGGTTGGGACATGGGGCTCCAAAGGCTTCGATAGGTTAGGACTAGGTGTTAGAGGTGTAAAAGTGGGGGTCACTTGATCCCTAGACATGGTAAGAATGTCCTCTAAACCATCAACATCCTCATTATCATGCACATTCCTAACATTAAACAGACCAAAGTCATCATTAAGGGTAGACTCATCACTACCCCACTCCTCTTGTTTGGAGTCCCCAATTTCGGACTCCTCTCTCTCAATTTCTTCATCCCTAAATTCATTTTCAATTATTTCATCACTTACCTTAGGAATGTCTTCCTTAGACTCAAAGTCTTGGAGAAGGATGGTTTGGTTAATGATGTTCTCAATCCTAAGGTTAGTGATGGGATGGATTTGTTCAATTGGATGGACTTGCTCTTGGTTAGGGTGAAAATTAAGGTGATTTTCATTAAAGCTCACTTGGGGTGGAGGTGGATATTCAACATGCTCATGGTGGTAATAACTTCGTGAAGCTTCACGAAAATAGTCAAAGAGGTTCTTGTAGGTTTGAAGGGATTCTTGATAATGCTTTGAAAAGGCTTCCTCATATTCCTTACCAGTGTTAAATTCATTACACTCCCCAAGATTGAGAGGTGGTCGAGAAGGATCCCTTTGACCATTAGCTTTAAGGCATTCTTTAAGAGACATGTTGGATGGTTCTTGTGCTTTAAGCCTATTAGCCCGAATGTAGTCTCTAAGAGATTTATATGGAGGTGTTTTCATACCACCATTCTCATAAATGCTCTCATTGCCACCATAGGGGGTGTGATTATATCCCCCAAAATTGGGAGGTAGTCGGGGAGGCCCCCTTAGGCCATTGGCTATAAGGTGTTCCCTCATTGTCATGTTGGATGATAGATGGTTTGAAAATGTGCCCCCAAACATAATGAAATGCATGATGAAAAATGGATGCAATGCACAAACAAGTGTAGCGCACTGCGCCTCAACACATCATACACAATAATGCTCAATAATTGTCTATCCAAACCTTTAACCTCCACATAATAAATTCCACCAATTTAAGCAACAATCCAACCTAACCTCCAATCCCCATAAGATATATATAACACCAATTTACAATCAAACACAATCCCTAACTTTCCACTAGCAATTCTCAAATCAATTATTAAAATAAAACAAAATATATACAAATAAAACAAAATGAACCTAAAATAAAGAGAAAAAGAAAGAATGAAAATCTAATATGGTATTTACACAAAAAATGGAACAAAGTTACCGATGGCCTAAGCCGAAGATTCCTCCGTTGTGCTAGATTGATGGAGATCTAATCCACTAATTGTTTTCCAATCCCAAGACTTGTAGTACTTGCCTAGTGCCTTTGGTCCCCGGCAACGGTGCCAAAACTTGACTCGCTCCGAAAACTAAAAAATAGAGTTAGTGCCTCGCAAGAGTACGGGGGTCACAATGAAGTATAAATCGGTAATCCCTTATCGTTCTGTCCCAAGGGACCTAGCCAAATATAGGCTCTAGCACTCAACTCACACTAACCTAACCTAGGATTGATTTGCAATTATGTAGGGAATTGGATCTAAAATAAAATGAAAAATAAAAGGACCGAAAATCTTTAGGTTTTTGATGGAGTTTTGATTTACTAAACTAGTGCAATGAAAATTAAAGCAATAACTAGAAAATAAAATTAAAAGCAAATTAAAACTAAATTTAGAGCTATTAAAGGGGAAATCTTGGATATGATTGATTCAATCCACCAATGCACAACAAGAATTTTAATAGAGGATTTTTATAACTCAAATCAAGAATCACACCGTGAATTCTTGATTCAGAATATCTTGACCATAAAACCTTGAGTTCATATTTAGTTGAGTGTATAAATTACAACAATTAATAGAACTATAGAAACAAACCTAGAAATGTGCAAGATTTATACCAATTGTTGAATTGTGCATAAATACTACCAAATGAGTTATGAATCTAAATTTTCAAATAAATCCAACACTCAACCGAATAGAACAATCGAAATCTAGGAATAAAACTTGGAAGTTTATGAATCCCCATTAAAATACTTGAAGATCCTTGGTGAATTTTCACAATCACACCCAAGATAAATCTAACTACTTGAATTCATCATAAAAACATGTAGAAATGTAAAGAAAGCATAAAGAGAATTAAATCTAAATTTTACTACAACAATAAATCTGTTTGGTTGCAAGGAAAGTAAAGGAAAGTGCAAGAAAGTGAAGGAAAATACATTACAATGAAAGAAAGTTACAATTTCTACTCCTACATTAACATTACAAACATAAATCTAAGCTAAAAATGAACAAAAACATGAAAAACCAACTTGGAGGAGCTCTCCCACCGCCTCTTTGCTCAAAACTAACCTTAACTACTCAAAAACTATACAAAAAATCTTAAAAACGCAGCTTTGGACGCAAAAAATACAATTTGGATGAACAATAACCATCTGGACGGTGCGTCTAACGACTGTTTGAAGTGTGTTCGGACGGTGAACAGTACTGTCTGGACGGGTACTATTCATCACTGTTCAACTTCAGAAACTTCAAAACTTGATTTAATCACTCTAGAGCTCGATTTAGCCGATGCACATTAAAGGCAAAGTTGTAGAGCTTAAAGTCTTCTTTCCAATAATGCAAAATTCAGCTCAATCGGATATTAGAGTAAAAAGTTATGGCCAGAATACTGAGACAAGTCTGAATTTTCATGAACAAATTATTCGCTTTGAACCCGCTTTCATTATTCTTGCTTTCTTTTTACCTTTATTAGCTTATATAACCTACAAAACACATACAAAATATACTCAAACAAATATCTAACTAAAATAAGATAATTAATTACAATATAAGTCTAAAAAAGTACAAATTAAGGGCTTATGATTACACTTTTAGGGTGTAATCAGAGGACTAGGAGGTTGACAAGGAGCCTTCCATTCCCCCCAACAGCAACGAAAATGGAATGGAGGACGGGTTGAGGACCCACTCCTTCTTCGTGAGCCCCATATCGAGGAAGCACAAACTAGCTATGCTATCTCGTCGAGAATGGAGATGGTAAGCGACAAACCGGAAAGCTCTCATGCTTGGGACGAACAACTGAGGGCCATGCAGGCCTAGATGGCAGGAGTTTTGGCCGTTGTGGAGGCCAAGGCTCCAAATACGGTGGACGCGCTCATTTGAAGAACGGCTTCACCTGTCACCCAGAAAGTGATGGACTACCCACTTCCCTTGAAATTTAAAATGCCAATTGTGGACGTGTTCAACGACTCCAAAGACCCGGTGGACCACTTGGAGACATTTAGGGCATTCATGCACCTACAAGCAGTGCCGAACAAGATAATGTGTAGAGCCTTCCCCGTCACGTTGAATGGTTCGGCTCGAACCTGGTTCAACAAGATCAAACTAGCGACGGTCTCCAACTTTATTGAGCTCAGCAAGCTCTTTGTGAGCCACTACATCGGAGCCTAGAGGCAAAGAAGGCCGACAGCATACCTGTTATTGTGAGGCAGAAGAAAGAAGAGACGTTGCGGGAGTTCGTGGGGAGGTTTAATCAAAAAACTCTAGCCGTGGACAACAAGGTGGCTGTCACGCCATTCATGAGCGACATAAGAACTGAGAAGCTCCTCTTCTCCTTGTCGAAGAGGCCACCCCAAGATATGGCCGATCTTATGCTTCGAGCTCAGAAGCACATGAATGCAGAAGATGCCATGAGCTCTAGGCGAGACAACGATGAGGAGAGCAACTCGTGCACTGATAAGAAGAGGTCGGGTGGCACATCAAACGAGGAAAGGAAAACAAAAGTGAACAGGACCAATAACTAGAATAAGAGCTGGGGGGAAGAGAGGCATGAACACTACTGCGGGCTAGACCGAACGTTCACGCCCCTCACAACGAAACTGAAGGACGTCCTCATGGAGATAAGGGATGATCAGAACCTGAAATGGCTGAAGTGTTTGAAGATGCCCTTAAGTATGCGGAATAGAAAGCGGTATTGCTGGTTTTATTGTGATCACGAGCATGACACGAAAGACTGTATTGACTTGAAGCAACATATTGAGGATCTAATCAAACAAGGCAGACTCAGTCGATATGTAGCTGGCCGAGACCGAACGAAGGGGGACCGATGCAACTCGACCCAAGCCGAAACCAACACCCAGCCCATTAGGGAAATAAGGGTTATTGCTGAGGGATTCGCTGGAGGAGGGGAGTTCTTTTCAGCACACAATAAGCACGTTGGGAACATCCAAACTGAAGCGGAGGTGATACTGGTCACACAAAGACTGAAGGCCCCGTGATCACTTTCACAAAAGAAGAAGCCACCGAGCTGCATCAGCCACACGACGACCCTCTGGTCATCTCCTCGGTGATCTTCAACTTCAAAACTTGGAGAATCCTGATCGACAGTGGGAGCTCAGCGGACATCCTATTTCGGAAGGCGTTCGAGAAGATGCAGATTAGCAAGGAGAAGTTACAACCAGTCAGCTGCCCCCGGTCGACTTTACAGAGGACCGAATGATTCCCCTTAGGTCCATCGTCTTACTAGTGACCCTGGGGGAGGAACCACACCGGGCAACGAAAATGATCCATTTCTTGGTCGTGGACTGTCCGTCTACCTACAACGTCATTATTGGATGAACGGCTCTGAACAACTTTAAAGCCATCACATCCACCTATCACCTCAGGATTAAATTCTCGACTGAGACTGGGGTCAAATGCGCAAGGGGTGACTAGAAGGAGACACGGGAATGTTATATGGTTTCCCTGAAAGGGGAACCCAGCAAAGAGACTTTGGTCATCGAAGAGCTCGAACCAAGGGATGAAGAAGAAGTCAGGAGGGGAAAGCCGGCGGAGGAGCTTGAGGAGGTTCCTGTTGGTGCCCAAGGGCAGGATAGAACAGTAAAGATTGGGGCTGCTGCGCTAGAGGAGTTGAGGTAGCAACTACGGAGATTCCTGAGGGAAAACATTGACGTGTTCGCCTGGTCCCACGAGGATATGCCCGGTATCGATTCACGAATAGCAGCTCATTACCTGAACATTGACCCCGAGGCTAGGACGGTCAAGCAAAAGAGAAGGAATTTTGCCCCGGAAAGGAACAATACAGTGGCTGAAGAAGCAGAGAAGCTGGTTCAAGTGAAGTTCATAAAAGAAGTGTAATACCCCAGTTGGCTCTCCAATGTCGTCATGGTAAAGAAGTTCAACGGGAAGTGGTGAATGTGCGTTAACTTCACCGACCTGAACAAAGCATGCCCAAAGGACAGTTTTCCCCTACTAACAATCAACCTTCTCGTCGACTCCACCGCAGGGTATGAAATGCTAACCTTCATGGATGTTTTTTTAAGGTATAACCAAATCCAGATAGCTGAGCGCGACCAAGAGCATACGGCCTTTATCATCGACCGGGGGCTTTACTACTACAACGTCATGCCGTTCGGACTAAAGAATGCAGGGGTAACATACCAACGGCTGGTCAACCTCATGTTTAAACCACAGATTGGGTGTAATATGAAAGTTTACATGGACGACATGTTGGTGAAGAGCAAGAATGCCACCAATCACCTGTGAGACCTTAAAGAGATGTTCCGAACACTGCGTAAATACTGAATGAAGCTCATCTGGCCAAATGTGCCTTCAGCGTCACCTCAGGGAAGTTTCTCAGTTTTATGGTCTCACACCGGGGAATTGAGGCGAATTCAGAAAAGATCCGCGCCATCATTGACATGCAAGCACCCCGGATGATAGAGGATATTCAACGGCTGGCAAGACGTGTGGCAGCTTTGAACAGGTTTATCTCCAGGTCCACCGACAAGTGCTTGCCTTTCTTTAAAATTCTACGCAAGGTGTTTGAGTGGACTGAGGAATGTGAAACGGCATTCAACCAACTCAAACAGCTCAATCCCATTGCTTAGCCGAACTATTCTGGTGGAAGAACTGTTTCTGTACTTAACAGTTTCGGCGACAGCAGTGAGCTCGGCTCTTGTTGGAGAAGAAGGAGGAATTCAAAAGCCAGTATACTACACCAGTCATGCGTTACGCGGGGCAGAAAAACGGTACCTGAGGATGGAGCTTGTGGCTCTTGCGCTGGTGACCACGGCTCGGCACTTAAGACCCCACTTCCAAGCCCACACGATCGTGGTACTCACTAACCAGCCCTTGAAGAGCATTCTACATAAGCCGCAGACATCGGGACGGTTGGTAAAATGGTCAGTCAAACTCAGCCAGTTCGACATCCACTAACGACCCCAAACGACAATCAAAGGGCAGGTTACTACGAATTTCATCACAGAATTCACTAACCCACCCACTGCCACCCCTGAAGACGACCCTACTAACAGCCATTAGGTCTTAAACGTTGATAGCTCCTCCACTGATAATTCTAGTGGTGCCGACATGGTCTTTGTCACTCCTGATGGTCACAAGATCGAATATGCTCTTCGCTTCAAGTTCCCTGCCACTAACAACGTTGCCAAATATGAAGCCCTCATTGCCGGACTCTGAATGGCTTGGCAAATGGGGGCTAAACTAATAGTTGTGCATATCGACTCTCAATTGGTGGTGGAGCAAGTCTAGGGAAAGTACGAGGCTAGAGAGGATAATATGAAACAATACTACCAAATGGCTAAGAGCCTAGCCAGGAGGTTCGCGAAGATCTTATTAGAACGTGTCTCGAGATTGCAGAACGAAGAAGCAAACCGACTGGCCAGGATCGCCTCGTCCAATGAGCCAACCTGAATGTTTCTATAGAGATTCTTGATTCACCGAGCATCCAGAGTTCAGAAGTCAACCAGACCAAGCTCGAAACATCTTGGATGAGCCAGATTAGGAGTTTCTTGAAAACGGAGCCCTACTTGAGGATAAGAACGAAATAAGAGGAATACAATATCGTTCAAGCAAGTATCTCATACTGAACGGTGTTCTCTACAAAAGGGGGACACTTTGCCATTACTCCGTTGCGCCATGGAAGAAGAGGCAAAGTACGTGATGAGGAAGGTTCACGAAGGGGTGTGTGAAAACCACTCTGGTGGTCGATCCCTCGTCCTGCGAATGGCCTACTATTGGCACACACACCATGGAACAAGATTCCTAAGAATTTGTCAAGAAGTGTGACAAGTATCAGCGGTTCACCAACATCCCTAGACTACCCGTTCAAGATCGTGGGATCATTGCCGCTGGGCAAGGGGTAGAGAAAGTTTGCGGTTGTGGCTACCGAGGAGAAAATGAAGAAATTCTTATAGCAGAACATCGTTTGTAGGTTTAGAATCCCCAGGACCATCATCACGGACAACGGAAAACAGTTTGAAGGCAGACAGTTCAACCAATTATGCACCAACCTGGGAATAAGCCACCATGCTTCCTCCCCCGAGCATCCTCAGGCCAACGGCCAAGTCAAAGTTACCAACAGATCCCTCCTGAAGATCCTCAAGACGAAGCTAGAAAAAGCTAAGGGTTTATGGGCAGAAGAACTCCCTAACATCCTTTGTGCCTATAGAACAACGGAAATAGTGTCTACGGGGCAGACGCCGTTCTCGCTAGCCTTCAGTATCAAAGTCGTCATCCTAGTAGAGATCAGCCTCCCTAGCCCGAGGATGGTGCAGTTCGACCCATGACCAACAACGAGGCTATGAATGTGGACCTAGATCTGTTGGAAGAAAGGAGGCTACAGACAGTTATGCAAGTGGCGTCCTACCAGCAAAAGTTGTGCTGATACCACAACTCCAGAGTTTGACCGAAAGACTTCTCGACTGGGGACCTTGTTCTAAAAAGAGTCAACCAGTCTACCAAAGATCCGAGGGAGGGCAAGCTCGGGCCCAATGATTACACGGTAAAAGTGTAATTATTGGCCTCTAATTCGCACTTTGTTAGAGTTAAATTATTGTTAATTTTCTTATTTTAGTTAGATATATGTTTTATTATGTTTTGTGTGTGTTTTGTAGGTTATAGAGCTAACAAAGGTGAAAAGAAATCAAGAATAATCAAAGCGAGTTCAAGGCGAATAATTTATTCATGAAAATTCAGATCTGTCTCGGTATTTTGGCCATAACATTTTACTCCAATATCCAATTGAGCTAATTTTTGCATCATTAGAAAAAAGACTTCAAGCACTACAACTTTACCTCTAATGTCCATCAGCTAAATCAAGCTCTAGGGTGGTCAAATCAAGCTTACTGTGCATGAACAGTACCCGTTTGGACGGTGAACAGGTCACTGATCACCGTCCAGACGAGTATTGTTCATGAACTTCTCTAGGTACTGTTAGATGAAGAACAATTGCTTCCCTTTACCGTCCGGACAGTTACTGTTCACCGTTCGTCTGACGGGCACTGTTTTCCATCTTTGAACTTCTCATGTGAATTGAATGATTTGAGGTTCATAATCTTTAACTACTCTAGGTAAAAAAAAAGTTATGGTTTTTGTTCTTCATTGATCAATAAGTGTTGTAGGGAAGCAATTAACTAGATGGTTGATTCAAACCCTTTTCTATTTTATGCTATATTGAGAGGCATATGTGGATTCAAATCTTGGTGCTGTATTTTCCTATACAAACTAGTGAAATGGATGCCAATTTGTTCTTTTTCAGGTTAAAATCAGTGATTTGGTAGGAAAAACAGTGGGGTTATATTTTTTCGGCTCATGGTGCGGTCCTGTCGTGGATTCACCCCAAATTTGGTAGAGGTTTATGAAGAACTCTCATCGAAAGGGGACTTTGAAGTAGTCTTCATCTCGTCTGATAGAGCTGATGAAGCATTTGATGCTTACTTTGAGAAAATGCCATGGCTTGCCATTCCATTTTCTAATTCCGAGACACGAAAGTGGCTGAAGGAATTGTTTAAAATTAGGGGGATTCCTTATTTTGTGATCCTTGATGGGACTGGTAAGGTTTCAAGTGATCAAGGGGTCAGGATCATAAAGGACAATGGCGCTGAGGGGTATCCATTTACACCTGGAAAGGGTCAATGTTTTGAAAGGGATGGCCCGAAAAGGTGAATCATGCACTCCATGAACATGAGCTTGAGCTAACTCGACGGGTGAGGTATAATTGTGATGGGTGTGAAGAAGTAGGAAACGTGTGGTCATTTTATTGTGAAGAGTGTGATTTTGATCTACATCCAAAGTGTGCTATAGAGGAAGACAAGGGAACCAAAGGTGATGCTGAAGAGGATGTGGAGGAGGAAAAGAAACCCAAAGGATGGGCTTGTGATGGAGGCGTCTGTTATAAAGTTTAAGAAGTTTGTGTTCTAAATCCATAACAGTTCAGTATATCTTCGTCTTGCTTTCATCAGCATCTATGATACCTATGATAATAAAACTTGGCATGTAATTTCAGTTGAAGCTTTGAAGGTGTATTTCTTCTTCTATTTCTGATGTTGCTTGGCATCTTATTATATATGGACCATTGATGTATATGATTTTGGGAAAATATTTACTCTTAATCCAATGAGTATATGGTTTGAGTTTATTGCTAGCATTGAGATCATCGTAGGCATTTTGTTGAGACGGAACAGCACAAAATGGAAATTTTGTCCATCACACCTCGAGTCTGTGAAAGATCATGCAATGTGACGAATACAAATTTTAAAGTATTAACATCGGTGTAAAATGGTCCGAGCTGGCATGGGCTCGAGCCAGCTAACGACAGGCCTGACCCGCAAGACAGGGTTTGAAATGGGTATGCCCAATCCTAAGAGTTAGGATTCGGAAAGGCACGGACTAGATACGGTATGAAATGGGCAGGGGCACCAGTCTTGCCGAATCGTAGCCTATAATTGAGGGCCAAGCCCAAGCCTAGTAGTTGAGGGTTGGCATGGCACAGACAAGACCCGTCACGGTCACAGGCTCAGGCCATGCCTAGCACTTGCCTCTGGGCACAACACAGTTTTAAAATGCTTAACACTTGCCATCGACATTGAGCACAAGTTAGGGGTGGCCACGGTCCGTTTGGCTGGGCCAAGTTCGCCCATCATTTATAGGCTTAAAATTTTTTTTTAAGGTCTAATTAATTTAATGATTGAGCTTGAAAATTTTCTTTAAACCTCTGCACAATTCGAAATTTATATAATAATAATATTATTTTATGATAATGCAAATGACACAAATACAGCTGGTCGGTCCCCTTTGTGGACAGACCAAACCAGCTCGGTCCACATATCCAGTCCAAGCCCCCTCCTTCTTGGGTCAGGTCCGCTGACAGGAAGAGCGGCAGAGCTCTAGCGATATACTGGACGGCGACATGAAAATACTCCGAGATTCTCGCCTAGTAATTAGCCCCCACGATCCCATGATTCGAACGGTTCCCCCACGAGTGGGAGCATGGTCCATGGAGCCTAAAATCAAGGCACGATATATCCCCACGAAGTGGGAGGCATGACTGGGGGCACGATTGTCTGACCCACGAAGGTGCCCACGATCCAAGCCAACACTCCTATAAAGAGGACAGTCTTCACCTCCAAAAAGGTACGGTTCTACACCACCCTAAATACTGTAATTCTGTCCATTTTTTCCTAGCCTAACTCTGGCATCGGAATGTCTTTGGCAGGCACCACACCGGTGTTCCAAACAAGGGGATTCATCATTCCAACAAACTGCACTAGGGGTTGGGAAAGCCGTACCAGTTCATCGCTTCATCATTTTATATTCTAACATTATTTATTATTATTTTTTAAAAAAATATTTTTAAAGTTAAATGAATAGATTCGAAATTTAATTTTAGAGTTGATGAAAAAACATTTGCGTACGCACCGCCCGAGCCGGGCTCACCTACTATTCATCCCTAAGCACGATCTAAAATGCGCCCATTTGACACCTCTCGAGCTAAGTGGCTAGAAAGATTTGAGTTAGATATATAATTTTTGAGTTAGATATATAATTCTAATGCCGAAAGAGAATTCCAAAGAAATTGAGTAAATGAGATGGTATGACGTAAGAGATGACAAATCTAATACCAGCCGTCTGATGTCATTCAACACGAAGTGCAAGTCTGATTGGTGTGGCCAACCACAATTAATTTGTCCCGTGGTTACTTTACTTTATTGAGCATCTTATCTTCCAAAGGAAAAACCATTAAGAAAATTCAACTTGCAGAAATTAGGTAAATGTGATATGGCTGAAAGAGTATTCAACTTTGAAAAAGCTGTCAAACAAAAATTTAATCGAAGTTTAATCACAGAAATTTGGTACGGTTTTGTTGTGATAAACATTACTGGATAAAGCTACATCCCAATTGGCCCCCACTTCTAGATTATTCTGATTGAATATTGAGCAGGACTGTCATAGGACGTCGCCTTCGCTTCGTCACCAAGTCTATGGCAATTTGGCATTACCCATCGCATATTCCTTGAGATATATATATATATATATATATGTATGTATACATGCAACACCAAGCAAACCAGATTTGAGAAGTCAGGGTCAAAGGAAGCAGCTATGGCTAACAGCAACGAGAGCGTTACTCACGATCTTGTCTCTCTTCTTTCCTCGGAAGATAGGGACTTCCTCATCCGCAACAACGGTGACAAGGTAAAACCCAGATAAAACTTCAATTTTTTTTTCTTGGGTTTTTTCCACTGTTTTCCATCTCTGAACTTCTCATGTGAATTGAATGATTTGAGGTTCAAAATCTCTAACTACTCTAGGTAAAAAAAAAGTTATGGGTTTTGTTCCTCATCGATCAATAAGTGTTGTAGGGAAGCAATTGACTAGATGGTTGATTCAAACCCTTTTCTATTTTATGCTATACTGCGAGGCATATGTGGATTCAAATCTTGGTGCTGTATTTTCCTATACCAACTAGTGAAATGGATGCCAATTTGTTCTTTTTCAGGTTAAAATCAGTGATTTGGTAGGAAAGACAGTGGGGTTATATTTTTCCGGCTCATGGTGCGGTCCATGTCGCGGATTCACCCCAAATTTGGTAGAGGTTTATGAAGAACTCTCATCGAAAGGGGACTTTGAAGTTGTCTTCATCTCGTCTGATAGAGCTGATGAAGCATTTGATGCCTACTTTGAGAAAATGCCATGGCTTGCCATTCCATTTTCTGATTCCGAGGCACGAAAGCGGCTGAAGGAATTGTTTAAAGTTATGGGGATTCCTTATTTTGTGATCCTTGATGGGACTGGTAAGGTTTCAAGTGATCAAGGGGTTAGGATCATAAAGGACTATGGCGCTGAGGGCTACCCATTTACACCTGAAAGAGTCAATGTTTTGAGAGAGGAAGAAGAGACCGCGAAGAAGGAACAATCCTTGAGGTCTATCTTGGTTTCCAGCTCTCGCGATTTTTTGATTTCGAACAATGGAATTAAGGTAATTTTTGCAATTATTTGTTTTGGTAGATTTTCTCTGGATTTAGTTTTGATGACATTCTTAATGACATTTAAAAGTGTTTGCTATCAGATTCCAGTTACGGAGCTTGAAGGGAAGATGGTGGGCCTGTTTTTCTCAGCTACTGCTCATAGAGGATGCCTTGAGTTTACCTCAAAACTCATGGAGTTTTATAAGAAACTCAAGGAAAATGGCAAGAATTTTGAAATCGTGTTAATATCTCTGGACGATGAAGAAGATGATTTCAAACAAGGTTTTGAGACTATGCCATGGTTGGCTTTGCCTTTCAAGGACAAGAGCTGTGAAAAACTTGCTCGATACTTCGAGCTTAGAGCCCTTCCAACATTGGTTATGATAGGTCCAGATGGGAAGACTCTAAATCCAAATGTGGCAGAACTTATTGAAGAACATGGTGCTGAAGCCTACCCTTTTACACCAGAGAAGCTGGTGGAGCTTGCTGAGATTGAGAAGGCAAAAAGGGAAGCACAAACACTCGAATCAATTTTGGTTTCAGGAGATCGCAATTTTGTTATTGGAAAAGATGGACTCGAGGTAAGTTTGTCAGAATGGAAACTCTAATGATAGAAACTGTCTTTTATATCTCTTGTTGAAATAGATTTGATACTATGTTAGAATAGCTCCAATATGACGATAGAATAAAGCATAAAGATAATATAAGAGAGAGAGAGAGAAGAAATAACTCTCGAAGAGAGAATAGAAGTTGCTCTTACATTGAGAGAGAATTACATCGAGAGAGATCCTCTTTAAATAGGGGTACAATTGGGTGTTTAAACAAAAAAAAGAAAAGAGGAAACTAATCATATAAAAAAATTAGCTAATAGTATACTTTTAACATCTCTTACAAGTAGTGATGATCACTGACAGGAAACTGTGTGTTTTCAGGTTCCAGTTTCTGATCTTGTTGGGAAAAATGTCCTCCTATACTTCTCAGCACATTGGTGTCCTCCGTGCCGTGCTTTTCTACCAAAGCTTGTTGAAGCGTATCAACAGATTAAGGCAAAAGATGATGCATTCGAAGTGATTTTCATCTCCAGTGACAGGGATCAAACCTCATTTAAAGAATTCTTCTCTACGATGCCATGGCTGGCGCTACCCTTTGGAGATGAGAGGCAGGCATCATTGAATCGCACTTTTCAGGTCCGTGGCATCCCTATGCTAGTTGCCCTTGGGCCAACTGGCCGGACTGTCACCACAGAAGCCAGAGAACTTGTTATGGATCATGGAGCTGATGCTTATCCCTTCACCGAGGAGCGGTTGAAGGAGATTGAGGCACAGCATGAGGAGATGGCGTAGGAGATGGCGAAGGGATGGCCCGCGAAGGTGAATCATGCACTCCATGAGCATGAGCTTGAGCTAACTCGACGGGTGAAGTATAATTGTGATGGGTGTGAAGAAGTAGGAAACGTGTGGTCATTTTGCTTTTTATTTTCCATGTAAAGAAGTTTAAGTAGTGAAGTAGTACCATTTGCTCATGTTTTATTACATTAGTAATATGAATTTATAATTAATGAATAAGTTTTTAATACAATAAATAACATATGATAAAATTTGATATGTATAAATATTAAAAAATCTCGTGTTATCTAACTATTAAATTTTTTTTCGTTTTCTATGAACCAACCAAATTTCTTACTATTCCAAAATAATCACCTTTACGGCAATCTGTACAAATATCTCACAAAATTAAGTTGAATGAGATAGGGATATCCTTGGAACCAGCGAGAGCAGTCGGTGCGGTGGATAGGATATGCAAACTTGGTATATGAATGCTCCCGCTATAGATATCTAAACTTGAGTAATGCTTTACAAACTGAAAAATTTATACAGAATTTATTATGAAAGTGATATAGTTGAATTAGTTGAATAAGAGATATTCATTTTAAAGCAGAACATCCATCAAGATAGTTCTTAATTACTAGTAATATTACGTACACGCTTACAGATTATGCCTCCAATCACTTTTGCTGAGTTGACACGAGCTACGCGCTGATAGGTAGAGAGAGAGTCAAAATTAATTTATCAATCAACACGTGTCAACTTAAAGTGGTTGAAGACGTGATCAATAAACGTGTACGTAGCATTATTCATTAATTACAATAATGTTATTGTAAAATCATTCTGATAGAATTTTTTGTACAAATTTTTTAAAAGAGTAGCATCTTCCAACGTTATATATAAAGACTATAAATACACCTGCTATAGAATATAAAACGCTTTCACGGGCTGTACGAAGCCGCTCAGGGCACGGAGCTGCTTTTCCTCCTCCTCCTCCTCCTCCTTCGCCTCCTTCCTCCTTTCAGTACTCTGCATTCGCAGGAAGTTAGTACAAGCAGGGACCAAACTAGCATTTTACTTCAAGAGGGGCTAATGGTCATGCACGAGTATAATAAAAAAATATGCATAACAATACAAGTTAGATTTAATATATTAAAATAAAAATTAATATTCATTCGGTTTTTAGCTAAGATATGATAGCAAAATACTAAATAATAAATATGCTTTGTACAAAAATGACTATTTTGTTATGTACAAATTTTTTGGGTCATGATTTGTCTAACATGAGTAATGTTCTATGCAATTTATTTTCTCACTTTTAAACACTAGGCTATAGGATTCATATTAATAATTTCATATGGAAACAGACATTTGTGTCTAGAAGTGAGAAAAATAATTACATATAGCATTTTTCATTCAACATATAATGGATTGTTTGAACATAGGAGAGGAGCCACTTTATTAAGTAAAATTTGTTGGGTCTTAATTTTTACTATATCTAATGAGACTTTTTAAAAATTAGGGGGCATGGCACCATACTCCCTTCGTCCCTGAGCGCAAGGAAGCTGCGTTCATGCATGGCGGGCTTTAATTTTATAGACTTGGTTGCTTTCTTCATTGGGGATCCAAGAAGAGCAACACTTCCATGGAACCCAGATAGAACGGCAGGAGGTAGTAAGAAAGCTAAGTCTTCCTTTGTTTCACCGGAAAATATCAGGAAACATATATTTTGGAAAAATTTAAGAAAGTTTTGTTTGTGTCTGGAAAATTTTAAATTCTAGAAAAAGATTTTCCAAAACATAATGAAAAAGTTGAAAAATAATGTCCAAAATTTTATCTCGGAAGTTGTTCTTCGTGAGTGAGAGAATTGAATGATTGAATCAAATCTTAAAAAATGAAGAGTTCAAATCCCTCTCAATCTTTCCATTTCTCTATCAATTCCCTAATGCCCTATGATTCTACTTCAGAAAAAGAATTTTAATTTTCTATATGTTGTCCAAATAATAATAGTGGCTAAAGTAATTTTTCTGCAAAAAAAAAATTGTAGTTTGTACCAAACAAAAGAAAAATAAAGAGAAAATAATTTTTTTTTTTGACGAATCAAACAGAGCCTAAGGGAAGTCTAGACATGCTTCTGTTGCAAGAAGAAGGGGGAAAAAAATATGAATGAGAGAGAGAGAGAGAGAGAGAGAGAGAGAGAGAGAGAGAGAGAATACTTGACCTCTTTTGTAAATAGTGTTATAACTCTATGGGATTGGCTGGATGGTAAAAATCTGGGCCTGAGAATCTGCTCATTCTAAGTGCTTAAGCTCGAAACCTCTTAAGTGATATTAACTCTTTAGAGTCACCTTAAGATTTTTGGCCTACACAAGCACAAGCTAGCTCCATCACTTGGTCATAAGAAAAGAAAAAAAGTAAATAGTTTTATATTTAGAGGGATTGTTAGGATTTAGTATTGGATGATCAATCTGGACCATCCATGCGTACATGAAATGGCAATTACTCGCACAAGGGTACAATTATATATATTCAATTCTTATTAATTGCATGCCTCATTGTCTTAAGTTCAACCATCCCTTACAAAGGTAATGCCAACTCGCAAAATTGTTAATATTAGGTTACTTCCAGTCCTTATCAGCCTATTTGGTATTGATGAGCAAGTTCAGTAGTAGTGTAGTGTTGGGCCAGAAATTTCCAGATAGAATGAGCAGTATCAAAACGTCCAAACTGGGGGCTTATGAAAGAAATGGACGTATTTCGAAACCAAGTGATAATTTGATGATTCTTACTGTCCCATTCCTTAAGATGTTCAGTGTATGCTGGAGATGGTTCAGTATCACTTTTGACAGGAGCTTCAATATCGCCAGTGATGTAATGGCAAAGTTTTTTTTCTTTAAGAAAACTAGACATCTTAAGACCATGGAATATAATTATGCCCCTCTAGAGTGATAACAATGGGTCGGCACACCTCAAAACGCTCAATAGTGTAATGACGTGAGACAACAGAATTAAAAGGAAGAGATGGGGTTTAAAGGTTTCCAATACAGAAGAAATAGTAGTAAAAGAGTCGAAATAGATCAAACTGAGGGCAGAATCAAATTCAGAAGGCCCAAAATAGGAGAAAACCGGTTTGAACCGACTTGAAAATGGCTAAAAAGAGCTTGAGCCGGTCAAAGGAAGCCAAAAGCCGAGCTGAATTGGTTTAGATAGACTAGAGTCAGAAAACAGACCTGCAGCCAGGTGAATTAGGGTTGGCGTCAGCGCGTGATTACTCTTAGAAATAGTAATCTTTTGGCTTAAATTGTTAGTTGATTAGTTGAATTTAGTGTTAATTTAGTATTCTAACTTCTAAAACGCGTTAAAACTATTTTTGTACACTTCTTGCAGGAATTGGAGCTTAAATTAAGGCAAATGGGCAAATGTGGGGGTGACCGATCGATCGGTGATCTTGCGATCGATCAGTGACCCTCTGTTCGACCTTCTGCAGCAAACTTCAGAGAGGGCGTTTTTCCGATCGATCAGTCGTTCGATCGGTGACGTCGGAATTTCCTCAACAGATTACGCAGAAGCAAACTTCAGAGGGAGCAGTTTTGCGATCGATCGGGCGTTCGATCGCCTGGACCGTTCGATCGGGCGATCGATCGGTGTGTACAGACTCTGTTTTTCTGCAGAGTATAAAAGTTTTTGTTCGAGACAAAAAGGGATATAGGTCATTTTCTGCAAAATCTGGACGGGAAAGAGGCTCCAAGAAGTGGATTTTTGTTATCTTGTAAGGTTTTTAGTTAGTTCTACTCTTAATGCTTTGTATTCAATGTCATTTATTGTTTTTGGATCATTGTAAATGAATGCTTGATTTATATATATATGAAGTGAATGATTTTCTCTCATTTTCTTGCCACTTTCCCTCATTTTCTTAGTAACCAAACACTAGTTTTATATAGTTTAGTGGTAGATTTGTCTTATTTTATGCTCTTTGACATGGATTCTAGTAGCTAAATACCTCTTGGATGTGGTTGTGAAGATCCACCAAGGATCTTCAAAGGGTTGAAAATGGGTTGTATGAACTTTAGAGTCATATCCTCAAAATTATATGGTTTCATTTGATTTAGCATGAGATTCATTAGAAAAACTTAGATTCATAACCCTTTGGCAATATTTATGCACAAATCAATATTTGGTAAAGGTATTGCACATGTTTAAGGTTTGATTCTAGGGTACCAATTATAGATTCCCTCTTTATGCTCAATCAAACAAAACCCACATTTTTATAGTCGACATTTTTCGAATCAAGAATCCAAGGTGTGATTCTTGATTTGAGTTATAAACCTCTCATTGGAAACCCTTGTTGTGAATTAGTGGATCAAAACAATCATGTCCAAGCTTTTCTCCTTAATTACATAAAACTAGCTTTTGTTGTCTTTATTAGTCACTAAATTATTGCATGAAGCATAGAACCACCATTATCTTAAAACTAACATATTTTCGGTCTCTTTTATGTTAAGAAAAGATAAGAATTTTCATTTGCAATCCATTAAGATAAGTACCCGTGCTAGTTGAGCTTTGTTGCTATATTTGCAGAATTCCCTTAGGAGAGAACGACACCGGATCCTCCGGTTTTACTACAAGCGCGACCTCCGTACCCTTGCGGAGTGACTCCAGTTGAAGCACATCTGGAGGTGTGCCAAGTTTTGGCGCCGTTGCTGGGGAGTTCATAGGCAAAAGCTACACCGGACGAAAGCTAAGGATTGCGGAAGAAAATTGAAAAAAAAAGAAGAGCAAGCAAAAAGAAAAAAAAAAAAAAAACACACAAAAAGGGTGGATTTCATCACCACCCCCAAGGGAAGCATCTACGGGCTTCGGGTCCCGGTACACTCTCATTTCCCTTAAGGTGTTTTATTTTTAGGATTATTTTTTTTATTTCTTCTTTTCTCTAGTTTCTTTTGTTTGATATAGTATAATTGCATTGCATTTTTGTTAGGAAATTATCCCTCTTCGGGAGTATTTAGTGGAGCTAGGATAGTGTGTGAAAGTTTCAAATTGGTGGTACGCTTATTGTATGTGGAGATTGGAGGTACGGAGTTGAATTGAGAAAAAGTCGTTGTCCGGCCTAGGGAATTGTGTATGATGTGCTGAACGACCCTATCAGTCCAACCTTATGTGTGCATTCATTCTTGCATGTCATATTTCACGCGGGACGAACATCATCGCCTTGTGAGGATTGAGAGCATTGAGAGCACAAGCACATCTTCACCAACACCTAGCTTACCTTTAGTGGTCGACCTAGGTTTCATTCCAATGGCAAATCCCAACGAACCCGGCTTACCTAACATTCAACCATTGCATCCAAATGTCCAAATCAACCCGGAAGGTCATGAGGAGTTTGAAAGAGGGAGCCATCATGGCGACGTGGCGGCTCCCCTTATACGGACTCTCCGGGACTACCTAAACCCACCAAGGCAAGCACTAACATCGTGCATTGTTTTCCCGCCCCATCACAACACTCTAAACATTAGGTCGGGAATGATGCAAATGTTGCCTCAATTCCACGGGATGGATTCGGAACAACCCTACATTTTTCTTAAGGAATTTGAGGATGCTTGTTCAATTGCTATGGACAACTCATGTCCAAGGGAAGTATTTTGTTTGAAACTCTTCCCATTTTGTTTGAAGGACAAAGCTAAGCTTTGGTTCAATTCCTTGCGACCCATGTCCATCCATTCTTGGGCTACTCTCCAAGGGGAATTTTTTAGCAAATTTTTTCCCGAAAATCGAACCGAGGCCATTCGAAGGCAAATTTCACAGTTTTCTCCTTTGTTGGGGGAAACTTTCTTTCAATGTTAGGAGAGGTTCAAAGACCTCTTAAATTCTTGCCCCCATCACAGTTTCGCCGATTGGCACGTCATCAACACATTTTATTCTTCTTTGACAACCCAACTCAAGCAATTTGTCGAGTCCATGTGTGCGGGGACGTTTTTTGATAAGCAGCCTCATGAGGCATACGATTATTTTGATAACTTGGCAAATAAGGCTAGAGATTGGGCATTTACCGGGACCCAAAATCCCGAGGGTCGCTCAATCCAACAAGGGGTGGGAAGATATCAACTCAAGGAAGTTGATGATGTCAATGCTAGGGTGGCTACCTTGGCAAGAAAATTAGAGGCCCTTGAGGTGAAAAAATTTCAATCGGTAGAGAGTGAGGAGTTGAGAGAAGTATGTTGTCTTGTGTGTGAAATCTCGGACCATACCACCGCTTCATGCCCAATCATTCCAGGTGTGAAAGAGGCTTTGCACGGCCAAGTTAACGCAATTGGCCAATATTCAAGAGGAGGGGGTAACCCCTATTCAAACACATACAACTCGGGGTGGAGAGATCATCCTAACTTTGGGTGGAGGAACAATGAAGGGACTTCAAACTCCCACAACTATCAAGGAGGGTATCAAAACCCTCAATCATACCAAGCACCTCCACCCCCATAAGCACTTCCACCACAACATCCACCTCCACAAGCACTTCCACCACAACATCCACCTCCACCTTACCAACAAGCACCCGTGCCCCAATTCCAAAATCAACCAAGGCCATACCAACCCCTCCATAGGAAGCCCATAGAGGACAATGTTTACTAACTTGCCAATGACATGAGGGGGGTTAGTTCAAGGGTTGATAAACAAGAGAAAGTGTTAGACCAACACTATAGGTTACTTGAGGACATCCAAAAGCAAATGTCTACATTGACACAAGCTTTGACCCAAAATGTCCCGGGAAGATTCCCGGCTCAACCTCAACCTAACCCGGCGGTTAGGCAAGTGCACATAACCGAGGGGAAGAGTGACCCTAGTACGAGTCATGACCAAGTGCAAGCCATAACCACACTTAGAAGTGGCAAGACCATTGATAAAACTATCCCACCTCGGGATGAGACTTCTAGGAAGAGTGTTGGTCAAGAAGAGAGAGAAAAAGAGAAAGAGAAAAAAGAGCCGAGAGAGGGGGGTGGGAAAACTTAGCCAATCCCATCGAGATTTTGAGTGAAAGTGAGAAGGATAAGAGAAGGGACATAGTCAAACATGCTCCCTTCCCGCAAAGGTTGACCAAACCAAAGAATGAACTTTTAAATGCGGAAATTTATGAAGTGTTCAAACAAGTAAAGGTCAACATCCCTATCCTTGACGCAATTAAGCAAATACCTTCTTATGCTAAGTTCTTAAAGGACTTATGCACTTTTAAGCGAAGGTTGCATGTCAAGGAAACCGCCATGATGAATGAAAATCAAAATGCGATTTTGCAATGTAAGATTGTGCCGAAATTCAAGGACCCTGGATGTCCTACTATTTCTTGTACCATTGGGAATACCAAGATCGATTGTGCCTTGTTAGACTTAGGGTCTAGTGTTAACCTTTTACCCTTTTCAGTGTATAAGGAACTTGGCTTAGGAGAGTTGAGCCCTACTCGTGTTACCTTGCAATTGGCGGATCGTTCTATAAAGGTTCCAAGAGGTATCATCGAGGATGTTCTCATCCAAGTTGATAACTTTTGCTTCCCGGTCGATTTCATTATCCTAGACACCCAACCTGTTGAGAGTTACATAGCTCACAACCAAATTCCTGTGATCTTGGGACGCCCTTTCCTAGCTACTTCCAATGCCATCATACATTGTATGAATGGGTTAGTGAAATTGTCTTTTGGCAACACCACCTTCGAGCTTAACATCTTTTCGGTTGCCAAACAAAAGGGGGAATGTGAGGATATCCGGGAGGTAGACATCATAGAGAGCATAGTTCAAGAACACTTTGAGCGGGAGAGTTTTGAGGACCCTTTAGAGAGGGCATTAGTGAGAGGTGAACCGCATGCTTCACTTGATAGTGAGGGCATGGCGTCAAGTGAATTGTCTCATTTAGAGGGTGAGAGAGAGGAGTGTTTATATGTTGGTCAATGGACCCCTTCTTTTGAACCCCTCCACCCTAGTGCCGAGAAACCGATCCCTTCGAAGGAGAAGCCTCCCATTCCCGAGAGGAAGCCTTTGCCTTCCAATTTAAAGTATGCATTTTTAGGGGATGGGGAGTCATACCCGGTTGTGATTTCCTCTAGCTTGTCTGGGAGCCAAGAGGAAGGGTTGATGGCATTGCTTAGGAAATATAGAAAAGCCCTAGGATGGACTATCGCCGACCTTCATGGGATTAGTCCTCTCGTGTGCACTCATCGCATTTTTTTAAAAGAGGAGGCTAAATCCATTCGTCAAATGCAAAGGCGATTGAACCCTAATATGAAGGAAGTGGTTAAAGGTGAGGTTTTAAAATTACTAGATGCGGGTATCATTTACCCCATCTTCGATTCGAAATGGGTTAGTCCGACCCAAGTGGTGCCTAAGAAATCGGGTGTAACGGTGATAAGAAATGACAACAATGAGTTAGTGCCAACCCGTGTGCAAACCGGGTGACGAATGTGCATTGATTATCGTCGCCTCAATAATGTGACCTGAAAGGACCACTTCCCTTTACCCTTCCTTGATCAAGTCCTAGAAAGGGTGTCCGGTAAGGCTTTCTACTGTTTTTTAGATGGATATTCGGGGTACAATCAAATCGATGTAGCCCTTGAGAATCAAGCCAAAACAACATTCACTTGTCCGTTTGGCACATATGCTTATAAACGTATGCCCTTCGGGCTATGTAATGCACCGGCGACATTTCAAAGGTGCATGATGAGCATATTTAGCGACATGATTGAGCAAATTGTCAAAGTCTTCATGGATGATTTTTCCGTCTATGGGGATACTTATGAAGGTTGTCTTGGTAATCTAGGAAAAGTTTTGATGAAATGTGAGGAGAGTAACCTTGTGCTCAATTGGGAAAAATGCCATTTTATGGTTACAAGTGGTATAGTTTTAGGGCATATTGTGTCGGCCGAAGGGCTTGAAGTTGATAAAGCAAAAATTGAACTCATTCAAAAATTGCCCGCACCAACGTGTGTGAAGGAGATTAGATCATTTCTTGGGCATGCCGGTTTCTATCGGCGTTTCATTGAGGGTTTTAGTGCAATCTCTAGGCCCATGTGTCATCTTTTGTCCCAAGATATTCCCTTTGAGTGGACATCTTCTTGTCAACAAGCTTTTGACAAGTTGAAGGGACTTTTGACCACCGCCCCAATTATTCGAGCACCCAATTGGTCTCTTCTATTTGAGCTAATGTGTGGTGCTAACGACTATGCCGTGGGGGCTGTCCTAGGACAAAGAGTTGACAAGAAGCCTTATGTCATTTATTATGCTTCTAGAACTCTCAATGAAGCTCAAATCAACTATAGCACACCCCAGAAAGAACTCCTTACGGTGGTTTTTGCACTTGATAAATTTAGGTCTTACTTGATTGGGTCATTGGTCATCATTTACACCGATCATGCGGCCCTAAAGTATCTCCTCACAAAACCCGATGCAAAACCGCACCTCATGTGATGGATACTTTTGCTCCAAGAATTCCATATAGAAATGCGTGATAAAAAAGGGGTTGAAAATGTAATTGCGGACCACTTGTCTCGGCTTCCCTTAAATGGGCGAGCCATGGACCCAACCCCTATCAAGGAGCACTTCCCGGATGAGCATCTCATGCATGTGAGTGCCGTTGAGCAAGTTTCAACCCCTTGGTTTGCGGACATTGCGAACTTCCTTATCACCAGTGAAGTTCCTTCCACATGGTCATCCATTGACAAGCGTAAATTCTTCCGAAATGTGCGCTATTTTTCGTGGGATGATCCTCACTTGTTTAAGTATTGTCCGGACCAAATCATTCGCCGGTGTGTCTCAAAGCACGAATTCCAACAAGTGATAGAGTTTTGTCACTCTCATGCTTGTGGAGGACACTTCTCCTCCAAGAAGACCACGGCCAAAATTTTGCAATGTGGGCTTTATTAGCCCACCATGTTCAAGGATATACATACTTTTTGTCTAGCTTGCGATAGGTGCCAACGGTTAGGAACACTTTCTAAGAGGCACATGATGCCTCTTCACCCCATCACTACTTTGGAAATATTTGATTGTTGGGGGATCAATTTCATGGGACCGTTTCCTAACTCGTTTGGATACCTTTTTATTCTTGTTGCGGTAGATTATGTCTCTAAGTGGGTGGAAGCAATTGCCACCCGAAGCAATGACCACCAAGTGGTCTTGCGATTTTTGAAAGAGAACATTTTTTGTAGGTATGGCATGCCTCGTGCCATGATAAGTGATGGCGGTTCACATTTTTGTAACAGGCCCTTTGCGTCTTTAATGCGTAAGTATGATGTGGTCCATAAGGTTGGATTACCATACCATCCTCAAACGCAAGGGCAAGTAGAGTTGGCCAATCGGGAAATTAAGCGCATTCTAGAGAAAACCGTCAATCCAAATAGGAAAGATTGGTCTCTTAGATTGACCGATGGGTTGTGGGCATACCGCACGGGCTATAAAACCATTCTTGGCGCATCACCCTATAGACTTGTGTACGGGAATGTATGTCATCTTCCCGTTGAAATTGAGCATAAAGCATATTGGGTGATTCGTCAATGTAATGAGGATATTGATATTGCGGGTACCCACCGAAAACTCCAACTCAATGAGTTAGATGAACTCCGCAATGATGCATTTGAAAATGCAAAAATTGCTAAGGCTCGGATGAAACACTTTCATGACCAACATATCATTCGAAAAACTTTCAAAGTTGGCCAAAAAGTGTTATTGTATGATTCACGCTTGCATCTCTTTCCGGGCAAATTGCGGAGTAAGTGGGCCGGGCCATACCTTGTTAAAGCAGTTTTTCCCCATGGAGCCATTGAGGTGCAAAACCTCACGAATGGCTCGGCATTTAAGGTGAATGGCCAGCGGCTAAAGCCGTATTTTGAGACATTTCAAAGGGAGTTGGACTGTGTCGATCTCATCGATCCACCGTCCTTTGAGTAACAGTAGATTGTCGTGTTTTATAGTTTAGGAATAGTTCTTTTGTTTTTCTTTTTATAGGTTTCTTTCTTTTTCTTTTTGGTAGTTAGTTGTGTCCATTTGTATTCCCGAGAGTCCCGCCCCCTCCCCGTTGTTCTTTTTTTTCTTCCATTTTCCTCATGCCTTGAGGTCATGGCATGATTCCAGTTGGGGGGGGGGGGGGGGGGCACCATTTGCATGATTCTATGAAAAAATTCTGAGAATTTCTGCAGAACTTCAGAGAGGTCGCATTTGCGATCGATCGGTGGGCCAAACCGATCGATCGGCCGATCAATCGTGTACGTTGCGATCGATCGGGCGTTCGATCGGTGACGACTGCGATCGATCGGGCTTATTACCGCACCGATCGAAAGGGAGCGGTATCGATTGATCGGCTGTTCGATCGATGGCGCTCTATTTCCATCGGTCCGCGATGCGATCGATCGGTTTAAAGGGCCGATCGATCGGTGACCGAGTTGCCTATAAAATCCCACTATTCACTGTTCATTCTCACTTTCGCTCGCGAGAAATTGAGTGTTTTGAGAGCCTTTTCGTTTATCGGAGCAGCGAGGCCCTGCCAGCTTATTTTGGTAGACTTGGTCTCACCTTTTCACGGTTTTCTGCGCTTCAAGAGGTATTCCTTCCGCCGATCTTTGTCTATTATTTTCATTTCCAGCTGTATTTAGCCTTGTAGAGAGTTATGGTTGAGACTAGGAGTACTGAGGGTACAGCTGGGGGGACTTCTCAGACTCTGGCCCAGTTCCAGCAGCTCCAGCGTGAGCATACTAGGAGGGAGAGAGAGGGAGAGTATGATTCTACTCGCTTCCGGGGGAGAGATCAGGAGCGAGAGTTTGGACGGGTGTGGAGCGCCCGTAAGGTAGTAGTGGAGAGGCGTTGGACAGTGAGTCAGTTTGATGCTGAGCCATATGGTTGGCTCCAACCTTTGACCGACCGCCAGTGGTTGGGGTTAGCTTCTTTTAAAGGCTAGTACTCAGCCACCCTCGTGGCAGAGTTCACGGCTAACATTTCATCGGACCCCGTTAGTGGCGACAGACATATTCTTCGCTCTTGGGTTCGGGGTACGGATGTTGTTATCACCCCGGACTCCTTTGCTGAGCAGTTTGGTATACCGAGGGTTGCTAACCCTCAGTTCTCTTATGATGGGGAGCATTCACCATCTCATGAGGAGATGTGCGCCGAGATTTTAGCACCGGGAGAGTCCTGGACCGCTTCCCAGATCAGGATTAGGCAAATTGCCCCCAGATACCACCCGTTGTTCCTTTGGACATGCTATTCGATCTTTCTACTGGGGAGGACAGTGGAGTGCAGTAGGATGAGAGGGCAGTTGATGTGGGCTATTGGCACGGGCAAGATTATTGACTTGCCCCACTTCATGTATATGGCATTGTGGGCCGCAACTCAGGTTGCTACTCCCCAGTCCAGTATCCCTTTTGGTTGTTTTTTGACAGCGAGGATTAGGGCGGCAGGGGTTAGTATTGCGGATGTTGTACTGCTTTCCTCTTCGACTGTCATAGACTGGAAGACGGAGAAGAGGGCGGCAGGGCAGTTGTCGAAGAAGGGGGAGTCAGTGTAAGCACCCCATTTTTGACCGCTCGGCAGTCTACACTCCGTCCAGACTTGTTTTCAAGTCATTATGGGCATATTCCTATCGAAACTAATTCTCTAGGTCCAATTCCCATTTGTCCATCGCTTCACGGGCTTATCAGGCCCAAATAGAAGCAAAATGACCAAAATGCCCTTAGGGGCATTGTCCTTTCCTTTCCAACTCCAACCCCTCTCTCGAGACAATTGATTCCTCGAGACGGGAAATCTATTCCAATCCAGGCACGTCTCTTCGGAGACGGTAAGACCCCTTTCCAATCCCACTCTCGAGACAATTTATTCCTCGAGACGGTTTCAATCCAGGCACGTCTCTTAGAAAATGGTAAGACCCCTTTCCAATCCCTCTCTCGAGACAATTTATTCCTCGAGACGGTTCCAATCCAGGCACGTCTTTTAGGAGACGGTAAGACCCCTTTCCAATCCTCTCTCGAGATAGTTTATTCCTCGAGACGGTTCCAATCCAGGCGCGTCTCTTAGGAGACGGTAAGACCCCTTTCCAATCCCTCTCTCAAGACAGTTTATTCCTCGAGACGGTCCGAGTAGCGAAACTACTCACAAAACCGTTAAAGTAGCGAAAATACTCACAAAACGGTCCGAGTAGCGAAACTACTCACAAAACCGTTAGAGTAGCGGAAATACTCATAAAACCGTTAGAGTAGCGGAAATACTCATAAGTCATCAATCTTGTTGGAGTAGCGGAAATACTCACAAGTCATCAACCCCGTTAGAGTAGCGGAAATACTCATAAAATCGTTAGAGTAGCGGAAGTACTCACAAAACCGTTAGAGTAGCGGAAATACTCACAAATAGGTCGATATAGGGAATTGGCAACAAATCCCTGTGTCACGACGATCGCCGTTAGAATGGCGGAAACACTCAAAACCCAGGTCAACACCAGTGTCTGTTAGCCCGCTTCGGTGAAAAATGACCAAATTGCTCTTAGGACATTTTCCGAGACTTTCCGGTCAAGATGACCATTTTGCCCCTAGGCATTCGAATGCCCAGGGAACCACACCGGCTCTAGGTATCAAACCGGTAATGTCTCGAGAATACTTTTTATAGTATTCTCAACCTCCCTTTATCTTTTCAGATCATTCCAAGTCAGTTCCAACCAACCCGGTTCAAAATGACCGTTTTGCCCCTGGTGGGCCGATCTCCTTTTTCGACCACACCGGCTCTGGGTATCAAAAGGGTAACCTCCTGAAACTACTTTTTATAGTGTTCTCAACCTTCCTTTATCTTTCTGGATCATTTCGAGTCAGTTCTGGCAAACCCGGTACAAAATGACCGTTTTGCCCCTGGTAGGCCGGTCTCCTTTTCCGACCACGCCGGCTCTGGGAATCAAACCGGCAACCTCTGGGAACATTCTAAATAATGTTTCCAGATCCCAAGTCTTCTTCCGGGACAGTCTGAGTCTGTCCCGGCAGTTTTCCGGTCCGATTGACCGTTTTGTCCCTAAAGGCCCGGTCAACCTTTCCGACCCACCTTATCTTCATTTTTCAAGTCAAATACCTCCAGGACACTATTTTAAGTGTTCTTGCTCCTTTCCGGCCTTCCGGGTCATTCTCGGCTCCTTCAAATCATTCCCGGACTTTCCGAAGTCACTTTTAGTGAAACCAGGCTAAAAATTGCGTGGTAGTCACTAGTACAGGCGCCCAAATCTAGTCAAAGATACGTTACTTGCTGACCTTAATAGTTTCCTAAATGGCTGGCGCCACTACTAGTGGCGCCAAGCCAATATTTGGCCTAGCGCCACTCCTAGTGGCGCCAAAAGAAATTTTAGCCTGGCGCCACTGCAACAGGCGCCAGTGTATTCCTCCCTCTATAAATACAGAGCCTCATTCAGCGTGAAAGGGGTCTGCAAACTTAACCTAGAAATCATATATTTCGATATACAGAGCTCGTGCACCTCAAAAAACCCTAACCACCCTACACAAACCTTAGCCTCCTGTACACTCATACACTCCCCCATACACTCATACACTAGCCTTCAACCATTCTTTGAAAACTTGAAGAGCTGCCATCTAAAGCTTGAAGACAATCCTTGGAGGTTGAAGAAGAAGATCAAGACGAAGACCGAAGACCGAAGACCGAAGACTGCACAGCGCGCAAAATAAACAAGATACAAGGTAGGCTCCCTATTTAAATTTCCGCACTTCCCCCTCTCTCTTCTCTCTCCTAACCCACTTGGGTTTTCTCTATTTTAATCCCCCATCTCTTTCCCCCCTTTCTTTGCATGCTTGAAACAAGGGGATTCCCGGTCCATGTGTAGGATTGGGCTATTGGAGAGTCACAGTGTCGGGGGCTTTCTTCTAGTCTAACCAAAGACCACGTGGGTCTGGCCCCCTTGATTATGTGGTGAAGCCTTAGCCTTGTATGTTCACGACCCCAAATTGCATTGTGCATATCATAGTCTTGCATCTTTCAAAATTTGTTTTCAAACTCGTTTTCAAAATCATTTTCAAATTTGTTTTCAAAATTGCATCAAAATCTCCTTTTCAAAAACATGTTTTCAAAACCACAATCCTAGAGTGATTCTAGCCTTTCCATGGCTAGGATTGCTTTAGGAAAGTGTTACACTAAAAGTGACCAATACGGTCCATATTTTCAAATCTTGTTGTTTTCAAAACCGCTTTCCTAAAGTGGTTTTAGCCTTCCTATGGTTAGAATTGCTTTAGGAAAGTGAGATGCTTTTATACTTTTCAAAAACTCTCTCTTCAAAAATCTCTTCCTAAAAATCTCTTTTTCAACATACTTTCCTAAAACTCTCATCTCCAAAATTGTTTTCAAAAACTCCATTCCAAAATCTATTTTTCAAAATTTTCTTTTTCAACTCCTTTCCAAAAATCCTTCTCTTTAAAATCTCTTTCTAAAAACACTCCCTAGATTTACCTTCCTAAAAACTCTCTCCAAAAACCTTTCTAAAAAACTCTCTTTCTAAAATCTTCCTTCTAGAAATTTCCTCTCTAGGATTTTCCTTCTAAAATCTTCGTTTTTAAAAACACACTTTCCAAAAACTCCTTCTTTCCAAAAATCTTTCCAAAAACTCTCTTTCCAAATTCACTTTCCAAAAACTCCTCCCTAGGATTTTCCTTCTAGAAAATCTTCGTTTATAAAAACGCACTTTCCAAAAACTCTTTCCTTAGAGCCCAAGTCAAGCCTTAGAGCCCACAATTAGGAAACCCTAATTTTCTTTCCAAAAACATGGTTTTCAAACTTGCCCCAAACCTAGGTTTCCAAAACCTCTTGTTTTCACATCCAAACGATACACGTTTCCAAAACCTATTTTCTACGTCGGAACTATAATTTTCAAAAACTAGGGTTTCTAGAATCTCCCTTTCCAAATCCTTGCCAAATCTAATCTTCCCTTTAGGAAACCAAATTCAATCCTTCGTTTTTGGAAACAAAATCAAACCTTTGCTTTTAGAAACCAAATCCAATCCCTTCCAAATCCAAATCTTTCCTAATTCAAATCTTTCCTAATTTCCTACCTTCCTAAACCATAAGCTTCCTAAAACTTTCAACTTCCACATCTTTTCTAATTCAACCCCCTTTCCAAATTCAAGTTTTCAAACCTTTTCCTAAACTCAAACCTTTCCTAATTTCAAGATTTTCTAAAAAACTCAAACTCTAAAACTTTCTAAATCTTAAACTTTCTAAATTTCAAATCTTTCCAAATTCAGAACTTTCTAAATTTGAAACTTTCTCAAGTTAAATCTTTCTAAACCTAAATCTCTCCAAAATTCTAAAGTTTCCAAAATTTCAACATCTTTCCAAATCTAAAACTTTCTTAACTCAAAACTTTCTTAATTCAAGACTTTCTTAAATTGAAAACTTTTCTTTTTCAAAACCTTTCCAATTTTCAAAACTTTCCGATTTTCAAAACTTTTCTAATTTCGAAACTTTCCAAAAATGAAACTTTCCTAATTTTGAAACTCTTCTAAATCGGACATTTCCTAATTCGAACCTTTCCTAAAACCAATCTTTCTTAAACTTTTGAGTCTTTCCTAAGTCTCATCTTTCTTAAGTCTAGGTTTCTTAAACATTCATCTTTCTAAAACAAGTCCAAATCAATCTTTCCATTCAAAGTTCAATCTCTCAATCTTCTACTTTCAATTTCCAATTCAATCTCCTTCTTCAAATCAACTCTTCTCTTTTTCAATCGGACTCCGGTCCAAACTACGACTGACCTAATTCCCCCAAAGGGATACGTAGGCAACCTTCATAGGTGCGGTCACAATACTTTTCAAACTTTCAATTCCACCCTCATGGGTGCGGTTTTCAAAATCTTTCCAAATCTCAAATTCCAATTTACTTTCAAAATTCTAATTTCAAAATTTCTATTTTCAAATTTCTATTTCCAAATTTTCAAAATTTTCAATTTCAATTCCATCTCTTCAAATCTATTTTCAAATCAAATCAATCTCTTTCCAAATCCATTTTTCAATTCTCTTCTATTGCACTTGCATATCACGCATCATGTTAGTTTTCATACAATGTTTTTCTAAAGTGAATAGGGTTGAACATTTGTTAATTAAAGACTCTCATAGGTGAATCTGGGGTAAATTGACATGTAGGTACCGAAAGGGCGGGGTAAGGTGATAGCTTAGTGCGTCTTCCCTACACGTAACCAACCTTCGAACCTAGAATCACTGTTTTCAAAGACCAGAAAGGAGTTATTTTTCTAAAAAGGGCTAAATGTTTTCCAAAGGTTGCCAAACAACTTGTTTTCTTAAAAACTCTCTCTTGAGGAGATATTTTCAAAAACCTTTTTCTAAAAACCCTAAGTGTAGTCTTCGGATTATTCTTAGTTTTTAGGTGACCTAACTCACCTTAATCAAGTTAGGTGGCGACTCCGAATCTTTTTCAAAAGCCCTTTATTCAAACCAATTTTTCAATTCAAACCTAGTCGCACTCATTCTTCTAGGAGGGTGAGTTCTAAGGAGAGAGTACAGTATTTTTCCTGCTTGTGTAAGTATTCCTCGAGTGCGAAAAATCTGGGCGCGACAGTCAGCTAGTTCGGCTCACTCGTCTTCTCAGCAGCCGGCTTCTCAGACTCAGGAGGAGACCCAGTCAGGGGAGCAGCGGCAGGATCAGATGGGGCAGCCAGCGCAGGCTTAGGCTCAGGCTCAGGCTCAGGAGGAGCCAGCTCAAGGGACGTTACTTCAGACTTTGGCAGCTATTTAGGAGCAGCTGACCGCTCAACAGGCAGAGCGCCAGCAGTGGCAGGCCAACATTATGGTTAGATTAGATCTTCAGGACACTGCCATTGCTGCACTTCAGGGTCAGCTGATTGACATTCAGCAACAGCAGCAGACCCAGTCCACTCGACTCCAGGAGATTATCCAGCACCTTGGCCAGCCTCCTCCGGATGATGGAGACCTCTTTTCGGATCTCCAGTTAGATTAGATGCATTGTGCACTTTATAGCATTTCATTTCGTATGATGTATCTAAATCTTTTTTTTTTTTTTTATAGTGGATGTATTTATTTTTGAGCTGTTTGTATAGTGATCTTTCCTATTGTGGCATACCCTTTTTGTATACATTTATTGTATTTTTTTGTCTTTTTCGGGTATATTTTGGCATTTCAGTTACAGGTATACTTTTTGATTGATATCCATATCGCATGTATTGTTCCAACTGAGGTAATGGGTATTGTATGGTATTCGTATCGCTCTTTTCTATAACTTGACACCTTAGTTATGTCCTTGATTGTTGATATCATTTCTTGTTGGATTTTTGTGATGGAGGTGTCAAGGTTGTTTCAAACAAGTACCATACCATGTTTTTTATTAAATTTGAGTTGATGATTAACCCACCTTAGAGATTATGATACATTGCAAATTTTTGGTATAAAATCACTATAAGAGACAATTCACATTGTTGCGCACTAACATGTTATGTGATGCCTTGTGTTTCATTCTTATGCATGCATGTCCTTATAAGGTGGAGATTTTTACCGTGTGAGCTTTAGAGCCTATTTATCGCCTTTGAAGAGTGAATCACATTTATTCAAGATTATTTTTGTTGATCCTCATTCATTGAATAGCTTCATTATTTTTTTGATGTTGGTTTACATGTTCAAATGTTAGATAGATTTATTGACCCCTTATACACTTTTGAAGTTTTGATTTGTTGTATTCTTCGGATTCTAAACACATAGGCCATTTCATTCCATTGAGCCATTCCATGTTTATTTTTCTTCTTTTTAATGTTCATATGCATGTGCATAAGTTTAAAGAGTGTCAATGCCAATAGATGCATTGCTCTTATATTTGTAAAGTTGGAGGTGTATGGAGTTGAAGAGGAAAGAAAATATATATATATATATATACATAGAAAGGGATGAAAAGGTGTGTTAAAAAAAAAAAAAAAACCAAATACAAAAGAAGTGAGGTGAAGGAAAATTGCAAAAGTGATTCAAAAGATTGAAAATGTGGAAGTGAATATCATTGATCATCATGTGTAATGCGCATGCATATGTTGAAACCTTTTACCATTTTCTATCCTCTTACATGGCTCTTCTTTCATTCATCACCCTTATGGCCTTGATATCTGAAGATACATGAATCTTTAATTCAATTGTGTATAAGGCATTTATGTCAATTTTCTAGATTATGCTTAAGCTGTGAATTTTCCTTCATGAAGCTATGCCAAGTCGATACACTTACAATTTATTCGTTTTTTGGTTTCGGAATTGCTCTACTTGCATGGTTTATACATTTACTCGTTAAAAGAGCTTTTCATTAAGGGACCCTGAGTGTTCATGTTTAAAGTTGAGTGTATGCCTTGTGAGACTTAGATCGAAGCATCGAGGACGTAATTGTACGAGTGTTGAATCATTAGGGTCATATGTCATTGGTAGTACGCATCAATGTGTTTTATTTCTTTCATGCTTTATGCCTTTGCATTACTTTGGTTCACAACCTAGGTGGATGGAGATTTGACTTGAATAAGATTAATTCATGTGTATATTTTTGTTTTCCTCTCATACTTTGATAGGGACTATCAAAGGTTTAGTTGGGGGGCGTTGATTACTCTTAGAAATAGTAATCTTTTGGCTTAAATTGTTAGTTGATTAGTTGAATTTAGTGTTAATTTAGTATTCTAACTCCTAAAACGCGTTAAAACTATTTTTGTACACTTCTTGCAGGAATTGGAGCTTAAACTAAGGCAAATGGGCAAATGTGGGGGTGGCTGATCGATCGCTCGATCGATCGGTGATCTTGCGATCGATTGGTGACCCTCTGTTCGACCTTCTGTAGCAAACTTTAGAAAGGGCGTTTTTCCGATCGATTGGTCATTCGATCGGTGACGTTGGAATTTCCTCAACAGACTACGCAGAAGCAAACTTCAGAGGGGGCGGTTTTGCGATCGATCGGGCGTTCGATCGGGCGATCGATCGGCCGATCGATCGGTCGTACACCGATCGATCGGTGTGTACAGACTCTGTTTTTTTACAGAGTATAAAAGTTTTTGTTCGAGACAAAAAGGGATATAGGTCATTTTCTGCAGAATCTGGACGGGAAAGAGGCTCCAAAAAGTGGATTTTTGTTATCTTGTAAGGTTTTTAGTTAGATCTACTCTTAATGCTTTGTATTCAATGTCATTTATTGTTTTTGGATCATTGTAAGTGAATGCTTGATTTATATATATATGAAGTGAATGATTTTCTCTCATTTTCTTGCCACTTTCCCTCATTTTCTTAGTAACCAAACATCAGTTTTATATAGTTTAGTGGTAGATTTGTCTTATTTTATGCTCTTTGACATGGATTCTAGTAGCTAAATACCTCTTGGATATGGTTGTGAAGATCCACCAAGGATCTTCAAAGGGTTGAAAATGGATTGTATGAACTTTAGAGTCATATCCTCAAAATTATATGGTTTCATTTGATTTAGCATTAGATTCATTAGAAAAACTTAGATTCATAACCCTTTGGCAATATTTATGCACAAATCAATATTTGATATAGGTATTGCACATGTTTAAGGTTTGATTCTAGGGTACCAATTATAGATTCCCTCTTTATGCTCAATTAAACAAAACCCACATTTTTATAGTCGACATTTTCCGAATCAAGAATCCAAGGTATGATTCTTGATTTGAGTTATAAACCTCTCATTGGAAACCCTTGTTGTGAATTGGTGAATCAAAACAATCATGTCCAAGCTTTTCTCCTTAATTATATAAAACTAGCTTTTGTTGTCTTTATTAGTCACTAAATTATTGTATGAAGCATAGAACCACTATCATCTCAAAACCAACATATTTTTGGTCTCTTTTATGTTAAGAAAAGATAAGAATTTTTATTTGCAATCCATTAAGATAAGTACCCGTGCTAGTTGAGCTTTGTTGTTATATTTGCAGAATTCCCTTGGGAGAGAACGACACCGGATCCTCCGGTTTTACTACAAGCGCGACCTCCGTACCCTTGCGGAGTGACTCCAGTTGAAGCATATCTGGAGGCGTGCCAGCGCACACGTGTAATCTCGAGTGAGCACCCGTGAGCACGCGTGAGCGCGTGAAACAGCGCTGGCGGTGTGTGAAAGCGTGTGAGAAAAGGGCTGCGCGTGAGATGACGCGCCTAACTTCAAGAGGCACGTGAGGGCGCGTGAATAGGCTTTTGGAAATGGGTTTTGTATGGTTGGACTCTATTCGGTGAAACGAACGTAATGATGTAATCAAAAGTGATATTCAGGCAATATGAATTTCGACAGAGACACAGAAAATAGCAGAAAAGCTAGATTTTGAAGCAAAAAAGACAATGGAGGCCGGCTGGAATAGAGGCAAAGTAAGAGAAGGATCACCAGATCTTATAGCTCTGATACCATGTTAGAATGGTGGAGAAAAAATAGAGAAAGAGAGGATGAAAGAATTGTAGTAGTATGTAATCTTTTGTACAAGATATGGTAAATTATACAATGAAATACAAACCTATATATAGAAGAAATCTGCCATGGAAGTAATGACAACAAGCCTAACTTGCCTAACAAAAATGCCTAATAAAAACCTAACCATGGATTACACCTAACATGTAATATTCCTTGACCATAATGTTTTCACATTATGTGTACATTAACATGTCCAAAATTATTTTTGACTAATTAATAACTAATTTTTGCATTGCCACGACAGTTCTTAACCATTGCTCATGAATATCATATAACAATCACTATTTGTGTGGACAACTTGTATATTCTTAACAAGTTATTATCAACAAATATCATGGATTAGGATGAAATGTACATAAAACGTTAAATTATTCAACCAACTACTACATATTTTGGTCTAACTTGATAAATAATTCATGTTGCTGATAAGGTTATTAATAATATATGTTACAAGGTCGCCAATATGCTTTTTAAAAGTTCGTGCATATATTGGAGCTGTCACAGACCTGGCGATTTCATTCTTTTTGAGTAAATTTATTATCTGTTGTAAGTTTAAAGAGAAGCATAACTTCTACTATGAGAACCATCCAATGAATCATTTAAACTGTGATTAGTACTAGTAAAACTATTATTTTGTTTTAAATATTTTGGTCATTTTTATCAAAAGTATTATTCCTAGTGTTGAAAATTTCTCTAAAGAATTGTTCCGTCAATCGTTCCTCAACATTTTGTGTTAAATGGGTGAATTTCCAATATGTTATTAACATTTGCATCAGTGTCATAGTTATCATCCGTTTGCAAACTGGCAAAGCTATATACCAATAAACAAATAAATACAAATTTTGCAATAATGCAAGACAGAGAACAGATTGAATTCCCAGGCAGCGCATCCATTATTCCATTTAGTTCATCGCTTCGATAGAGTCTCGTTTACACCTACTTCCATTGATCAGTTCATTCTTTCAATTTAGAATTACATCTAAACGTTCAAACAAACTCTTATCCAGTAGTAGTACATACTATATATATGACTGTGATGCATGCATGCTGTAACACAAATAAAATCTCATTCTTAATAATAAACACCCACTAATTCGATTTATACACAAATACAAATATTACAACTGATCATTCACAAATATATGTGAATTAAAGACACGCATCTGAGAATCCTTCTTTTATTTATTAAGCTAAACAAAGCCAGCTCATCATACGACATAATATAACACACAGATGATGATACTGTTTGTTTATTTTTCATTATGCATGCAAACTTGAAATAACCTACCCTCCATATATATGATGGAGTACTTTTAAAGGCATTATTCCACGTACTGGAATATTTATCTTATTTATCAACTGCCCTTATATAGTTTGCTCATGTGCATATATGCAAATGAAGCAAGTCAGGCATCATTTTGTGAGCGTCATTATTGCCTCAAATTTGGGGGAAGTGTCATCACCAATTGCAACCTTTGAGAAGGATCCATTCCATTCATCCCTGTAGTTGGGGCCAGATTGCTCTATTTTATCATAGATTATGCCCCAATTCTCGTTCGGACAGGGGTGAGCTTCACGGACCACAGTATATGCCTGCGCAGCACAATAGAATTTTCAAAAGTTGGTTCGTAAAACGGTTAGCTGTATATTAATATTATTTTAAAGGAATCCATCCCCATCTCCATCTCCATCTCCATCTCCATCTCCATCTCCATCTCATGCAATTCTGAAGCTAGGAACACTTACTTTGCTAGACACTCCGTTCCATGGACTGGACCAAGCGAGCATCCAGTCACAGGCATTCCCTGCGTGGTTCTTGCCGCGATACACAACAGCTGCACATGATCCATTCGATGCTTCATCGGTTTTCTAGTGCAGAAACACACCCCACTGGTCATTTGCAATCTCTGTTGGGAACGTGGCCGGTGCAAAGCACCCATGATAATCATGTTTGTCAATGCATGTCACAGTGTTCCCAGTGGCGTTGTAAACCAAGCAAACCGTGTAGACTCCAGTGCCCGATTGGCCTTGCAGGTTCTCCACGTGAGACGCCATTTCGAGCACTACAGATTCATAGAAACAGTTCCAACAGTTACATTAAAAAGCTAGCATTTACTATAATCTTCTGCAAACATTAATATAAGCAACAAAAAAACACAGAATATATGCATTGGCATGTATGTCTAGGATTTTTGTAAGAGTGGGGGCGATCGGTAGTAGTAGATGTATATATCTACAAAAACCCGACATTTTTATTTTCTATGACATAAGGTGAAATCAATAGTTTAAGAGTCTTTCAATAAAATAGTCATACCAATGAATTCATATTTTATTTTATTATATTTTTTTGGATGAATTCAATTTTTAATTAATAATGGAATTTAGATATTAATCAAATGAATAACAAATAATATATTCACTCTTAACTTCCATCTAGAGATTAAAAACAACTATCATAACATCAATAAGGTTAATCATACAAAACATGCATATACAAATTACCAAAAGGTCAAAAATAAGTATAACTAATAAAAATTCAAACCCCCACTTCACACAGTGCGTGCATGGCCTCTACGTAGTCCAACACATTCTTAGTATACAATATATATGCATGCATGACTCTCAAGCAATAGTAAAACCCACACACACAACTGAAAGATATCTAAACTTTTATAGAAAATGAAAGAGGATAAAATTAAAAGGGTGCCTATGACAAGAGAGGAAAATCATATAGGAAAAAAAACTATCAAAGAGCCGTGGTGAACATAATACCCAGATAGGAAAGATAAAAAATTAAGGAAAATAGGAAAAATAAGACCTATACTAGAAATACCAAAGGTTCTGATAAAACTTAGGGAGAAAATAAAATTTATAATCGAAAATTACGAAAAGAAACTCTAACAGATCCTAGAACAATACCGTACACCTTGGGAATCCTTCTTTGTTGTTCTACTCTCTTTCACTCTTTAGGTAGGAGTTGGTGTTAGGTTTGATTGTACTCTAAAAGTGTAATTTACATACTTTAATTATTTATTTGTTAGCCTTAGAATATGTTTAATTATGTTGTTTTAGTTCTAATTTGTTATTAACTTAGTTTTATATATGTTTTCAGGAATTCGAGCTTAAAAAGGATAAATTCATGTTAAAATGGATTCGGCATTCAAAGTGCGTTCGAACGGTCCTGAAAGACGTTTGAATAGTATACAGAAGCGTTCGAACGGTACGTCGGATAGTATCACATCAAGATTAGGTTCGAAGTGCGTTTGATAGATTCAGAGAGCAGATTTTCCCGTTCGAAGTGCATTCGACGCAATGTTCGAATGGTTGTCCGTGGTGTTCGAACGGTGGCCCAGTCGTTCGAACGATTTTAAGCTTAAATGGAATGATTTCGAAGGCAATTTAATCATAGGTTTCAAGAGGTTGCTGTCAAGGTACAAACTGTTAAAGCTGTGTTACAAGCTACTAAAGCACGCAAAGCTAAAATTTTGAAAACTCATATCTTGCGAACCAAAAAGGCTATTCAAGCCCATAATAGGTTGATTTCATATAACTTTTCGAGCCCTACAACTTTCATGAAGGGATCTAGCCCATTTGAGCACTCGGTGGTAACCGTCCGTACAACTGACGACGGGATTTATATATTAACTCACTTTTTAGTTGTACAGAGAGGAATAGGTAGTGGAATAGATTTAGGGTTTTTATGTTTTAGAGGCTAATATTACGTTTTGACTTTTCTAGGATTTTAGGAGTAGATTAGTTTAGTTTATTCATAGTTTTCATTCAGTCTTCAATTCCTGTAATTAGATTACTCAGTCTTTCAATAAATTTACATACAACTTTGCATATCTAAGATTTATGATGAGTAGCTAGATTTTATCTTGGGATCAATTGTAAAGATTAATTAAAGATCTTGGATGAACAAAGGAGGTATGATTTTGGTTTTAAAGTTAGATTTTCTGGTTTTCTTTCTTCTTCTTCTTCGTTCTAGAAACCTTCAAAAACCTGGATGTTTGATTATGTTCGGTAACGCTTATGCGTGAATACCACATTCAATATATACGCTGCCTTGTAACGTTTATGCGTGAGTTGGATTCAGTATATACGCTGCACGAATCGATGGTACTGGTCCTTGATTCTAACAACTTGATTTATTCTAGAAGTTTAAGTTTTGAATAACCCTTGATTTTATTGTTAAATCTTCCAAATCCGAGACTCGCAACGTAGTCGAAGGATTTGAGTTATTAAATTATCTCTTTCAGAATTTCAAGAGACACAATTGATTGAATCGATTGATTCCAGGATTTTTTCTTTATTTTTTAGTTTAAATTATATAACAAATCTTTCCTCAATCTAAAATTAAATTTTTCTTTATTACAGTGTTATTTCTAAGATTTTTTATCCACGGTAAGTTTTTCTAATTACGTAAATCATCTTCTCTGTAGAATCGACCTTGTACTTACGAGAAATTATTACTACATTGTGGCCATGCACTTGCGGCTAAGTATCACCCTTTTAAGGAGCGATCAGGGTTCACGACACAAGCTTCTATCATATGTATAATAGTTTGTCTCACTATGTTTGGATTCCAAACTTACTAATTAAAGGAATTGTCTTGTTAATATGTGCTCTTACCACATAACACAATCTAATTAGCATGCTTTGTTTTAATGTATAAAGTGTTAAAAATTGTATTTTTACAAAATATAAATTTTAAAACTTTGTACAACAGATAAAACAAGTTTAAAATATTTTGTAAGGGCACATGTTAATGATGACAACTAATAAGATGGCTATAATTTGTTGAATAGGTTGAATAGCTGGCTGAATGTCTCTTAACTGTCATAGGTCGAACAGTGGGTTGAATGTTATTTATCTATAATTGATTGGAGGATTAATAATCCACAATAAATTATCTTTTGTCCTTTATGACTCTCTATGCCAACAGGTTTTTTTTTTTCTTTTTCTCTTTGAATAACACAATTACTTATCTGCTGGTCATAATTTTTGAAAAAAGAAAATAAAAATAAAATTAGCAAGACTTCATTACCTTGTATATAAAACAGAAAATTTATACAAAATTTATCATAAAAATAATGTGATTGAATGAGAGCCATTCACTTAAAAATAAAACATCCGTCATGATGGCTCTTATTTATAAAATGACATTATCACATTATTTTGGTGGAATTTTTATACATATTTTTCTAAACAAAATAGCATTTTCCTTAAAATAAAAAAGTTGTTGAATTGCTGAATTTACTTCAGCAATAACAGTAACGAGTAGGACATATCCACTATACCCAGCAAAAACAAAAAAAAACAAGAGATATCACTATAAATAGGGATTACAGATCCAAGGCAATTAGAAAACATTGAAAATTAACACTAATACTTGAGCCTTAAAACAATCTCCACTTCCTTGCTCCAAGGTACTCGAGCCTTGAAGTTTTACACGTCTGCTTCACTATTCTCCAGAGTGTCCTGAGCCCTGTAGCCATATACATTAGCAATTCCGTTCCCCATTGTTTTTAGTCTCTATATAATTAGTTAGTAACATGTTCTGGAGTGGAAGATTAATAACGTATTTTTTAGTAGACGTTTGATACAAGTCCTAATAATAAAAATGAAATCAGCAAGACTTCATCATCTTGACGTCCTCCATTGTATGGTCTCGGTCAACAAACGAATCTTATTAAATGCAGGAAGAAAAGTATAAAAGCTTCCATATCCCAAGTTAGTTCACATTTAAAACTTTCGACTTTACCCACTTCTTGAAAGGCAACTGATATGTACATGGTTAGAAGATTAATAGTCAACAATAATTTTCCATCAAAAAAATAATCAACATAAATTTACCTTTTTCCTTTATTACTCTCTCTATGCCAACAATATATATATATATATATGTATGTATACACTAGCCGTTAATTCATACTATGCATGAAAGTAGAGAATAAAATCAAAGAATAAGAAAATTTTATAATAATGAAAGATTTTTTTATTATTAAATCACTACTAATATGAATTGTATTAAATATAATATATTACATCCATATTCTAAAATTAAATTCTATCAATTAATTGTAGTAAAAATCTTTAGACTACAATATAAAATATATGAGCTTAAGATTTTATGAAAAAGCTATATTAATTTATAACCTTATTAGGTGCATGAGTCTGCTTAGTGTAAATGAATTACCTATTAAATGCATTAAATAATATCACTTAAAACCATAAATCTAGCGGAAAGGATTTGAAATTTAAGTTTGATGTAATTTACTATTAAATTTGGGAATATAATTTTTAATTTAGTTTTATTGATTTAATTGGGCTAGCGCAATATTTTCATGACCGTTGTGCATGCTTAGGCTATGCTTAACTCAAACAACAACACATCATAAAATTAAGGATATGATTATTGATCTTCATTCATTAAATCGTTTCATTATGCTTGATTTTAGTTTACATGTCGAATATTAGGTAAAGTTATTAACACCTTATACACTTTTAAAATTTTAATTTGATGTATTTTTTGGATTATAAAAATATAGGTCATTCATTGCATTGAGTCATTCATGTTTATATTTTTTTCTCGATATTCGTATACACATAAACATAAAAATTTGTCAATGTGAAAAACTGGAGTTGGTGCATTGCTTATTGTTTGTGAAGTTGAAAGTGTATGAAGTTGAAAAGTAAAGAAAAAAAAAAGAAAGGGATGAAAATGAGTTTAAAAAAATATTCAAATGAAAAAGAAGTAAAAGAAGATGAAAAAGTTCGAAAGTTATTCAAAAAATTGAAAATTTCAAAATAATTGTTCATTGACCATCATGTGTAATAAGCATGCATATGTTGAAATCTATTCCCACTGTCTACCCTCTTAAATGACTCTTTTTTTATTCACCATCCATATAGCTACAATATCCAAAATTACATGAATCTTTAATTTAATTGCATATAAGTCATTAATGTCGATTATGTACTTGTTGCTTCGACTGTAAACATTCTTTCATGAAGTTCTGCCAAATCGATACACTACATGTCTAGCGGTTTTTGATATTTTAGAATAGCTCTATTGCATGTGTTTTACATTTACTCATAAAACGAGCATTTCACTGAGAGAACCTATGTGTTCAAATGTTTTTTAGTGTATGACTGGAGATATTTGAATCAAAATTGTAGGATGAGATTATTGACAGCGCAATGGTTGATTTTCGGTAACACGATTATATTCAAACACTTGAGTCTCTCAATCGTGTTCCACTTGATAGTTTTGTAATTTATATGTCAAGCAAGGGTTGATTTGGGAACTGTTGTCGTAAATTATTTTTTATGATTGATGTTTATGGGTATCATCTCTGAAACCCTCACAAAACACCACTGGTCCACTAGGGTAACCTAGGGGTTTAAAGGCTTGGTGTATTCGCTAAATGCACTCGGGACTACTACAAAAGTGTAGATTATGTTTTCTTTTCTTAGTTTTGCTAGGGACTAGCAAAAGATTAGTTTGGGGGTGTGATTAGACTACATAAGTGTAGTTTCTCGCTGCTAAACGACCCTTGTTAGTTGTAGAATAGGGTTCATTATGCTCTCTTTTCTATATATTGTATTTAACTTTGTGTTCAATCTTATTTCAGGTATTTAAAGCTAAAGGAGTTGATTTGGAATCAAAGAAGTGATCTGGTCTGCGGACATGGCTCGTCGAGGAACATTGTCGAGCCTTATCTCGGAAAATGTGCAAGTTTTCACTTGTAGCAAGGAATGTGATGAATCATACACCATTAGAAAGCTTTTTTCAAGTTATACATGTTTGCATCTAATGAGCATTGTCAAATTCTGACTCCAAGAGCCTCAAATAAGTCGATTCCAAAAAGAGCGAAAAAGGCCTCTGGCATTTGAACGTCCAGGATGCCGTTTGAACAGTGGCACGCCTCCAGATATGCTTCAACTGAAGTCACTCCGCAAGGATACGGAGGTCGCACTTGTAGTAAAACTGAAGGATCTGGTGTCGTTCTCTCCCAAGGGAATTCTGCAAATATAGCAACAAAGCTCAACTAGCACGGACACTTATCTTAATGGATTGCAAATGAAAATTCTTGTCTTTTCCTAACATAAAAGAGACCGAAAATATGTTGGTTTTGAGATGATGGTGGTTCAATGCTTAATGCAATAATTTAAGAACTAATGAAGACAATAAAATCTAGTTTTATGTAATTTAGAAGAAAAGCTTGAACATGGTTGTTTCGATCCACCAATTCACAACAAGGGTTTCTAATGAGAGGTTTATGACTCAAATCAAGAATCATACCTTGGATTCTTAATTCGGAAAATGTCGACTATAAAAGTGTGGGTTTTTATTTGATTGAGTATAAAGAGAGAATCTATGATTGACACCCTAGAATCAAACCTTAGGCATGTGCAATACCTATATCAAACATTGATTTGTGCATAAATATTGCCAAGGGGTTATGAATCTAAGTTTTTCTAATGAATCTCATACTAAATCAAATGAAACCATGAAATTTTAAGGATATACCATTGAAGTTCATACAACTCATGTTTCACCCTTTGAAGATCTTTGGTGGATCTTCACAACCACATCCAAGGGGTATTTAGCTATTAGGATCCATGTCAAATAGCATAAAAGAAGACAAATCTACCATTAAACTATATAGAACTAGTGTCTGGCTACTAAGAAAGTGAGGGAAAATGGCAAGAAAATGAGAGAAAATCATTCACTTCATATATATATCAAGCGTTCATTTACAATGATCCAAAAGCAATAAATGACATTAAATACAAAGCATTAAGAGTAGATCTAACTAAAAACCTTACAAGATAACAAAAATCTCCTTTTTGAAGCTTCTTCCCTGTCCAGTTTCTGCAGAAAATGACCTAGCATCCTTTTTGTCTCGAACATACAGCTTTTATACTCTGTAGAAAAACAGAGTCTGTACACATCGATCGATCAGTAGGCGACCGATCGAACGGTCGATCGAACGGTCCAGGCGATCGAACGCTCGATCGATTGCAAAACCGACCCCTCTGAAGTTTGCTTCTGTGTAGTCTATTGAGGAATTTCCGACGTCATCGATCGAACGACCGATCGATCGGAAAAGCGCCCTCTCTGAAGTTTGCTGCAGAAGGTCGAACAGAGAATCACCGATCGATCGCAAGATCACCAATCGATCGGCCGATCGAACGTTCTATGAACCGTTCGATCGGGCGATCGATCAGTCATCCTCAAATTTGCCCATTTTTCTTGGTTTAAGCCCCAATTCCTGTAAGAAGTGCACAAAAAGAGTTTCAATGCATTTTAGGAGTAAAAAAACTAACTTAACACTGAAATACAACTAATCAACTAATAATTTAAGTCTAAAGATTACTATTTCTAACAGTAATCAAATAGCAAGAAGCAAAAAGAAGACCAAAAATGGCCTGACATTAGAATGTCCATGGTCAACGTTCGAACGCTAAAGAACAACATAGTGACGTTCGAACACCAAGGCAAAAATCTGACAAATTTTAGGATTTAGTGTAAAGTATAAAAGTGTAAAATGTAATTAACTCTTCTTTTAAATATCATGATCATTTTTATTAAAAGTATTATTCCTAGTGTTGAAATTTTCTCTAAAGAATTGTTCCTCAACATTTTGTGTTAAATGGTTGAATTTCCAATGTGTTATTAATATTTGCACTAGTGTCATAGCTATCATCCATTTTCAAACTGGCAAAACTACAATAAACAAATAAACACAAATTTTGCTAAACTGCAAGACAGACAACACAGAATAAATTCCCAGTCAGCGCATCCATTCTTCCATTTCAGTTCATCGCTTCGATACACTCTCATTTACAACCACTTTTAAATTCATTTTAGTCTAATTTTTTCAATTTAGAAGTACATCTAAACATTCAAACAAACTCTTATCCAGTATTATATAATTATATATGTCTGTCAGGCATGCTGTAACATAAAGAAAACCTTATTCTTATTAATAAACACCCACTAATTCGATTTGTACACATCTACAAATATTACAACTGATCATTCACAAATATCTGTGAATTCAAGACACACAGTTGAGAATCCTTCTCTTATTTATTAAGCTAAACAAAGCCAGCTCGTACGATAACACGCAGATGATGATACTGGTTATTTATATTTTAGGTATAATTACACTTTATCCTCTTGTAATTTGAGTGAAAATTAAATAACTTCTCTATAGTTTGGAATTATCTGCAAAATGGATGAAAACTATTAGATTTAACTAAAATTCTATCATATGGGTATTTTTTTCGTTATTTCCTTCCTCCAAAATAGAACATCAAAAAGAAAATTTGGTAAAATGACAAAAAAGGCTCTCAAAAGACAACACTTTATTTTGCCATAAAATGACAACGTCGTCTTTTTTATGTTCTAATTTAGAGAGATAAAATAACAAAAATATTCCTATGACAAAATTTTCGTTAAATCTAACCATTTTCATTCATTTTGTAGATAAATTCAAATCACATGGGGAGTCAAATATTTACTTTTAAACCACAAGAAGGTCATCTAATTTTCGTTCAAATTATCCATGCAAACTTGAGGAAACTTGCCCTCCATACATATGATGGAGTTCTTTTAAAGGCATAATTCCACTGGACATTTATTTTGTTGATCAACTGGCCATGTATCATATCATATATGCAAATGAACCAGGCATCCTTCTTTGGTGTTCTACTCTCTTTCACTCTACGTAGAGTTTGTGTTGGGTTCACGGCAGGCTTCTAACATATATATAATAGTTGGTTTACATTATGTTGGGATCCCAAGTTGACCAAAGGAATGATCTTGCTAACATGTGCTCTTACTTAGAATATATCATAATCTAAGTATGCTTTGTTTTGTAATTTTATTCTACAAAGTGTTAAAAATTTTATTTTATGAAAATAAAATTTTTAAAACTTTGTACAACTAGATAAAACAAGCTTTAAAATGTGTTTTAGGAGCACATGTTAATGATAACAATCAATAAGGCAGCCGGCTAAATGTCTCTGAATTGTCATAGGTCGTATAGTTTGGTTGAATGTTATTTAGCAATTATTGATGAGAAGATTAATAATCAACAATAAATTATCCTTTTTCCTTTATGACTCTCCCTATGCCAACAGTTTTTTTTTTCTTTCTTAATCTCTTTGAATAACCCGATTACTTATCTGCTTTCATGGGGATTTTCTTTATTGTAAATATTGATTAAGCACACTAATGCTCAATTTATAAGTAGTCCATAAGTGGACAAAGAAACAACAATATCACATAAAAATAAGAAATATATAACAAAAATATATTTCATTTTCTTATACAAAACTAGTACAACATTTTGAATTGAGCTTTAGCCTCTAAACAATTAGTTGGTATAGTTAACCATCCTTTTGTAATATCCTACTTTTGGTAATATAATTCTCACTACCGAAAACAAAAAAGTACAATTTTTTCAAAAAATTGCTTGTCATAAATTTTGAAAAAAATAAAATAAAAATAAAATTAGCAAGACTTCATTACCTTGACGTTGCATCTACTATTATTATAAAAGCTGAGAGGTCGCCCGCACTTTTTCCTCCTGTGATACAAAAGCGGGGGGTCACATGCATTTCGACATGCTTTTTTCCTCTTGTGATACAAAAGCCACGGGTCACATGCATTTTTGACTTGCTTAGGCCAAATGAATTTCTCTGTTTTCTGTCCTCCTATGAAGTTGCATCTACTACTATTATAAAAGCGAGAGGCCATCTGCACTTTTTCCTCCTGTGATACAAAGGCGGGAGGTCACATGCATTTGGACTTTCATTTATTCTCTTGTGATACAAAAGTGACTGGTCACATACATTTTCGACTTGCTTAGATTTAATGAATTCCTCTTTCTTTTTATCCTCCTATGAAATTACTTAAAGGCCCTTGCTTAGGTCTTGTTATTTTCATTTTGGCAGCAGACTTTGCTTCAGTTATTGAATGAAAGCCACGTGTAATTTAATGATCCCTCTCAGCGAATTATCTATTCATGTCTTTCCAACGGATTGAATGCCGAGGCGAGGCCCTACTACTTTTATGTTGCACCTAGGGATGTTGGGTAAGTTTTTTGTCTAATTTTTTTTTACTTATAAATAAAAAATTAGATTTTTTTAGTTTTTTATTATTATTATCATTTATTTATTTTTAGCTTATAAAAGTAATAAAATAAAAAATTTTAATTCTTTTTTTATAAGCTAAAGAACAAAACTAAAAAATTTTTAAAAAAATCTGTACTAAACTAGTGCTTGTAGTTAGAATAGTTTATTTGTTTTATTTTTATTTTTTGTGAGACCCATAACTAAACAGTCAATAATTAAAAACTAAAATTAAGCAATACTTAACTCTATATTCTTGTTTGAATTGGGTCTAATTTTTTATTTGAGTTAAACATTCATTAATTGATGGGATTGGTATATTCTCACACAGCCGATGTTTTCAACAAATTTGTATATCTTGTGTTGGGACTTCGAAAAAAAAGTGTCTTTTCCTAACTATATTGACTTTTTGCTATATAATTTTACCCAACCACAAATTAGTTGTGCTGGTTAGTCTATTATTCATCTTAGATGTACTTCATTTCAGAAGAAAAATAGAAAGTCCAAGTCAAGACATTAATTAAAAACCAAATTAGTGAGCAATTTGATATACATTGATTTTTTATTAATGAATTCTATCATAATTTATGAGAAAAATTCAATTTAATTTTGTGAACAACCGTGGTAAATTCAATCATAATTTAAACTAATTTTAAGGTTCAAAGAAAGAAAATAATAATTCAAATGGGAGAGACATAAACGAATAGAGAAAATTATTGATCAATTCACGTGGAATTCAATTTCAATTTATGACCTGATTAATGAATTAGAACACATTAATTGAATTGTGCTATGTTTGAATCTTGAGTATATGGAGTAAAAGGGAAAGGAAATGAAAAATTAGTAAAAGAAAAAAAAATGAAAGAACCTAAGTTTACTTATTTTTTAGATGGAGTTGAAATGGAAAAATGAATATAACAAAAATCTTCTTTTTATTTGGTTTGGTTACCCATGAAAGTTGAATAGCTATAATTATTGTAATTAGACATTATATAAATATAAAAAAATCAATTTAAGTGTTTTATGAAGATGTTTAATGATGGTATTCATTATAATTGTTGTCTAAATTTTATTTTTAAATTATTAACATATAATTGGCAACACATGCACGTCACTAGTTTTATTAAATGCGCGAAGAAAAGTATAAAAGCATTAGACCTCCAAGTGGAGAAAATATTGGTTTACAATAGTGACGTTGATGATTAAGATTTACAAGATTTTTTTGTTATAATTTATTGACATGTTGTATTACATCAGCATAATGAAATGGTATCACTATTGTATCTAATATTTACTCCTTCAAATGATACTCAATTCTTGGAAAGATTGTACATAGCATTTATTGTCTACTCCTTAGAAACCCTATTAAAAAAAATTGTTGAATATCATTTAGAAAATGGCAACTGGCTGAATTTACTTGAGCTATAACACTAACGATACGGAAATTTCCACAACAAAAAATTATCAACAACAAATTATAATTTTTCCTTTAGGACTCTATCTTGCTGGGATTATACGGAGGGCATACATTAAGGAAGCACACTCGCGATCCACAAGTTCAGACTAAAGAGAAAATAAGCACAAAGAATGGATCAGTATAAAACTTTTGTCTACGTCCACAGCCTAAGAGATATTCTCTATAAATAGAGATTACAGATTTGAACCAATTCAAAATCACTTAAAATTGACACTAATACTTGAACCCTGAAGCAATCTCTACAGCCTTAAAGTCGTACACGAGTCATACACGTTCGCTTCTTTGTTCCTCCCGATATCCTGAGTAAGATATATCCACTATATATGAAGATTACGGATGACAATTCCAAAACTCGACATTAATACTTGAGCTCTAAAGCAATCTCCATTTTCCTACTCTACGGTGCCCGAGCCTTGAAGTCATGCACTACCATTTCTCTGGTACTCTCAGTAAACCCCGAGTCCTGTAGCTATACCTACGTCCGCAACTCCGTTCTCCATTGTTTGTAACCTCAATGTAATCAGTTGGTAACATGTTTTGGAGTAGAAGATTAATAATAACATGTTTTTTTTAATAAAAGTAATAGTAATGAACCAAACAAAAATTGAAAAAGACACCCCCTTTATGTATGGGTTAAATTGTAATCCAATGTGGATCACGTCCGTGATATTTTTTACTTCTTGATAGCAAAATTTTTTCAGACAATTGGTCTGTCCTAAAAATAGAAATGAAATCAGCAAGACTTCATCGTCTTGACGTCCTCCGGTGGTTGGTCTTGCATCTTATTAAATGCGCGAAGAAATGTATAGAAGCATTCATATCCCAAGTTAGTTATTATACCCACTTCTTGAAAGGCAAATGATATATACATGATTAGAAGATTAATAATCAACCATAATTTTCCATCAAAAAAATAATCAACATAAATTATCCTTTTTTCTTTGTGGCTCTCTGTATGCCAACAATTTATTATTTTTATATGTTAAATACAAAAATATAGATTAAGGGCACTAATACTCAATTAAATTTAGTCCATAATTGGATAAAGAAATAACAATGTCACATTAAAATTAAAAAATATATAAAAAAATATTTCATTTTCTAACATAAAACTACAAGAATGTTTTGAGTTGAGCAATCATATCAAGATTTGTAAACTAAATTGAAGTTTTTAGCTTCAATATAATAAGCTCGCAACATGTTCTTGAGTAGAAGATTAATAGAAGTATAAATGAGAATAGTAATGAACCAAACAGAATTGAAAAGAAGGGGGCTTGGTGATTAAGGGTTGGGACTTAGGCGTATGCTATTTTTAAGGTTTTAGGGTCGAAACTTCTTAAGTGTTATCAAATCTTTAAGATCATTCTATGGTCTTAGGCTTAGTAATTATTCAATTTGTGTCGGACAGAAAAAATGTACAAACTCTGAAATTAGTTGTGGTGCATATAAACTGATCCGAATATCCAATTGGCAAAAAATAAAAAACAAAAGAAAAGAAAAGATACCCCTTTATCTGTGGGTCAAATTGTAATCCAACGTGTATCACAAGCCCTTAATATTTTTTACTTGCGGATAGCAAAAAATTTTCAAAAAATTCCTATATCATAGTTTTTGAAGAGAGAAAATAAGAATGAAATCAATAATACGTCATCACCTTGACGTCCCCCACTATTTGGTCGTGGTTGACAAACGCGCTTTTTTAAATGCGCGAGGAAAAGTACAACAGTAATCACTTTCCAGGTCAGTAAACATTTAAGAATTTGGACCTACAACACGATTCTCCTCTTTCTTGAAAAGACACCCATTAAAAATAGGGTTTGTCACCTTTTAAATAGTGAAGAAAAGAAAAAGGAAATTAGCAAAGTCTTGCAAATTTCTTTATTTTTTCTCCACTTTTTAAAATTTATGGCAGAGAATATTTTTTAAAAAAATTTGGTGTTAGAAGTGAAAACTATAACTGATGTTGTGATACACAGTGGATTACTATCTAACTGAGAAATAATGGGGTGTCTTTTTAATTTCGTTTGATTCATTACTACCACATTTCTGCTCTTATTAATCTTTTAATGAATAAAATGTTACCAGTTGATTATATTGACGCTAAAAACTTCAATTCAATCTTCTTTTATGTGATATAATTATTTCTTTATCCATATATGGACTAAATTTGAACTGAATATTCATATGGTTAAATTGAGTATTAATACGATCAAAATTTCTATATGTTTTTGTGTTTAGGTGTAATAATTATAAAATTTCCTGAGAAGTAAATAATTAGATTAATAGTTATATATACAAGACGACAAAAAATAATTGTTGGCAACTTGGCATAAAGAGAGTGATAAAGGAAAAGGATAATCCTTATTAGCATATTATATTAATTTTCTTCGTGATTGTTAATCTATAGCTAAATGACATTTAGCCATCTGTTCGATTAATCATAGCTAGAGTTATAGTTAAAAAAATTCAGTTAGTTTCTCAATATTTCTAAAACGGCCTTCATCAAACTGGTTGATCAATCATACCAACACGATATTCAACCAGCTATTCCATCAATTATAACCGTTTTTTCTCAATAAATTTGGAATTCAAATACAGTGCAAAAGAAATATAATCTATACTATTATAAAATCAACATTTAATTTGGTGAAGTTTGTTTACTAAAGTCTTTTTGAAACCTATAATAATTACAATTTTTCAAAACACGCACACATTTTTAGACTCTACTTAGAACTCAAATTTTCAATAGGAAAAGAAAAATGTAAAGAAAAAGTGAACAAAAATAAAGAATATTTTAGTTCCTTTTTTATTCCATAAAAAATTTGAGTTTCAAACAAAGTTTTAGTGTATGAAATTAGTAATAGTTATGGGTGCACATACTGTGTATCCTGCCACTTCTACTAGTATATATATCTTAGAAGCACTCGCAAGTGGAGAACACCAACTGCCCCAAAATAGAGAGAGTGTAGGAACACCAGAGAAGGATTGCTCAAGTGGAGTGCCACTCGCCCACTCGGAATTTACGGTACCATTCTAGGATCTATTGTGTTTCTTTTCATTTTAATTTTCCCCCAAGTCATATCTCTCCCTTACGGTTTTCTAGTTATTTTTCATTTTATTTCTTTCTATTTTTCTATCTTATCCGATCTAGGTATTTTGGTCGCCATTGTTCTTTTTATAATTTTTACTATATGATTTTCCTCTTTTGTCACAGGCACCCTTTTAATTTTATCTCCTTTTCATTGTGCAATACCATGTATTTTTTATTTTAAAAAAAGGATTCTAATGAATTTAAATGTACCTTAGGAATTTTGAGGACAAAAGGTGGGTAGGTTCTAAAACTCTGATTTTTCTAATTCTTTTCCCATGAAATTTAATCACAAGGCAATATTAGGGTTTTGTGTGGGGAGAGCTAGATTTCTATTAGAGAGGCAGTATACCAGAGACACGGAGAGAGAGAGAGAGAGAGAGAGAGAGAGAGAGAGAGAGAGAGCTTGTGTGTGTGTGTGTGTGTGTGTGGGGGGGGGGGGGGGGGGGGGTGGTGTTGTGGGTGGAAGGAGGTGAAGGGGTTGGTGTGACTTTCATTCTCCGGCGAGATTTTCTGGCGACTTGGAATTTTTATTAATTATACTTATTTATGACCTTTTGATAATTTTATGTGCATGTTTTGTTGTTTTGATTAAGAATATTGATGTACGCTAGCTGTTTTTAAGCTCTGGATGGAACTTAATATTGAACATAATATTTGTTATATGATTGTTAATTAATTTGCATTATTTATTAAAGTAGGAATTCATTGGGATGACAAGTTTATTACAAGTCACTCATTAGTTCTATAAAAAAAGGAAGTCCTAGTAAAATTAGTCGTTTATTTGTTTTGGGTTGCATAATAGATTTGGAATAGATTTTTTATTTTTTTTTTACAGTACTTTCAAGACTAAATACTCAATTTTGAATCAGCTATGGATAAATAAATAAAATTATCTTAATTTTTTAAACTTTATTGTAAGACATTTGAACACGTGATTTCACCTATGTCATAGAAAGTAAAAATGTCTCCGTTATTATTTCTATACATTTACTATTGGTTCCTCCACCCCCCTCCATCATTTATGCTATGCTTAGAAGCCGAATTTATTTAGAAAAAAGAGAACAAAATGAAGTGTTATTGTCTCTGGAAAGTACTTCCTGGTGTATATATGTGATCTTGTTCATGAACCATGCATAAGAGTAGTTATATGATATCTAGATTCATCCTATATATATACATGTGACTTGTCAGCAGTCAGTCTCTTAATTTGAATGTTTGTAGAAGAAGAGTAATATATAAATGCTTAATTATATATATATATATATATATATATTATAACTTGTAAATCCATCTTCAAACTGTGAACCGTGTCTCAATACATGTACAATGGAGAATTAATGTGTGTTTGTAGGAATCTAGGGTAGGTAGCCCGGCCGGTCGCAAAATGGGTACCAACATTTTTGGCGACCCCATCACCGACGAAACTTTAGAGAAAATGTCGAAGTATGCGAACAGGACAATAACATTCAAAGACAGGGCGCATGAGGCTGTCAATAGCAAAAACAAAGAGGATAGACATACCAATGCTCTCCATTATGTGAACAATCTGATGAGAGAATGGGGTACTACTGGACTCTGCACACGTTGCCTAGTTTACAATGCTACCGGGACCCTGTAAGTTTTGTTGGCAATCATGATTATCATGGGAATCTTGGAAAGGCCCCGTACCCAGCAGAGATTGCAAATGGCCAGTGGGGTGCATTTCTGCACGTGGGAAAATGTGATAACACGAAGACCGTTGGATCATCTGCGGCTGCTGCGTATCGCAGCAAGAACCCGGCTGGGGAGAAATGTGACTATATGCTCGCTTGGCACAACCTATGGCACGAAGCTTCTTCGGACAACAAAGTAAGTAGTGTTCCTAGCTAGTGTTCGGAATTGCATATATATATATGCCATGTATTCATTCTTAATTATATTATAATACACGAAACCCATTTACAACTTTGAAAAAATCTTCTATTTGTGCTGCGCAGGTCTATACTGAGATCCGTGAAGCTGGTCACTTTGAGAATTTCAGCCTTTGGAACGTAATCTGGACAAACATGAAGCACCATCAACTCAACGACCATGATGAATGGGATGGATGCTTGTCGATTGTGACAACTGAGAGGACACTTCCCCCCTGTTTGAGGTAATAATCACCCGAAAAAGTGCTGACGCCGCTGCGTGACTTGGTGCATTTGCATGCATTATTTGAGCAAACTATGGGCAAGAACAGGTTGCGATGCAGGCAGCCATAATGTCTAGTAGAATAATAATTATCCTTTAAAGTTAATCGTGTGGCTATGTGATAATCTATCATATGGGAGACCTTCTAAAGTTTGGCATAATTAAGAAAATATAAATAAAGAGTGTCATTGTGTTCAAATGACTTGTAACAAATGTAATATTGTATTATGTATCTGGCTTTGTTTAGCTTAATAAAGAAGAGAAGGTTCTTCAGTCTTGAGTGTGTTTTTACAAAGCAAATGTTGGATTAATTGAGCTTATGCTTGTTTATTAGACATGAAGGCAGTGTTACAATTTTCCATTTCTATAAACTGATTTTGTTTTAAGAAAAAAATACGAAGTTGTTATGAGACATGCATGATAGAACCTAGTGGGTTGCGTTTTATTAGATTCAGCCTGTGCAGTATCTATTATATTATTTATGTAGTTGTTTTAAGTCTGATACGAGGCTTATGAGCCTGCGTAGTACCTATTATATTATTTATGTAGTTTTTTAAGTCTATATGAATTCGTTATGAGAGGGCTTATTAGACAATTAAATATATATATATATATGTATATATATTTATGTTGACTAGATTCCTTCTTCACTTTTCACTTTCGATTTGTTTTTTTGGGCCCTCGAGGGCCGTCATTTTTTCCTAATGAGAATGAATGAGAAAAAGAACTAGCTCTCTACATATAAGTTCTCGGATTTGAATTGAATTTTATGTCAGAATGACACAACCACTTTTGTTCTTGATCACATTGATTTTCTGCGTTCATAAACAAACTTAATATATTCTAGCTAATGATGTCAGAGCCTTTCTTGGACATGACTTTTCCCTGCGTCCATGGCATCACACTTTTAGAGCGCTTACAATTCATTGGAGGAAATGAAATATCAAGTCTTATTCCATATATATAACAAAAGAAAGCAAAGCAAATGTATTAACACCAAATCAACCCGTCCCCGCATAAATAAATCAACTCTATAAATCAAATATCTCAAGAAAACCACCGGAGGTGGTAGTTTAGCAGCCAGGGAAAAAGCCCAGTAAATATCCCAGCGGGCCTAGATCTTGGGTTCAAGACGTGCGCTCGACACTTCTTTTATATATAAGTCTGGGCCACCTTCTAATCCGTTTAGTCCTTGGTGCTATAGTCACGCTTAAGGAAATCGTTACCGTCAGTAGCCCCTTTCTCACTTTACTTGGCAAAAATATATATATATATATATATATATATCTCAAGAAATATACATTCTTTCAAAGTTCACTCTGAATATTACATAAGATTGTCTGATCTTAACACAATCCTGAACCCTGATGCTGTCTCTCAAAAGACCCAGAAACTGTGGACTTCGTTTTCTTTTCCTAATCTTTTTCCTCTTATTTACTTTTTGAAATCCAAAAACCTCATATACCCACGTAAGAAAAGAACAAAGACTACCAATACACTGGCGATAGAAGATAAAACGTTTTCACCATCAGTGCCAATTCGTAAAATGGTTAATACCACGTTCCTTCCATTCCTTATCGGTCTATTTGGTTGATTACTAGATCAAACCAGATTATTTGTCTAAAAAGAAGCTTTAATTAATTAAATTTCACAGAAGGTTGGCAATATTACCATTACGTGACAGAATTCGTATGAAAACATACCAGAAACCATAGTTCATAAAATCTAGTGATCCAGGGTCTAGGATCATGCTTGTGTCAAATTTGTTAGTGGATACTTTTTGCATTTCAATTTCGTAGTTTGATTTCAAAAATTTTGATGAAAGACAATATAAACAACCAATATTTCAAGAACCAAATGCTTATACATTACTTTCCTTTTTTACAGATGAATACATTCATTCAACCTCTATCAACACCAATCAAATACTTTTCAGTTCAAAGCTGGGCAACTAAGTGACATAAAAAAGAAACTGTATAAAGAGGGGGGTGTGAGTTGGGTTTAGTCAGCGGGGCCCAGAGAGTTCCATTGCTTCAATCACGAGCAAAGATTCATCTATAAAATCTGAATATCTTAGAGGAGGATTCTCAAATAATCGGAGGTACCTTGGTGTAGTCTCAACATTTTGTGAGGCCTCCCATTTCTCGGCTAAGCCATCACCTTCCAACATCCTCAGTACTTCGGACATTTTTGGGCGGTGAGAAGGATTGAAATGAGTACATATAAGGGCAACTTGAACCATTTCTTCTAACTCTACCCTGTCAAAATTGCCCTTCAAATCTTTGTCCACCAATAGGTTTAGCTTTCCCTCCTGGTGGAGTTTTTTAACCTGCACAATAATTAGACTAAAATGTCAGAAAGAATTCAACAACCAGAATAAAGGAGTGTGATCAGAGATGATCTGGTAAAATTAAGAGGATTTTATGAATTCACCACAGGAGCATAGCGGAGAGCATTTCTGTGCAGTTAAGGAATTTTTCCTCAGAAGGCATATCCATAGTAAAAGAAAAAGGCAGAAAAAGCATATGAGCTAATGTTTTAAGCACCAAGATTAGCACACTTCATTGCCAAGCTAGTTGGATGGTAGAGTAGACCAGCTTGGATTTTGACCTTCAGATTATTTGTTCATGTTTCACCAGAAAAATGCCTTAATGAGAGAGAGAGAGAGAGAAGAGAGGAAATACCCAGTCAAGCATTACTCCTTTCTGGTTTGCTGCCCGTCCAAAGTCCAAAGCCTTCTGACCTGTAATTAGCTCGAGAAGCAAGATTCCAAACCCAAATACATCAGTTTTCTCTGATGATTGGCCGGTTGACAAATACTCAGGAGCAATGTGGCCAACAGTGCCACGCACAGCTGTGCTCACATGAGAATCGTGGTGATCCAAGAGCTTTGCCAACCCAAAATCTCCAACAATTGCCTCAAAGTCTTCATCCAACAGAATGTTGGCTGCTTTAACATCCCGGTGTATAATTTTGGGGTCACACTGCTCATGCAAATATAGTAGACCCCTTGCTGTACCCAAAGCTATCCTCTTTCGCCTGGACCAGTCTAAAACTGGTCTGCCATGAGAATGATCTGCTAAAAAGAACCAAAAAAATTAAATAAATCCTCTTTATTCAGCATATACTACATCCTGGGAAAGTTAATCATTTAGGAAGGTACTGCGTCAGCTTCTAACCGAGGAAAATAGAATAAACTATTTTAATTGAACATTATGAGCAATAAAACTTGAACACAACAAAGCTAAATGTAACTTCAAGCAAGAAACACTGTTTAGAAAAGGGGTGTGAACCAATAGTTCACATGACAAATTACAAGTGGGCAGCATAAGTCAGGTGTTTCCAAGTAAGCAAGTTAGATCAGACTTCATATGTTTGGAAGCAATCCAAAGCAATAACCTTAACCCTACTTTACAGGCCAACCCCTGATCCCAAAAGCCGAACCCCTTTAAACAATTGCCAGCAAGATAATGTTGAGTCAATCCACAAATCTCCACGAGTGTGGATAGCAACTGATGTCACAAACAGAATGACTGATGGTAAATATCATTGTTTAAATAAATGCAAATGATTAAAATTTTAAGTTCGGATGGATGTCAAATCTCTGCAGGGTGACTGGCTCGGAGGATGCAGTGAGAAGACATTAAAGTGGAGATGGATGTAGCAGTGTGTTTTTGGAGGAGACAATGGCAGTGAAGGCTTGTTCAATTAAAACACCTGAAAGTGGCAGTAATGGTGCATTAGTCCTCTCGCCATAGCCACAGTGGAGGAGGAAATAGATTTGTCGGGTTTGTGTTTATGTGTGGTAGTGGATGTGTAGAAAGTTAAAACACAAAAGTTGAATAATGATTATCAAGGTAGACATTTTCTCCCTCCAGTTCAAAGAGGAATAATCCAATCTCCAACAAGAAAGACAATATCTTCATTCCTTTTCATCTCTTTCGCCGCATGGCCAGCGAAATTTTCATTCATTCTTTCTCATCTAAAACATGAAGGTTTAATGTTGTTTTATGGAGAAAAGTTCTAAACGCCTATTTTTGCATCTTTAACATTTTGCAGGTTGCAAAAGGGGCACTCAGCTTAACTAACATTATAAGTTGAACTACGGATCTTTCTTACAAAAGAATTAGAAATTTACCATTAGAAATCATCCTAACGGCTACTGAAAATTCATACTTCCTTGAAGTTGTTACTAAACAAACTTTAGTGAGCAGGTTATAGATTGGAATATGAAACTGACAGCAAGCAGTGAAAACTGAATTTTGCTAACCTCTTAATCTAGAAGCTACACTCCCATTTGGCATGTATGGATAAACAAGAATCCGTTCATTTTCTGTCGTACAGAACCCCCAAAGCCGCAGAAGATTCCGATGGACTGCCAGACTTATCATCTCTACTTCTGTCTGAAATTGGATTTCACCTCCAACAGCATTATAGTCCTTCAACCTTTTGACAGCCACTGTACTTCCATCATTTAAGCAACCCTTGTAGACAATTCCAAATCCGCCTCTCCCCAAGATATTCTTCGAATTGAAATGATCAGTTGCAGCCCGCAGTTCTTTGAAGGTATACCTTTTCAAATGGCCCAAGCATACCTCTGGATCATATTGATCTGCTAAAGGATGGAATCCACTATATGCAGCGATTAATATAAATAACACAATCAAAGATATCAAATGAATAATGCTACATAAAATGCATCAAATAACACACCAACACGAGTATATTTATGTGATTGTTCCAACTATAATTTCATTTGGTGGTTAAAGACAGTAGAAATTGTTTCCAAAAGGGCTGCATGTTTAACAACCAAATGGTTACACAGAGATCTAACTGATGAATTACCCTTCCAGCTCAGTATTTGTTTAAACTATTTAAATCACTTCCCATTTTGATCCTTTTTTCCATTTGCAAAAAGCAAACAATTCTGTAATTACTGATGACAACCTTCTCAAGAAGGAAATGAATGGCTATATCTCAGAGATTCCCTTGATCCACTCTCATTCACTCTTCATCTCAGAGATTCGTTTGTTATCAAATATTATTTGACTTTATCTTGACATATAAGGGCAGTAACATAATCCTCAGCCTCGTAAATTCAGGATACTGTTCCAGCTGACTAAAGACTAAATCAGAAGGTTTCAGATCAGAGGCTGGAAGTAGTGTTTACATCAATCTTTTTTTCTTACAGTGAATCTCATAGGATATACGGAACCAGTTTAATATTGTCTGGAACTTCATTGATCACTAAGATAAAACTTGCGCAGCCTGAGCCAAAAATCCTTCACATTCTTTGCATAACTGAGATACTAATTTCTTCAATTATTTAGCCAAATGGCCAGCCAATTAATGTGTACCTGACATGAAATATAACAATAAACAGTCTAATGCATCTAAGCTGTAGCACAAATGCATTTAATCAATCATTAAAATTCCCTGAGATTCAACAGTTACCATTTAAGAAACTGAGAAATAAAATGAAGATAAATTACATATATGGACTAAATTTGAACTGAGTACTCATATGATTAAATTGAGCATTAATATGATCAAATTTCTCTATGTTTTTATGTTTAGGTGTAATAATTATAAAATTTCCCGAGAAGTAAATAATTAGATTAACAGTTACATATACAAGAGGACAAAAAAATAGTTGTTGGCATAAAGAGAGTCATAAAGGAAAAGGAAAATCCTTATTAGCATACTTACATTAATTTTCTTCGTGATTGTTACTCTTATAGCTAAATGACATTTAGCCATCTGTTCGATTAATCATAGCTAGAGTTATAGTTAAAAAACTTCAGTCGGTTTTCAATATTTCTAAAACAACATTCATCAAACTGGTCAATCAATCGAAACTATACGATATTCGGCTAACTGTTTGATCAATTATAGCCATCTTATTAATTGTCATCCTTTTCGGTCCTTTTTTTTCAATAAAACTGGAATTCGAATACAGTGCAAAAAAAATATAATCTATACTATTATCACTGTCGGCTCTAGGCCTAGGCTAGCAAGGCACTCGCTTTAGGTCCTTAATTTTTTAAAACCTCTAATTTTTAAAAACTTTATATGATATGGTATATCTTATGTAATTTTTTAATTTTTATATAAAAAAGCCCTTTTTGAATGAGAAAAAAATACGTGTTAAAAAAAGAATATTCAAAATCAACTACATCAATAAATCTAAGGAAAAAAACACCACTTTAACCAATAAATACATTGAAAGCCTTAAAAAAAAAATTTCAAACCTTGCATGGTATAATTTAGGTTGTATATAGATATTACAATTTTTTTCCTAAAACAAAATGTTTCAGTTTAGATGAGAGAAAAGACCCGAAATCAACTACACTAATTTAGTTATATAGAAGGAAAAAAAAACTGTTTCAACCCAAGAAAATGAATTGTATAAAATTTTTTTTGAAGGCCTCAAGTTTTTAAATCTTACATAGTTTCTACATCCTTTTTGAAGAAAAAAAAAAAAAAAAGAAGGTATATTCCAAATAAAAAAGGCGAATTACAACAAGGCCCAAAATTAGAACATAGTAAACTTCAAAATAAAAACGTTGATTTAATTAAAAAATATGATAAACTAAAAAGGGTAAAAAGTCTCATTTAACATTGTTTGCCGGCCTTAACTAGTATAAAACCAACATCTAATTTGGTGAAGCTTGTTTATTGATTTGGTGACGTGAGCAGAGACAAGAGCGTGAGCTGACTCGGCTCCCAAGAAGTGAAGGCCTTTCGAAACTTAACTGTGATATCATGTTAAACTCGTGATAATAACATTCATATCCAGGCAATATGCGACTTCGCTCACAATAATAACCAAACAAAAATTGAAAAAGACACCCCTTTATTGTGGGTTAAATTGTAATCCAATGTGGATCACTTCCGTGATATTTTTTACTTCTGGATAGCAAAGCTTTTTCGGACAGTTGGTCTGTCGTAAAAACAAAAATGAAAATTAGCAAGACTTCATCACCTTGACGTCCTCCATTGTTTGGTCTCAATTGACAAACGCATCTTATTAAATGCACGAAGAAAAGTATAAAAGTATTCATGTCCCAAGTTAGGCATTGTTGAACAACCCTATTTAGCACTTAAAAGTAAATAGGTTAAGTAAAAATAAAATAAATTTGTTTGATTACTCAAAATAAAGGAGTTGAATATTTTAAGTGTTAGGTAATAATAAGCAACAAAATATTAAGTAACTCCTTCCCTACTCATTATTTTTTACTTAACACGCTTAGCTTTGATATTTTTTTCTGAACCTAATTTTGCTCTTGCCTCCCTCTTCTCTTATTTCATAGAACGAATATTAGAGAGCCAGAGATCAAAGTTGTCCACAATGAAACCTTCCGCCACTCTCTCTCTCTCTCTCTCTCTCTCTCTCTCTCTACGTGAGTTTTCTTGATTATTTTGTACGTGTTTACTCTTTGCTCTTCTCTTTTATTTTTTTTCTCCGCTCTTCGACTAAATCTGTTTTTTTTTTCTTTACAGATCTCCTTCCGTTTTGCCTCACTCTGTCCCTTCTTTTTTTTTTTCTCCTCCCTTCTGTTTTGCCTCTTATCCTCTAATTTGTCTTCTCTTTTTTTTTTTAGTTTTTTTATTCTCTTCTTTATGTGTGGGAGACCGATTTGCGACGTGGGTGTTGGTTAACGCTATCCCACATCCCTGTTTAGAGATTCTTCTTTTTTAGTCTTCTTTACTTTTTTTTGTTATTTTATTCTTGAATCAATTGAGACTTAACTTCACTTTTCTCGCTCACCGCAACGGAAGTGGTTGTAGTTTAAGTAGGAAATCCCCACTATCGTGTTCTCTCATGAGACTTGTACCAATCTAGCAATAAAAACGGGTAAAATTTAGAAAACTATGCAAATTGAAGTCGCAAGCCAAGGACAGAATTGATGGTTATGGTAACTAAAATTGACCGAAAAGCTTTTGATGTTTGTGGATTTGTTCTGCTAACATCTAGGCAAACAATTGAAATGAAATTAAGGCCACCAACTTGACTTTAGCTAATGCAATTCGACAAATATGATAATTTTACTACAATAACAACAATTATAACTAAATTAATTTTAATCTAACCAAAATTTCAATGAAAACAAGTAGGGATTTAAATTGATTAAAAAAGGGTTCGGGTCCAAATGTTCCAATCTATTAATTCTATCACGGAATTTAAAAGGGAGAGTTTGGGTTAACTCAAATCAAGAACCGTCCAAAGGCCCTTGATTCGGAAGGTTTAGCTTTGAAAATTTAGAGATCTCTAATTATTTTGAAATTAAATTTTATCATCATTCATGGGTTCTTTAGAAATAAATCACATGTTACTAACTATGATTATATATCTAAGATTTCTACAACAATTAATTTCAAAATAATTAGAGAAAAGATACAAAATAGATATTCAATGAGATTGAGGACTCCCTTTTCATTTCCTATGCTTTCCTTGGTAGACCTTCACATTTGTCCCCAAACAATGAAGTTAGCTTGTTGATTCCATAGTTGAAAGCTTGCCAAAGTGTAGAAAAACCATCTCAACTTTAAATCAAAAGGATATATATATTGAACTAGAGTGAATGTAAAGGATTACAACAAAATAGCACTAGAAATCTAACTAAACCCTTCCCAAAATCTTGAATACAACAAGATAAATTAAATCTAAGCAAAATACAACATTTTCCTTATATCTATCTCTCTACCCGTGGCTGTTGCCCTAAAAAACATAATAATCATCCCTTTCCTTCAACTGCTGGGTTATAGGGCAAATTTGTGCTCCCCGTCTGAAGTGCGTCCAACGGCCGTCTGATATGCGTTCGGACGGTGAAGTAACTGTTCGAACGGTTATTTTACCATTTGGACGGTCTTCAGATGCGAAATCTCAATTCTGTATTTGCTTCGAACGGGAAAACATGACTCTGTGATAGCTTCAAATGGGAAAACTCGACTCTGTGATAGCTTCGAACGGGAAAACTTGACTCTGGAACTCCATTTCCGTTGTAGCGTCAGAATGCTTTTTTGTCTGTCCGAACGGATCGTTTGAATAGTTTTACCGTCCGAACGTCCTTTTGACCACCCGAATGGACCGTCCAAATGGACTCCTGCACTTAACCCCATTTTTACCATTTTATCACTAAAAACCTATAATACACAAAGAAAACTACTTTAGATCAATTTATTACTAAAAACTTATTCTAATACCCATATTGCGGCTAACAAACAACTAATTAGGGAACAAAAATTACACTTTTAAAGTGAAATCAAGACTTTAAGTGATTCTCCTACAATATGTATATATATATATTATTTTGTCTATTCCTTGCCAAACCGAATCACATGAAATTGCCAATCAATTGAAAATTATTTTATGCATCACGTAGGTGCATCCAAATTCATGACTTTAGGATCTTAAATGGATTGAATCTAAATCTATTTACTTGTAGGAATGGCTTCTAGTAATGGTGGTAGAGCAAATTGGAAAGATCCGAAACTCTATAAATTTTTTATTGATTTGTGCTTGAAAGAATCTACGAAGAATAGTAAAAATGGTGGTAGTCTCAAAAAGGAGAGTTAGGATAGGTTCGAGTAACTTTGAACAAAGAGAATGATGTCAACTTATCTAATAAATAGTTGAAAAATCAATGGGAGTATTTGAAATCAAAATATGGAGAGTAGTCAAAGATAATTTCAAAAACTAGTAACGGCTATGATCCTGTAACTAATACTGTCAACTGGAGTACAAAGGAATAGAGTGAGTACATACAGGTATAATTGTCTCTTATGTTAATCTTCTTTTCTTTTTTTCTTTTTTTGTTTTCTAAGTTATTGAAAATCAAAATGATACTCAATGAATATAAGATTTACGCAATTATAATTTTACAGGCTAACCCAAATGCCAAACAATTTCGATATACTAGGCTTCAATATGCTAATGAGTTAAAACCATTATTTGACGGTGTTAGTGTAAGCACCCCATTTTTGATCGCTCAGCAGTCTACACTCCGTCCAGACTTGTTTTCAAGTCATTTTGGGCATATTCCAATCCAAACCAATCCTCTAGGTCCAAATTCCGTCTTTCCTTCGCTTCGCGGGCCTGTTAGGCCCAAATAGAGGCAAAATGACCAAAATGCCCTTAGGGGCATTGTCCTTTCTTATTCCAATTCCAATCCCTCTCTCGAGACAGTTTATTCCTCGAGACGGTCCGAGTAGCAAAACAACTCACAAAACCGTTAGAGTAGCTGAAATACTCACGAATAGGTCGATATAGGGAATTGGCAACAAATCCCTGTGTCACGACGACCGCCGTTAGAGTGGTGGAAACACTCAAAATCCAAGCACGTCTCTTCAGAGACGGTAAGACCCCTTCCAGTTCCACTCTCGAGACAGTTTATTCCTCGAGACGGTCCGAGTAGCAAAACTACTCATAAAACCGTTAGAGTAGCGGAAATACTCACAGAACCGTTAGGGTAGCGGAAATACTCACAGAACCGTTAGAGTAGCGGAAATACTCACAAAGCCGTTAGAGTGGCGAAAACACTCAAAACCCAAGCGCATCTCTTCGGAGACGATAAGACCCATTTCTAATCCCTCTCTCGAGACAGTTTATTCCTCGAGACGGTTCCAATCTAGGCACGCCTCTTCGGAGACGGTAAGACCCCTTTCCAATCCCTCTCTCGAGACAGTTTATTCCTCGAGACGGTCCGAGTAGCAAAACTACTCATAAAACCGTTAGAGTAGCGGAAATACTCACAGAACCGTTAGGGTAGAGGAAATACTCACAGAACCGTTAGGGTAGAGGAAATACTCACAGAACCGTTAGAGTAGCGGAAATACTCATAAAGCTGTTAGAGTAGCGGAAATACTCACAGAACCGTTAGAGTAGCGGAAATACTCACAAATCATCAACCCCGTTAGAGTAGCGAAAATACTCCCAAATCATCAACCCCGTCCGAGTAGCGGAAATACTCACAAATCATCAACCCCGTTCGAGTAGCGGAAATACTCACAAAACCGTTAGAGTAGCGGAAATACTCACAAAGCCGTTAGAGTAGCGGAAATACTCACAACACCGTTAGAGTGGCGGAAGCACTCAAAACCTAGGTCAACACCCGTGTCTGTTAGCTCACTTTGGTGAAAAATGTCCAAACTGCTCTTAGGACCTTTTCCGAGACTTTCTGATCAAGATGACCATTTTGCCCCTAGGCATCCGAACGCCCCGGGAACCACACCGGCTCTGGGTATCAAACCGGCAATACCCCGAAAATACTTTTTATAGTATTCTCAACCTTTCTTTACCTTTCCAAATCATTCCGAGTCAGTTCCGGCCAACCCGGTACAAAATGACCACTTTGCCCCTGGAGGGCCGGTTTCCTTCTTCGACCACACCGGCTCTAGGTATCAAACCGGTAACCGCCTGAGACTACTTTTTATAGTATTCTCAATCTTCTTGTACCTTTCCGGATCATTCCGAGTCAGTTTCGGCCAACCCGGTACAAAATGACCGTTTTGCCCCTAGTGGGCCGGTCTCCCTTTCCGACCACATCGGCTCTGGGTATCAAACCGGTAATGTCCCGAGAATACTTTTGATAGTGTTCTCAACCTTCCTTTACCTTTTCGGACCATTCTGAGTCAGTTCTGACAAACCCGATACAAAATGACCGTTTTGCCCCTAGCGGGCCAGTCTCCTTTTCTGACCACGCCGGCTCTGGGAATCAAACCGGCAACCTCTGGGAACATTCTAAATAATGTTTCCAGATCCCAAGTCTTTTTCTGGGACAATCCGAGTTCGCCCCGGCAGTTTTTCGGTCCGATTGACCGTTTTACCCCTAAAGGCCCAGTCAACCTTTCCGACCCATCTTATCCTCACTTGCCAAGTCAAATACCTCCAGGACACTATTTTAAGTGTTCCTGCTCCTTCCCGGCCTCCGGGTCATTCCCGACTCCTTCAAATTATTCCCGGACTTTCCGGAGTCACTCCTAGTAAAGCCAGGCTAAAAATTGCATGGTAGTCACTAGTACAGGCGTCCAAATCTAGTCAAAGATACATTTCTTGCCGACCTTAAATCTTTCCTAATTGGCTGGCGCCACTGCAACAGGCGCCAGGTTTGTCCTCCCTCTATAAATACAGAGCCTCGTTCAACGTGAAAAGGGTCTGCAAACTTAACCTAGAAATCACACAATTCGATATACAGAGCTCGAGCACCTCCAAAAACCCTAGCCTCCCTAGGTTTTCCAAACCCTAGCCCCTATACAAACCCTAGTCTCTTATACACTCATACACACCCCCATACACTCATACCCTAGCCTTCAACCATCCTGGTCACCCTCGAGTTTGATTCAGCCAATGCACATTAGACGCAAAGTTGTAGATCTTGAAATCTTCTTTCTAATGATGTAAAAATCAGCTCAATCGGATATCGAAGTAAAAAGTTATGGCCAAACTACCGAGACAGGTTTGAATTTTCATGAACAAATTATTCGCCTTAAACTCGCTTTGATTATTCTTGATTTATTTTCACCTTTATTAGCTTATATAACCTGCAAAACATACTCAAACAAATATCTAACTAAAATAAGATAATTAATTACCATATAAGTCTAACAAAGTACAAATTAAAGGCTTATGATTACACTTTTAAGGTGTAATCACATGGTTGTTTCGATCCACCAATTCACAACAAGGGTTTCCAATGAGAGGTTTATAACACAAATCAAGAATCACACCTTGGATTCTTGATTCGGAAAATGTGGCCTATAAAAATGTGAGTTTTTGTTTGATTGAGCATAAAGAGGAAATCTATAATTGGCACCCTAGAATCAAACCTTAGACATGTGCAATACTTATACCAAACATTGATTTGTGCATAGATATTGCCAAGGGGTTATGAATCTAAGTTTTTCTAATGAATCTCATACTAAATCAAATGAAACCATAGAATTTTAAAGATATGACTTTAAAGTTCATACAACCCATTTTCAACCCTTTGAAGATCCTTGGTGGATCTTCACAACCATATTCAAGGGATGTTTATCTACTAGAATTCATGTCAAAGAGCATAAAAAAAGACAAATCTACCATTAAACTATATAGAACTAGTGTTTGGTTACTAAGAAAGTGAAGGAAAATGGCAAGAAAAATAGAGAAAATGGCTAGAAAGAGTAGAAAACATTCACTTCATATATATATCAAGCATTCATTTACAATGATCCAAAAGCAATAAATGACAACAATACAAAGCATTAAAGTAAATCTAACTAAAAACCTTACAAAATAACAAAAAACCCCTTTTGGAAGCTCCTCCACTGTCCAGTTCTGCAGAAAAAACCCTAACTTTTATTTTGTCCCCTATATACAGCTTTTATACACTGCAGAAAAACAGAGTCTGTACAAACCGATCGATCGGTAGGGTGACCGATCGAACGGTGATGCCGATCGAACGCCCAATCGATCGCAAAAGTGACCCCTCTGAAGTTTGCATTTCTGTCGTCTGTTGAGGGAATTCCGACCTCACCAATCGAACGACCGATCAATCGGAAAAACGCCCTCTCTGTAGTTTGCTGTAGAAGGTCGAACAGAGAATCACCGATCGATTGGTGATCTTGCGATCGATCGGCCGATCGAACGTTCTGTGGACCATTTGATCGGGCGATCGATCGGTCGATCGATCGGTCACCCTCATATTTGCCCATTTGCCTTGGTTTAAGCTCCAATTCCTGTAAGAAGTGCACAAAAAGAGTTTTAATGCATTTTAGGAGTTAAAATAAAAAATTAACATTGAAATTCAACTAATCAACGAACAATTTAAGCCTAGAGATTACTATTTCTGAGAGTAACCAGGAAACTTTCTCAAGAAAGGGTTTTTAAGAAAATAGATTGTTTGGCAGCCTTTGAAAAGTTTTAAGCCCTTTTTGAAAATAACTCCATTTTTGTCTTTTGAAAACAAAAATCAATGATCTAAGGGTTGGTTACGTGTAGGGAAGATATTCCAAGATCATCACACTACCCTACCCTTTCGGTACCTACATATCTAATCACTTTTAATTCACTCACTTGAATAACCGGTTACTATTATCCACTTGTATCCACTTTAGGGTTTTGAAAACGGGATTTGGTCATCACTTTTTTTATAAATGATGCATGATGCAAGTTTTAGAAAAATTGTTTGAAAATAGAAAGTTTTGAAAGGATTTTAAATAAAAATATTGAATTGATAGAAACTTTTGAAAAGGGAATTTAAGTTGAAATAAAAGTTATAACCGCACCATTTTAGGTTGCCTACATATCTCATTTGACGAAAATTAGGTCATTCGTAGTTTGGGCAAGGACTCGATAGAAAAGAGGCACATTGAGGCCATTGAAAAGTTTGAAGACACTTTGAGGCCTTTGAAAGGTTTGAAGACACTTTATGGTCTTTGAGAAAAGAAGACTTGAGAATTTTGATTTGAAATCAAATGTTGGTATAATTGTTACAAATTTAGCATAATTGTTTTCAATTTCAATTCTAATTAGTTAGTTTAGCAAATCACAACCTCTCACCATTCAATGATTTTTGGTCTTATTTTTAGAATAGTTTCAATTTGCTAAATAATTCACTAATTCATCCCATTTGTTGTTTGTTTCGACTTGTGCCACTCCTATATTTAGCTCGATCCTTTGGGAGAACGATACCAGTCCTTACCGGTTTTTATTTCGATCGACACTCGTACTCTTGCGGGGAAAGCTCAAAATCAACGTGCATTTGAGAGCAAATCAAGTTTTGGCGTCGTTGCTGGGAACTAAAAGCATAAGGCGAACACCAACAATTACGAATTAGAGAAGTACTTGGCGAATTGCGTATACAAAAAAATTCAAAAATAGCAAATAAAGGAGAAAAAGAAAACTAAACAGAACAGCAAAATTGCAAACGGGTGGGAGTTGATCACTCACCCTCGACGGAAGCATCTACGGCTTTGGGCCTTGGTAATCTCTTTCTCCTTTAAGGTGTTTAGATTTTTGGTTTTTCTTTGTTTAGTTTGTTTTGTTTGACTTAGGTATAGTTGCATTGTATTTTGTTAGGACTCCTTTTGAGGAGACATTTAGTGGAGATAGGATAGTGTGCTTAACTTGCAAATCGGTAGTATTGCTTTGCATAAGGAAATTGGAGGATCGGTTGGTGAACAAGAAAAAAAAAGCCGTTGTCCGGCAATGCATGATTGTGTATGATGTGTTGTATGACCTGGACGGTCTATTATTTGTTGCATTCATCATCGCATGCCACATTTCATTAGGGACATTCATAACCGACTTGTGAGGCTTGAGAGTGAGAGTAGTTCATCACCACCCACACTTGGCCTTCCATTAGTTGTGGACCTAGGATTTCTTCCAATGGCTAACATGAATGACCAAGGTTTACCCAACGTCTTCCCTTCAAATCTTAATGCCGCACTGAATGCACCCAACCCACAACTCCATCTTAATCTCCAACCCATTCCACCGGAGGTAGATCATAATGTAGGGGGTGACGATGACATAGAAAGAGGGAGCAACCATGGCGACATGGCGGCTCCCTATCAAAGGACCTTACGAGACTACTTGAACCCTCCACGTCAAGCACCAACTTCTTGCATAGTATTCCCGCCACATTACACTTCACTTAACATTCGGCCGGGAAGCATGCAAATGCTCCCCGAATTTCACAGAATGGATTCTGAACAACCGTATGACTTCATAAAAGAGTTTGAGGATGCGTGCTCCCTTATCATGGATAATTCTTGCCCAAGAGAGGTCTTCTTGTTAAAACTCTTCCCTTTTTGCTTGAAAGATAAGGCCAAACTTTGGTTCAATTCGTTGAGGCCTATGTCTGTTCACTCATGGAACGTACTCCAATGGGAGTTTTTAAAGAAGTTCTTCCCCAAGAACCGAACCGAGAGCATCCGGAGGCAAATTTCTCAATTTTCCCCCATGATGAGAGAAACATTCTTTCAATGTTGAAAGAGGTTTAAGGACCTCTTGAACACTTGTCCTCACCATGGGTTTGCCGATTGGCACATCATCAACACTTTATGTTCGTCTCTAACACCCCAACTTAAACATTTGATTGAATCAATGTGTGTGGGGACATTCCTTGACAAACAACCCCATGAAGCCTATGAATACTTTGACATTTTAGCAAACAAAGCTAGGGATTGGGCACTCACCGGGACTCAAAATCCCGAGAGTCGTTCCGCACAATAAAGGGTAGGGAGATACCAATTGAAAGATGTTGATGATGTGAATGAGAGAGTGACCACTTTGACTAAAAAACTAGAGGCTTTGGAAGGGAAAAAGGTGTTAGCGGTCGAGAGTGAGATAAGAAAAGAGACTTGTTGCTTAGTGTGTGACACTACCGACCATGACATATTTTCATGTCATATCATTCCGGGGGTTAAAGAAGCGTTGCATGGCCAAGTTAATGCGATTGGCCAATTCCAAAGAGGAGAGGGTAACCCTTACTCTAACACTTATAATCCGGGATGGTGGGATCACCCTAATTTTGGGTGGAGGAATTAGGGGAGTTCAAACTCCCAACCTTACCAAGGAGGGTATCAAAACCCTCAACACTATTCTACTCCCATTCCCCCATTCCAAGCACCTCAACCTCAAGTCTACCAACCCCAACCCATGGCACAACTTCCAAATCAACCCAAACCGTACCAAGCTCCTCATAGAAAACCCATGGAAGATAATTTTTATCAATTATCTAATGACGTGAGGGGGGTTAACGCAAGGGTAGATAAGCAAGATAAGGTGTTGGATCAACATACTAGGATGCTTGAGGATATTCAAAAGCAAATGTCTACATTGACACAAGCTTTGACCCAAAATGTCCCGGAGAGATTCCCAGCCCAACCTTAACCCAATCCGGTGGTTAGGCAAGTACACATTACTGAGGGTGATATGGACCCTCAAACAAGCCATAAACAAGTACAAGCCATCACCACTCTTAGAGAAGCGGTAAAGTCATTGATAAAACCATTCCATCAAAGGATGTAGCTTCTAAATCGTGTGTTGACCAAAAGGGGAAGAGGAAGGGTAAGGCAAAGGAAGGTGAGAAAGAAGAACAAGTGAGAGAGGAAGGAAAGAGTGATGAGAATCATATGAAGGAGTCCGTTGCTACTCCTTTTGAGACCTTGAATGAGACCAATAGGGATAAGAGGAGGGATATGTTGAGACATGCACCTTTTTCTCAAAGGTTAACCAAATCAAAAAATGAACTCTTAAATGCTGAAATTTATAAAGTGCTTAAACAGGTTAAGGTCAACATCCCTATTTTAGATGCCATTAAGCAAATTCCATCATACACCAAGTTCTTAAAAGATTTATGTACTTTCAAGAGAAAGCTACATGTTAAGGAAACGGCTATGATGAATGAAAATCAAAGTGCAATATTGCAATGCAAGACTATTCCGAAATTCAAGAACCCCGGGTGTCCTACCATTTCTTGCACTATCGGGGGCACTAGGATAGACCGCGCTTTGTTGGATTTAGGGTCTAGCGTTAATCTTGTCCCATTTTCGGTATATAAGGAACTTGATTTAGGGGAGTTGCAACCTACCCGAGTCACCTTACAACTAGCGGATAGGTCTATCAAGGTGCCTAGAGGTATTATTGAGGATGTGCTCATCCAAATTGATAACTTCTATTTTTCCGTGGATTTTATAGTATTGGACACTCAATCCGTGGATAGTTGTATAGCTCACAACCAAATCCCTGTCATTTTAGGGAGACCTTTCCTAACTACTTCCAATGCCATCATCCATTGTAGGAATGGGTTAGTGAAGCTTTCATTTGGTAACACTACATTCGAATTGAATATCTTTTCGGTTACCAAACAACCGGGTGAGTGTGAGGATATCCGGGAGGTTGATATTATCGAGACCATAGTGCAAGATCATTTTGAGAATGAGTTCTTTGAGGACTCATTGGAGAAAGCATTGTTGATGAGTGAGCCTCATGAGGCATTGGATTGTCAAGATAAGGCTTTAGGAGAAGTTTCATCTCTAGGTCATGAGAGGGCCCAATCCATGCATGTGGGACAATGGATCCCTTCCTTTGAACCTCTCCAACCTAGTGATACAAAGCCGATTCCATCGGAGGCCAAGCCTCCCATTCCCGATAGGAAACCATTACCAACTACCTTGAAATATGCATTTTTAGGTGATGGTGAGTCATACCCCATTGTCATTTCTTCCACTCTATCTTTGAGCCAAGAGGAGAGTTTGATAGATTTGCTTAAACACCACAGAAAGGCTATAGGGTGGAGCATTGCCGACCTCCATGGTATTAGTCCTCTTTTATGCACACATCGTCTTTTCTTAGAAGAGGGAGCTAAAACCGTGCGTCAAATGCAACGGAGGTTAAACCCCAACATGAAGGAAGTGGTAAACGGAAAGGTGCTAAATTGCTTGATGTGGGTATCATTTATCCCATCTCCGATCCTAAGTGGGTAAGCCCTACCTAAGTAGTGCCAAAGAAATCCGGTGTCACGGTAATCAAGAATGAGAAGAATAAGTTAGTGCCCACCCGTATCCAAACCGGGTGGCGTATGTGTATTGATTATCGCCGCCTCAACGCCATGACCCGAAAGGATCATTTCCCCTTGCCATTCCTTGACCAAGTGCTTGAGAGGGTATCCGGAAAAGCCTTCTATTGCTTTCTTAATGGCTATTTTAGGTACAATCAGATTGAGATTGCTTTGGAAGATCAATCCATAACCACCTTTACATGTCCTTTTGGTACTTATGCATACCGACGCATGCCCTTTGGCTTGTGCAATGCACCGGCCACTTTTCAAAGATGTATGATGAGTATTTTTGGTGACATGGTGGAGCACATTGTGGAAGTGTTCATGGATGACTTCTCGGTTTATGGAGACACCTTTGAGGGATGTCTTGCCAATTTAAGTAAGGTGTTGGAGAGATGTGAGGAGAGTAACCTAGTACTTAATTGGAAAAAATGCCACTTCATGGTTACTAGCAGAATTGTGCTAGGACACATTGTGTCTTCTAAAGGGATAGAGGTAGAAAAGGCTAAGATTGAATTAATTCAAAAACTACCCCACCCCCACTTGTGTCAAGGATGTGCATTCTTTCCTTGGGCATGCCGGTTTCTACCGGCTCTTTATTGAGGGATTTAGTGCGATAGCTAGGCCCATGTGTCAACTCTTGTCTCTTGACATACCATTTGAGTGGACCCCATCGTGTCAACAAGCCTTCGATGTTTTGAAAGGGTCCTTAACTTCCGCCCCAATCTTACGTGCACCTGATTGGTCACACCCTTTTGAGCTTATGTGTGATGCGAGTGACTATACTATGGGGGCTGTTTTGGGACAACGAGTTGACAAGAAGCCTTATGTCATTTACTATGGCTCTAAAACCCTCAATGATGCCCAAGTCAACTACACCACCACTGAAAAAGAACTTCTTGCGGTAGTTTTTGCATTGGACAAGTTTCGGTCTTACTTGATAGGGTCTCTAGTCATCATTTACACCGATCATACGGCCCTTAAATATCTTCTCACTAAACCCAATGCAAAACCCCGCCTCATTCGGTGGATTCTATTACTCCAAGAATTTCATATAGAAATGCGAGATAAAAAGGGGGTAGAAAACGTAGTAGCGGACCACTTGTCCCGACTTCCCCTTGATGGGAGAGCCACCGACCCCACCCCTATCAATGAACATTTTCCGAATGAGCAAATTTTGCATGTGCAATCTTTGGAGAGAGCTTCCCCACCGTGATTTGCGGATATCGCCAATTACCTGGTGAGGTTCCATCCCATTGGTCATCCATTGATAGGCGTAAATTTTTTCAAAATGTGCGTTACTTTTCATGGGATGATCCTCACCTTTTCAAGTATTGTTTGGATCAAATAATCCGGCGTTGTATGCCTAACCATGAATTCAAGCAAGTCATGGAGTTTTGTCACTCCCAAGCTTGTGGAGGACAGTTCTCCTCCAAAAAGACCATCGCCAAAATTCTTCAATGTGGTCTCTATTGGCCAACTATGTTTAGGGATGTGCATGCATTTTGTCTTGCATGTGATAGGTGCCAAAGATTAGGAACTCTCACAAAGCGTCAAATGATGCCCCTTCAGCCCATTACCATTTTAGAGATCTTTGATTGTTGGGGAATCGACTTCATGGGTCCTTTTACTAATTCTTTTGGTTACCTTTACATCTTGGTGATAGTGGATTATGTGTCTAAATGGGTAGAGGCCATTGCATCTCGGAACAATGACCATCAAGTGGTGGTCCGTTTTTTGAAAGAAAATATTTTTTCAAGATATGGGATGCCCCGAGCTATCATTAGTGATACCCGCAAACCCAAGGGCAAGTTAAGTTAGCCAATAGGGAGATTAAGAGAATCCTTGAAAAAACTGTCAACCCTAGTAAGAAGGATTGGTCCCTTAGGCTAACCGATGCATTATGGGCCTACCGCACGGGCTTCAAAACCGTGCTCGGTGCATCCCTATATCTGCTTGTGTATGGGAAAGCGTGCCACCTCCCGGTGGAAATTGAGCATAAGGCCTATTGGGCCATACGGCAATGCAATGAGGACCGTGAAGCCGTAGGGGCCCACTGAAAGCTTCAATTAAATGAACTCAAAGAACTTCGTAATAATGCCTTTGAAAATGCTAAGATTGCTAAGGCGCGCATGAAGAAGTTCCATGACCAACACATTCTTCGCAAATCATTTAAAGTTGGTCAAAAGGTGCTACTTTATGACTCGCGCCTTCATTTATTTCTGGGCAAGTTACGGAGTAAATGGGTGGGTCCCTACATTGTTACCGACATCTTCCCTCATGGAGCCATAGAAGTGAAAAATCTTACCAATGGGGCGGCCTTTAAGGTGAATGGCCAAAGTTTGAAGCCTTACTTTGAGACTTTCCAAGGAGAAATGGAGTGTGTGGATCTCATTGATCCACCACTGTTCGATTGATGAGGATCTTTACCCTAATCTTTAAGAGTAGGAGTAGTTTTGATTGATTTTCTTAGTTTTCTTTGTTTGTTTCTAGTTTGGTAACTCTCATGGTGTTAGGAATAGGATTCGTTCGTAAAGCCATTTAGCCTAGTTTTTAGTTGAGTTTGTAGTAGTTTGTTTGTTTTCAATTTTTAGGTTGATTTGGGAGTAGGAGTAGATTGTTTTGTGGGCCTAGCCTTGTGTTGTTTATGGAGAATCATTTAATTTGATTGAGTGTAGGGAATCTTCCAGCTGCATTGTACATTCCTTACATCATCTTTAAAGCCTTCCATGTGATCTCTTGGGTGTATAAGAGAAGGGACCTCCGACCCTCAATTCCTTGCATTCATTTCTCACATTATTCAGCCCCATTTGTGCATTTGTACTCTTTGTCTCAGCCTTCTCCATGGCTTCCAAGGACTCTTCCAAGGCTAGTGAAAAGGCTCCCCAAGCCTCGCATTCCGATGAGATGGAAGACCCGAACTATGCCGCATTCATGTAAGCCCTCATGAGACACCACTCGTCCACTAGGGGTAACCTAGGGGTTCAAAAGCTTGATGCATATGCTAAATACATCCGGGACTCCCCCGAAAGTGGAGATTATCTTCATTGTATATATTCTTGTTTTATTTCTCTCATTTTTGCTAAGGGACTAGCAAAAGCTAGGTAGGGGGTAGTGATTACACTCTAAAAAGTGTAATCTAAAGTCCCTAAATAGTTGTTGTTAGTCCAATTAGGTTGTATATATGTTCTATTTTAGCATAATAAATGTCTTAATGAGTGATTGTGGGTTTTGTGCAGGAAAATGGGCGAAAATTGGAGCAAAAAGGCCCAAGTTGCGCAGTTACTGTACGTACGGTAAGAGACACCGTACGTACGGTGGTCCAACCGTACGTACGGTATCTCACACCGTACGCACGCCCCAGTTCCAGACCCAAACTTCAGAGGAAGGCATTTTGCGTAAGCTTCACCGTACATACAGTGGTCCAACCGTACGTACGGTATATCCCACCGTACGTACGCCTGCACCAGAGGACACAAACTTCAGAGATGGCAAATCAGCGTAGCCTTTACTGTACGGTGAACAGTACCGTACGTACAGTATTGCCCATGACTGCGCGAATTCTGCAGCTGTATCACTTAAAAGAGGATGCGATTTTTGTATCTATCATCAGATATAGCTTAGATTTTCTGTTAGGATTAGATATAGAGAAAGAAAGTGGGTTAGATATAGTTTTCCTTGTATTTTCCTTGCATTTTCTCGCACTTTCTTTTGCAAACAAACATCATTTCTTTTAACAATTAATGAGAAATCTTCAATTCTTCATGCTTTCTTCCATAGAATCAAGTAGCTAAACACCTCTTGAATGTAATTGTGAAAATTTACCAAGGATTTGCATAGGCTTCAATGGAGGTATATGAATTCCAATGATTTATCCTATGTTTTCTCTAATTCTTGCTTCAATTGAGTTGTAGACACATAGAACACTTAAATTCATAATCTAGGTTGGTAATTGCTATGCATAATCTTGTAATTAGTATAGGAATTGCACAATTGAGGATTTGTCTCTAAGATTCCTACAATTAAACAACAATCTACACTCAATTGAACTTGAATTCAATCATTTATAGTCGAAATCCTCCGGGTCAAGGTTCCATGGAGTGAACCTTGGCTTGAGTTAAACAAAACTCCATTAAAGACCTTATAGAGATTTGGTAGATTGAAGCAATTGCATCCAAGCCCTTCATTAATTATTACAAATTTAGTATAATTTGTTTTCAATTTCATTTCTAATTAGTTAGTTTAGCAAATCACAACCTTTCACCATTCAATGATTTTTGGTCTTATTTTTAGAATAGTTTCAATTTGCTAAATAATTCACTAATTCATCCCATTTGTTGTTTGTTTCGACTTGTGCCACGCCTATATTTGGCTCGATCCTTTGGGAGAACGATACCGGTCCTTGCCAGTTTTTACTTCAATCGACACTCGTACTCTTGTGGGGAAAGTTCAAAATCAACGTGCATTTGAGAGCGAATCAAGTTTTAGTCAATATATTGTTCTCCCTTCTATCTAGAAGGGTAGTAACCAAGTGATTTATGCAAAATGCAAATGCAAGTGAGCGCACCAAGTGTGTGTAAAGTTAATATGACATAAGAATGTGAACAAAGGTCCACCTACAAAGAAAAATGCAAGGAGTTAGTAACTTTTCGAAAAACTCAATATGGTAAATGCAAGAGCATGAATGTAAACAATGAATACAAGTGGTGACATTTATTTGAGAACCGTTTTGGAAAATAATATTTATTTTGAAAGCTTAAAAAAATTTTGAAAAGTGGATAAAACTGGACAAAACAATCGGAGATTCTCGTTGAGTGAAGGGTGAAGAGACATAATAATGTTCTAACCCTTTAAGTGTCCCCAGTGGAGTCGCCAGCTGTCGCATCCCGATTTTTAACGAAGTCCTTTCGGCTCGAAAAAAAGTACGGTACTCTGTCATTAGAACTCATCCTCCTACAAAGACGAGTGCGACCAGGTTTAAACTGGAAATTGATTAAGCATTTTTTAAAAAAAGTTTGGAGTCGCCACCTAACATAGGTAAAGGTGTGTTAGGTCACCTAAAACTAAGTATAATCCGAATATTGAACTTAGGGTTTTGGAAAAATGTTTTGGAAAACTTCCTGAATAAAGGGTTTTTAAGAAAATAGATTGTTTGGCAACCTTTGAAAAGTTTTAAGCCATGTTTTAAAATAACTCCATTTTGGTCTTTTGAAAAAATAAATCTATGGTCCGGGGGTTGGTTATGTGTAGGGAAGATATCCTAAGATCATCACCCTACCCTGCTCTTTCTGTACCTACATGTCTAATCACCCTTAATTCACTCACTTGAATAACCGGTTACTATTATCCACTTTAGGATTTTGAAAACAGGATTTGGTCATCACTTTTTTTATGAATGATGCATGATACAAGTTTTGAAAAAATTGTTTGAAAATAGAAAGTTTTGAAAGGATTTGAAATAGGAATCTTGAATTGATAGAAACTTTTGAAAAGAGAATTTGAGTTGGAATAAAAGTTATGACTGCACCATTTTAGATTGTCTACTTATCTCATTTGGCGAGAATGAGGTCATTCGTAATTCGGGCAAGAGCCCGATAGAAAAGAGGTACATTGAGGCCATTGGAAATGTTTGAAGACACTTTGAGGTTTTTGGAAAGGTTTGAAGGCACTTTGTGGTCTTTAAAAAAAGAGAACTTGAGAATTTTGATTTGAAATCATATGTTGAAGTGTTTTTAGAATAGAACTTGAAGGTTTTTGAAAGTGCTCTTGAAATGGGATTTTGAAGTGCTTTGAAATATTTTTTAACATAACTCAAGAGAGTTTTGAAAGTTTTGAAAACTTGATTATGGACTTGAAAATTGAATTTGGACTCACAAGAGCTCTTATGAACTTGTCTTGAAATGATTGTTGAAAATAGTTTTCATGTACCCTTATGAAAGGCATGTTGAACATTTCATCACCTTTGAGACGTTAGTTAATGAATAACTAAACTCCTTTAAGGCTATGACTTTTGAAAACATTTTTTAAAAAGGGGCTAGAGACTCCCTTTAGTTTTTTATAGCTTTAGGGTTGTAGAACCCCACTTGATATATCACCTCCCTCGAACAACCTCATCCATCTAAGGTATAAGGTTACTTTAAGGATGTGACTTTTGAAAATCATTTTTGAAGTAGTTTTTGAAAACACTTAGGGTTTTCGAACACTAATATGGAAAACCTGGAAGGTTGTACTTGATGTGTCACTTTCCTTGGAATCCCTTAACCATAAAGGGTTAGGGACACTTTAGGGTTGTGAGTTTTTGAAAATATTTTGAAAATAGTCTTTGAAAAAATGCTAGGTGTCTAGCCATTGAGACAAGTTTAAGAGAATCTCTTGGAAGCATTTTGAAGATCGAGTATGGAAGTATGTGAAAAGATTTTGAATTTGGTTTTTGAAATCTGAAGAAAGTATAATGTTTTTGGAAAGTATGTTATGAAGATATTTTTTGAGTTGAAAGATTATATGAAAGAGGGTCCTTGAATTAGAACATTGAAACTTACTAATGGTGACTCAAGGTTGATCCTCATGTTAATTTTGATGATAACCAAACCTTGTGTTATTTTACTAATGCATTTACTTAGTATGCAAATTAATAAAGTTTATAATTTAGACTTACAGTTCAATTTTAAGTCTAATACTTGTCAAAGTGAATGCACAACAAGCGCAAGATCAAACAATGAACTCCAAGAGATATGCAATGAACCAAACAAAGTATTGACGTTTATTTCTACTTCAAATAGATTATTTGCATTCGAATATATTGAAGGTGTTCAAATAAGGCTTTCATCAAGTATACATAGACTCAATAAAGTTGTCTTGCACTCAAAAAGATTAAAGACTTCATCAGACTGTGCTGAAGTCAGTTGAAGATGATTTGATTGTGAAGAGATTGAAAAAGCTCAAAAGAGGACTTCATCAAGTGGTGTATTCTATTGTTGAGAGTGTATGACTTGTGAGTTTTGAATGGAAGCTATCGGTTGTTGTTATGGGAGGTATGATAGTTGATCTTTGAGAACACGACGTTATTCTTATACTTGAATCTCTCGGTTGTATTGCATTTGACAGTTTTGTAGTTAGCATGACATGAATCGGTTGATTTGAAATGCTTGCATTGTACTGTGTTGAAAGGCTGTTGTTGAATTTTTTTTGATACATTGCATAATGTTGATGTTTGTGGGTATCATCACTAAAAACCCCCACAAGACACCACTCGTCCACTAGGAGTAACCTACGAATTTAAAGGCCTGATGCATACGCTAAATGCATTCGGAACTCTTTCAAAATGAGAAATTATGTTTTTTTTTTTTTCTAGCGACTAGCAAAATATTAGTTAGGGGGTGTGATTGAGCTGCATAAGTGCAGTTCAATGCAACTAAACTGACTTAAGTTAGCTCTAGATTAGGTTAATTACACCCTCTTTAGTGTCTATTGTGCTGAGAGTCGTATTTTGAGTTCATTGTAGGTAAATGTTGATAAAGACGAGGATTTGAAGCCATAAAAGTGATCTGGAGTGCAGGCACATATATCGAGGACCGTTGCCGAAATTTGTCTCAAGAAACGTGCAAGTTTTCATCCGTAGCTCAGAATAGAATGAAAGATGCACCGTTAGAAAAATCTCGCAAAGTTATAAAAGTTCATGTCTAACAAGCCTTGCGAGAAATGGACTCCAAAAGCCTTAAATTGAGCTGCGAAGAAATAGGGGAAGATAGTTGAAAATTATGGAAAAATGCATAGAGCGTTTGAACGGTGTTAACAAGAAGAAAAGTGATGTTCGAATAGTGGCTGGCAAATTTGAAGAAAAATGGTGATTTTGGCTTTTAGGTTCGAACTCCCATAAGAGGGTTCGAATGCTCAGAGGCTAGAGACACAAGAGAGAAGTTTACAGGCTTCAGGGTTTAAACGCCAATTATAAGGGTAAATTGACCATTCGAATGCTAAGGAGGATTTTTGGGAAAAATTTCCTATTTCTGCTAGGACTCTACTTGCGATCTCTAGATATATCCCTTCGATTTTCTATGAAAGGGGGACAATTTCTTGAGGGTTTTTACTGCTTTTTAGTCTAGATTCATAGGAGTAATTAGGTTTTGCAATATTCTTGTAATTATTTCCATTAAATTCGCGTTTCATTGCATTAATTCAAGATTTTGTTCAAGACTTCATAGTTTTCGGCAATTAATTCAAGATTCGTAGTTTTCTTAGTTCGTTCATAGGTTTTATATTCCAAAAAGTTTTTAACACAGTTAATTATTTTCCATGATCATGAGCAGCTAAATTTCTTAACTCGAGATTAATTGTGAAGATTGATTGTAGATCGAGGATGATCAATAGAGGTAAGATTGATTTCACCCCTCTATCTTCTTAATTCTTCTTTTTCTTCTCATTCTTCTTTGTTCTAGATACTTTTGAAAATCTGGGTGTTCTATTATGTTCAATAACGCTTATGCATAAATACCACACTCAGTATATACCCTGCCTTATAATATTTATGTGCGAGTTGGGTTCGGTATATGCGCTATGCGAATCGATGATGCACGTCCTTAATTATAACAACCCGATTTATTCTAGAAGTTGAAAATGGAAAGAACTATTGGTTTTAAAGCTAAATTTTTCGAATCCGAGACTTGTAACGTAATCGAAGGATTTGAATTATACGAAACCTCCATTGGGATTCTGAGGAACTCGGTTAATCGAATCAATTGATTCTGAGTCACTTCTTTATAAAATTTCAATCAATTTTAATTGCTTTCATTGTTTAGATTTAGTTTAAATCTTTCAAAAAACCAAATACCAGATTTTTCTTTTCTCTTTTTAGAAGCATAAGTTAGGATTAAGTTAGGGTTGAGTTGAGTGTTATAGTTTTCTTGTGATCGCCTTGGCACTGCTTTATGGAGATTTTCTTTTTTTTTTTAATATAGATTAAGCGCACCAATACCCAATTTAAATTTAGTCCATAAGTGGACATAGAAATAACAATATCACATAAAAATTAAAATTAAAATTAACTAAAATATAATTTAACAATGTCACATAAAAATAAAAAAAAATAATTAACATATTTTCATTTTCTTATATAAAACTAATACAACGTTTTCAATCGAGCAATTTTATAAGAATTTGTAAATTTACTTAAAGTCTTTAGCCTCTAAACAATCAGCTGGTATAATTTTCTTGAATGCAAGATTTAATAAAAATAAAAATGAGAATAGTAATGAACTAAGTAGAATCGAAAAGACAACCCCCATTATTTGTGGGTCAAATTTTAATCCAATGTGGATCACAGTGTCTATATAATGTTTTTCACTTGTGATAGGAAAAAATTTTCAAAAAATTGCTCGTCATAAATTTTTGAAAAAAGAAAATAAAAATGAAATTAACAATACTTCAATACCTTGACATCCGCATTTTATTTAGAATAGAGAAAAAAGTCTAATAGTCAAGTAGTACAAGATTTTTCGATAGTAATATATATTAATTTTGTCATGCGTTATTTACTGCATTAAAAATCTCATCATTAATTATAAATTTATATTGTTAATGTAATAAAACATCTTATATCTCCATTTAATAGGGATGAGCACCGAGTAGTTGGTGCTACTTGATTACTGGACTTTTTTCTGCAAAAGAGAATATAAAAGCATTCCCTTCTACTTAAGATTTAAGACTTTGGATCTCCAAGTGAATCTTAGGAATGACAAAATAATCTGGTATTTCGGGTCGCCGCTCTGTCCTTATTGGTATAGGTATGGGGTAATACTATTTTTTTTGGGGGGGGTTGGGTAGGTTTGGAAACAAAGTGCAAAAACTCGTTCCAATCTTAAACCACCCCGTTTATAAATATATATTTATTTTTTTATGTATATATTTTATTGAATTATATTTTTTGTGATTTTTTTCTTATTTTCTGTGATTTTATACATTGCTTTATCCATGAGTGTTTGAAAAAACAGTAACATAAAGGAAGCTTGGTGGGATGGGACAGGTTTGGGAAGGGGTTAAACGGGACAAGGCGGGTTCGGGGTGAGGGTTTATCATGACAAGGTAGGGATGGGATAAGGATCCCCACATCCAAACCCACCCCGTTGTCATCCCTACAAGTGATACTCATTTCTTGAAAAAATTGGAAAAATAGTTCATTGTTAGGTAGTATTCAGTGCTCGGTTGTAATCTTTATTAAATGATGACAAGTGGTAAGTGAATACATCAAGTTTTGTCATGTGGTATTTTTTCTTTAAAAGTTTCTATACTACATCACAAATTCAGGTTAGTGAGGTATTCATACATCGCATATTATCATTTGATAAAAATTACTACTGAGCACCCTGTACTACCTGGCTATGTGACTTTTTTCTTTGAAGATTGTACATTGCATTTATTGGCTATTAAAAAAATTGTTGAATATCATTTAGCAACTGCCAACTGGCTTAATTTACTTGAGCTATAACACTAACGAAACAGAAATTTTCATAAAAAATAAAATAAAATTACCATTTTTCCTTTGATTTTAACCCATGGCATGCATACAGAAGCATACTTACGATCCACAAGCACAGACTGAAGAGAAAAAATCTGACAGAGAATGGATCAGTACAATTACCAGACTCATGTGCCTAGATCCACGAGTAAGATATCCACTATAAATAAATATCACATATACGAGATAATTCGAAATCATTCAGATTTAAATAACATATACTGATTTTTTTAAAAAAAAAATCTCTACCATAATGCTTTTTTACTAAAAAAAAGGAAATTGAATTTTGCAAGACCTCATCAGCAGACAACGCATTTTATTAAATAAGAGAAGAAAAGTAATAAAGCAATCATTTATTATTATATATTAAAGTGGCCATAGCACACAAGAGTTGTGTCTGATTTTCATTCACACCGTTTTGCCCCTAAATTGATATCCCATGTTTTAAAAAAAAGAAGTGAAGGAGGATTATATCTCTTGTGAGAGACGCAATCTCACAAAATGGAGAAAAAGCCATCCGAGAGGGTTGAGATGCTATATTCAGAGGTGAAGAACAAGGCATAAAAAGACTATTTTGTCTACATCTTACGTTATTATATTAATATATATATATATATATACTACATATATTATATCAATATTATGTATGTATCACTCACTTTTTTAATATCACAGTATTATTTATTTTTTATTTTCTTATTCTGCAAACAAACATAAATTACTATCTAACCCAGAATTAAAGAGGTGTCTTTTTAATTCTGTTTGATTCATTACTATCCAAATTTCTACTTGTTCTAATGTTTTTTTTTTTTTATTCATTGAAAGTGATTACAAAGAGAGCCAAAGCCGGAAAAGGGATCTAGGGGAGGGGAGTTCAAACTCCTGACCTCCTTAATGAAGGCCAAGGACCCTGGCCAACTAGAATAGCCCCAATTGGTCAAATATCTACTCTTATTAGTCTTCTAATAAATAAATTGTTACCAGTTAACTTCAATTTAATCTTCTTTTAAGTTATATAGTTATTTCTCTATCCATATAGGACTAAGTTTAAATTGTGTGTTCATATGGTAAAATTGAGAATTAATATGATCAAATTTCTATATGTTTTTGTGTTTAGGTGTAATAATTATAAAATTTCTTGAAAAGTAAATAATTAGATTAATAGTTATACAAGACGACAAAAAAATAGTTGTTGGCATAAAGAGTCCTTTATTTAGCATACTTATATTAATTTTCTTCGTGATTGTTAGTGTTATATCTAGATGACATTTAGAAAAACCTCGGTCAATTTTCAATATTTCTAAAATGACATTTATACCTGACCGCTAAACATGGCCAACTCGAGATGATTTCAAGAATAAGATGACAAGTTTTAGATAAGGGTTTTTATATTTTTTTTTAATATTATTATAAAATTTTAATTTAAAACAAATTTATTTTGTAATTTTGTGCTTTCTTTTTTCTTCCTATAGTTCGGAAAAATGTCAAGCAGTCTGGTAGCACTAACTGCTCGGTGTTCATCCATATTAAATTAAGTTATAGAGTGTTTTATTACATCAACACTATGAATTTTTAATTAATAATGAAATTTTTAATGCAATAAATAACACATGGCAAAATCTAATATGCATGACTACTACAACTTTTTCCCCCATAGTTAACTAGAGTGCTAATTTTTTTGTCATTTGTTCTTAACATTTTTTTCATTTTGACCGTGGCCTATTTTTTCAAAAAAATAATAATAATTTGTAGAAATTAGATAGAAACTTAAAACTATGTAAGGTTTTAAAAAACTTGGAGCCTTTAAAAAAAATTTATTTGCACAATTTTTTTGTTAAGCCAATATATTTTTTCTTAAGTTAACTAGGGGAGTTGATTTTAGGCCTTTTTTTTTTCTAACAAATCTTCTTTTCTTATCTAGATTAAATCATTTAAAAAAAAAAAGACAAGAAAACTATATGAGATTTTGATTGTAGAATGTAACATTTTAAAAAATTTTGGGCCTTTAAATCTTCTTTTATTTGCATAGTTTATTAATAATTTATTAAACTGAAGTTATTTTTCTTTTTGAGCTCATTAGTGTAGTAGATGTTGGACTCTCTTTTTCTAAAAGGTAGTTGTTTTTTTATTTGGACCGAGGACTTTTTAAAAAAGAAATGTAAAAACGACCAGCGTCTTTTATTACAAAAAATATATAAAAATTATATGAAATCTTATTAAGTTTTAAAAAATTTGAAGCCCTAAAAAGTTAAGAGCTCTGAGTGGTGGCCTTATTGGCCTAAGAATTGAGCTAGCCCTGACCTATATGCACGTCTATAACTCCGTTCTCCACTGCTTTTAGCCTCAATATAATCGATTGGCAACATGGAGTAGGAGATTAATGGCATGTGTTTGAGTAGAAGATTAATTAAAGTAGATATGCCAATAGTAATGAACCAAACAGAAACAGAGAAGGCAACCCCTTTACGAACAAATGTTAAGAACAAATGACATGCATAATACATATATATAAATTGTTGGCACAGAGAGAGTCATAATGGAAAAAGGATATACAAACACGTCAAGATGTTGAAATCTTGCTGATTTCATTTTTATTTTGAGAATTGTCTGAAAAATCTTTGCTATCAAGAAGTAAAAAATATCACCGACGTGATCCACATTGGATTACAATTTATCTACTTCTAGTAATCTTCTACTAAAACACATATTGTTATTAATCTTCTACTCCATGTTACCAACTTCTACTCCACCTCCTACTCCAAGTGATACTCATTCGTACAAGACAAGTTTAGAGAAAATCTATATTCTTTTCCGAATGAGCTATGCAAAATATAAAAGCATTCACTTTTCAAGTCTTGAAAAATATAGAAGCATTCATTAACCTTTTAAGTTGAGTAACACTTGAAGACTTTGGACCTACAACACAATACTCAATACCCATCTCCTGAAAAGATTGTACATTGCATTTACTGTCTGCCAATCACCAATCCTATTAAAAAATTGTTGAATGCACTTCTAACATTTAGGACTTTAGGCCGCCAATGTGATGCTCCTTTCTTGAAATAATTGTACCTTGCTTTTATTCTCGGCCGCCAATGTGATGCTCGTTATGCTCGTTTCTTAAAATAATTGTACATTGCATTTATTCTCGGCCGCCAATGTGATGCTTGTTTCTTATTCTCGGCCGCCAATGTGATGGTCGTTTCTTAAAATAATTGTACATTGCACATTGCATTTATTCTCCGCCGCCAATGTAATGCTCGTTTCTTGAAATAATGGTACATTGCATTTATTTTCCACCAATTAACAACCATTACTAGTACAAATTTTTACACCTAAAGTAATAAGTAAATACATCAACACCTAAATTTGTAGTACAGTGAAGAGACTTTTAAATAATATTTTATTAAATTTTATTATGTAATATTTTTATTTATAAATTTTTCTACTACATCACAAATTTAAGTCTGTGAAGTATTCATGCACCACGTATATTATTTAATAAGAATTATTACTAAGTACTCAGTATTATCTAACTATGTATTTTTTTTTTTTCAAAAGGTTGTACATGGCATCTATTGGCCATTAAAAAAATTGTTGAATATCATTTAGCAACGGTCAACTGGCTGAATTTACTTGAGCTATAACACTAGCGAAACGGAAATTTTCATTAAAAAAGAGGTCTTGTTAACATATACCTTAAAAGCACATTTTAAGTATACTTTATCTAGTTGTACAAAATATTAAAACTTGTATTTTCATAATTTTTAACACTAAAAATATAATTATTAATACTATATACAATCAAATAAAATATACTTAAGACACATGTTAGCATATGTTTTAAAAAAATTATCATTTTTCCTTTATGACTCTTGTCTTGTTCGGATTAACCCATGGCATGCATACGGATGCATAGACATAATCCACAAGTGCAGACTAAAGAGAAAATATCGACAGGGAATGGATCAGTACAATTACAAGACTTCTGTGCCTAGATCCACGAGTACGAGATATCCACTATAAATAGATATTATAGATATTATAGATATTACAGGTACGAGATAATTCGAAATCACTTAGAATTAACACTAATACTTGAGTTCTAAAACAATTTCTATTTTTCTGCTCTAAGATATCCTAACCTTGATGTTATGTATGTCCGTTTCTTTGTTTCTGCCGATATACCAGGTAAGAGATATTCACTATAAATGAAGATCATAGATCTGTGACAATTCCAAAACAACGACAACCGACATTAATACATGAGCTTTAAAACAATCTCCACTTCCTTACTCTAAGTATCCTAAGTTTGAAGTTATGCACATCCACTTTTCTGCTAATTTCAGTGTCCCGAGTCCTGTAACTCTGTTCCCTGTTGTTTTTAGCCTCAACAGAATCAGTTGGCAACATGGAGTAAAAGATTAATAACAATATGTGGTTTAGTAGAAGATTAATAGAATTTTTAATTAATGATGAAATTTTTAATGCAGTAAATAACACATGGCAAAATTTAAGATGCATGATTACCGAAGAATCCCATACTACTTACTATTAGACTTTTTCCCTTATAGTTAACTAGGGTGCTAGTTTTTTTGTAATTTGTTCTTAACATTTTTTTCAATTTGACCATGGCCTATTTTTTCAAAGAAAAATAATAATAATTTGTAGAAATTAGATAGAGCCTTAAAACTATGTAAGGTTTTTATTTGCACAATTTTTTGTTAAGCCAATATATTTTTTCCGAAGTTAACTAGGGGAGTTGATTTTAGGCCTTTTTTTCCTAACAAATCTTCTTTTCTTGTCTAGATTAAGGCATTTAAAAAAACAAAAAGATGTGAAAACTATATGAGACTTTGATTGTAGAATGTAATATTTAAAAAATAGTTTGGGCCTTTAAATCTTCTTTTATTTGCATAGTTTCTTAATAATTTATTAAGCCGAAGTTATTTTTCTTTTAAAGTTCACGATTGTAGTGGATGTTAAACTCTCTTTTTCTAAAAGATAGTTGTTTTTTTATTTAGACTGAGGACCTTTTAAAAAAAGAGATGTAAAAATGACTGGGGCCTTTTATTATAAAAAAAATATATATAAAAATTATATAGAATCTTATTAAGTTTTAAAAATTTTGGAGCCTTAAAAAGTTAAAGAGCCTTGTAGGCCTAAGAATTGGGCCAGCCTTGAGCTATATGTACGTCCGTAACTCCGTTCTCCACTGCTTTTAGCCTCAATATAATCGGTTGGCAACATGGAGTAGGAGATTAATGACATGTGTTTGAGTAGAAGATTAATTAAAGTAGATATGCCAATAGTAATGAACCAAACAGAAACTGAAAAGGCAGCCCCTTTATTTATGAGATAAATTGTAATCCAATATGGATCACGTGGGTGATATTTTTTACTTCTTGATAGCAAAAATTTTTCAGACTTCATCACGTTGACGTCCTCCGTTGTTTGGTCTAGCTGTCGACAAAACGCGTCTTATTGGATGCACGAAGAAAAGTATAAAAGCATTCATATCCCAAGTTAGGTAACATTCAAGACTTCAGAATTTACCCACTTCTTGAAAGGCAAATGATATGTTTGTATGGAGGTTTTTATTACTAGTATATGTTGAATAAAAAAATATAGACTAAGGGTAGTAATATTCAATTTAAATTCAGTCCATAATTGGATATAGAAATAACAATATCACATAAAATATATATATATATATATAACTAAAACTGCAATATATTAAAACTATATTGTTAGTTTACTTAAATTCTTCCTATATTCTAGACATCATATATGGGATTACTATATCGGTAAAAGTTATTCAAATAAAAAATAGAATATAAATTCATGTGCTGAATTTCGTTCTCAAGTTTATACCCGAATTCTTGGGCACTCATTCTGTTTGAGCATGTGGTAACGTGTAAATACATAACCTGTGCCACAGTCTAGTTTTGAAAAACAGTATGGTTATTCCGTTTGATTCATTACTACCAAATTTCTATTCTTATTAATCTTCTAATGAATAAAATGTTACTAGTTGATTATATTGACGCTAAAAACTTAAAATCTTCTTTTATGTGATATAGTTATTTCTCTATCCATATATGGACTAAATTTGAACTGAGTATTCATATGGTTAAATTGAGTATTAATATGATCAAATTTTCTATATGTTTTGTGTATAGGTGTAACAAGTATAAAATTTTCTGAGAAGTAAATAATTAGATGAAAAGTTACATATACAAGATGACAAAAAAATAGTGGTTGCCTGTTGGCATAAAGAGAGTCATAAAAGAAAAGGATAATCCTCATTGGCATACTTATATTATTTTCTTCGTGATTGTTACTCTAATAGCTAAATAACATTTAGCCATCTGTTCGATTAATCACAGCTAGAGTTATAGTTAAAAAACTTCCGTCAGTTTTCAATATTTCTAAAACGGCATTCATCAAACTGGTCGTTCAATCATACCTACATGATATTCAACCAGCTATTCGATCAATCATAGCCGTCTTATTAGTTGTCATCCTTTTCGATTCTTTTTTTCTCAATAAATTTGGAATCTGAATACAGTGCAAAAGAAATATAATCTATACTATTATAAAATCAACATTTGATTTGGTGAAACCCGTATGTTGAAAGTCTTTTTAAAGCTTATAATAATTACAATTTTACATAACATGCACACATTTTTAGTGTATGAAATTAGTGATAGTTGTGGATGCATATATTGTGTATCCTACCACTTTTACTATTGTGTATCCTACCACTTTTACTAGTATATATATCTTAGAAGCACTCGCAAGAAGAGAACACCAACTGCACCTAAATAGAGAAAGGGAGTAGGAACACACAGAAGGATTGCTCAAAGTGGGGTGCCACTCTCCCACTCGGAATTTACGGTACCATTCTAGGATCGATTGTGTTTCTTTTCATTTTAATTTTCCCCCAAGTCATATCACTCCCTTATGGTTTTCTAGTTATTTTTTATTTTATTTCTTTTTATTTTTCTATCTTATCCTATCAACGTATTTTGGTCGCCATGGTTCTTTTTATAATTTTTACTATATGATTTTCCTTTTTTGTCAAAGGCACCCTTTTAATTTTATCTCCTTTTCATTGTGTAATGCCATGTATTTTTTTTATTTGAAAAAAGTATTCTAATGATTGTAAATGCATCTTAGGAATTTTGAGGACAAAAGGTAGGTAGGTTCTAAAACTCTGATTTTTCTAATTCTTTTCCCGAGAAATTTAATCACAAGTAAATATTAGGGTTGTGTTTGGGAAGAGCTAGATTTCTATTAGAGAGGCAGTGTACCAGAGAGAGAGAGAGAGAGAGACAGAGGGACAGAGCCCGGGGGGGTGGGGTTTTGTGGGTGGAAGGAGGTGAAGGGGTTGGTGCGACTTTCATTCTACGGCGATTTTCTGGTGACTTGGAATTTTCATTAATTATACTTATTTATGACCTTTTGATAATTTTATGTGCATGTTTTGTTGTTTTGATTAAGAATATTGATGTATGCTAGCTGTTTCTAAGCTCTCGATGGAACTTAATATTGAACATAATATTTGTTATATGATTATTAACTAATTTGCATGATTTATTAAAGTAGGAATTCATTGGGATGACAAGTTTATTGAAAGTCACTCATTAGTTCTCAAAAAAAAGGTAGTCTTAGTAAAATTAGTTGTTTATTTGTTTTGGGCTGCATAATAGATTTGGAATATTTTTTTTTTTTTTTTTTACAATACTTTCAAGACTAAATACTCAATTTTGAATCAGATATCGATAAATAAATAAAAATTATATTAATTGTGTTAACTTTATTGTAAGACACTCAAACCCGTGATTTCACCTAGCTATGTCATAGAAAGTAAAAATGTCTCTGTCTTTATTGCTATACATTTACTATTGGTTCCTCTCCCACCCATCTTTTATGTTGTGTTTAAAATTTGAATTTATTTAAAGAAAAAAAAGAAAAAAAATGAAGTGTTATTGTCTCTAGAAAGTACTTTCTGGTGTATATATGTGATCTTCTTCATGAATCATGCATAAGAGTAGTTATATGATATCTAGATTCATCCTATATATATATATATATACATGTGACTTGTCAACAGTCAGTCTCTTAATTTGAATGTTTGTAGAAGAAGAGTAATATATAAATGCTTAATTATATATATTGTAACTTGTAAATCCATCTTCAAACTGTGAATTGTGTCTCAATACATGTACAATGGAGAATTACTTGTGTGTTTGTAGGGATCTAGGGTAGCCCGGCCGAGAAATGGATACCGACGTTCGTACCTTCGCTAGCAGAGAGGATGCACTCGATTATGTGGACAATCTGATGAGAGAATGGGGTAATGGACTCTGCACACGTTGCCTAGTTTACAATGGTACTGGGGACTCTGTAAGTTTTGCTGTCAGTCATGATTATTATGGGGAACGTGGAACGGCCCCGTACCCAACAGAGATTGCAAATGACCAGTGGGGTGCATTTCTGCACGTGAGAAAAGATAATGACTCGACGCCCATTGGATCATCTGCAGCTGTTGTGTATCGCGGCAAGAACCAGGCTGGGGAGAAATGTGACTTTATGCTCTCTTGGTACAACCTATGGGAGGAAGCGTCTTCGCACAACAAAGTAAGTAGTAAGTAGTAAGTAGTGTTCGTAGCTAGTGTTCGGAATTGCATATACATATGCCATGTCTTCATTCTTAATTATATTATAATACACGAAACCCATTTACAACTTTGAAAAAATTTTCTATTTGTGCTGCGCAGGTCTATACTGAGATCCGTGAAGCTGGTCACTTTGAGAATTCCAACCGTTGGGACGTAATCTGGACAAACTTGAAGGAGCATGGACTCAACGACGATGATGAATGGGATGGATGCTTGTCGACAGTGACAACTGAGACGGGCACTACCCCTGTATTTGAGGCAAAACTCACCCGAAAAAGTGTTGATGCTGCTGCGTGACTTGGTGCATTTGCATTCATTATTTGAGCAAACTATGGGCAAGAACAGGTTGCGATGCAGGCAGCCATAATGTCCAGTGGAATAATAATTAGTTTATCGTGTGGCTATGTGATAATCTATCATATGGGAGACCTTCTAAAGTTTGGCATAATTAAGAAAATATAAATAAGAGTGTCATTGTGTTCAAATGACTTGTAACAAATGTAATGTTGTATTACATATCTGGCTTTGTTTAGCTTAATAAATAAAAGAAGGTTCCTCAGTCTTGTGTGTGTTTTTACGAAGCAAATGTTGGATTAATTGAGCTTATACTTGTTTATTAGCCATGAACGCAGTGTTACAATTTTCCATTTCTATTAACTGATTTTGTTTTAAGAAAAAAATACGGACTTGTTATGAGACATGCATGATAGAACCTATTGGGTTGCATTCTATTAGATTCAGCCTATGTGTAGTATCTATTATATTATTTATGTAGTTGTTTTAAGTCTGATATGAGGCCGTTATGGGAGGGCTTATTAGACAATTATATATATATATATATATATATATATATTTATGTTGACTAGATCGCTTCTTCACTTTTCACTTTCGATTTGTTTTTTTTCGGCCCTCGAGGCCCGTCATATTTTTCTAATGAGAATGAATGAGAAAAGGAACTAGCTCTCTACATTTAAGCTCTTGGATTTGAATGGCATTTTATGTACACAACCAAGTAGGCTTCCGCTTTTGTTCTTGATCACATTGATTTTCTGCGTTCATAAACACGTTTAATATATTCTAGCCAATGATATCAGAGCCTTTCTTGGACATGACCTTTCCCAGCGTCCATGCATCACACTTTTAGAGCACTTAACAATTCATTGGATGAAATGACATACATATAACAAAAGAAAGCAAAGCAAATGTATTAACACCAAATCAACCCGTCTCTGTGTAAATAAATCAACTCCATAAATCAAATATCTCAAGAAAATCACCCGAGGTGGTAGTTTAGCAGCCAGGGGAAAGCCTGGTCAATTATCCCAACTGGTCCAAGTCCTAGGTTCGATATGTGCGCTCGACGCCTCTTTTGTCTATAGGTTTGGACTGCCTTCTGATCCGCTTGGCTTGTGGTATTGTGGTGATGAACTCGTCTTTCCGAACGGTAGCTATGGCTCAAACTAAACGTTCTACAACAAGAAAAAAACTCTTGTAGTCACACCTAGGGAGGTCACTTCCGTCGGTCGCCCCTTTACCCCTTTACTCAGCAAAATAAATATATATATATATATATATCAAGAAATATACATTCTTCCAAAGTTCACTGAATATTACATAAGATTGTCTAATCTAAACACAATCCTGAACCCTGATGCTGTCTCTCAAAAAACCCAGAAACTGTGGACTTCGTTTTCTTTTCCTAATCTTTTTCCTCTTGTTTACTTTATGAAATCCAAGAACCACATATACCCACGTAAGAAAATAACAAAGACTATCAATACACTGGCGATAGAATATAAAACGTTTTCACCATCAGTGCCAATTCCTAAAATGGTTAATATTACGTTCCTTCCATTCCTTATCAGTATATTTGGTTGATTACTAGATCAAACCAGATTATTTGTCTAAAAAGAAGCTTTAATTAATTAAATTTCACAGAAGGTTTGCAATATGACCATTACGTGACAGAATTCGTATGAAAACATACCAGAAACCATAGTTCAAAAATCTAGTGATCCAGGGTCTAGGATCATGCTTGTGTCAAATTTGTTAGTGGATAATTGGACTTTTTGCATTTCAATTTCATAGTTTGATTCCAAAAATTTTGATGAAAGACAATAAACTCAACCAATATTTCAAGAACCAAATGCTTATACATTACTTTCCTTTTTTACAGATGAATACATTCATTCAACCTCTATCAACACCAATCAAATACTTTTCAGTTCAAAGCTGGGCAACTAAGTGACATAAAAAAGAACTGTATAGAGATGGGGGGGGGAAAAAGTTGGGTTTTGTCACCGGGGGCCAGAGAGTTCCATTGCTTCAATCACGAGCGAAGATTCATCTATAAAATCTGAATATCTTAGAGGAGGATTCTCAAATGATCGGAGGTACCTTGGTGTCGTCTCAACATTTTGTGAGGCCGCCCATTTCTCGGCTAAGCCATCACCTTCCAACATCCTCAGTACTTCAGACATTTTTGGGCGGTGAGAAGGATTGAAATGAGTACATATAAGGGCAACTTGAACCATTTCTTCTAACTCTACCCTGTCAAAATTGCCCTTCAAATCTTTGTCCACCAATAGGTTCAGCTTTCCCTCCTGGTGGAGCTTTTTAACCTACACAATAATTAGACTAAAATGTCAGAAAGAATTCAACAACCAGAATAAAGGAGTGTGATCAGAGATGATCTGGTAAAATTAAGAGGATTTTATGAATTCACCACAGGAGCATAGTGGAAAGCATTTCTGTGCAGTTAAGGAATTTTTCCTCAGAAGGCATATCCATAGTAAAAGAAAACGGCAGACAAAACACATTAGCTAACGTTTTAAGCACCAAGATTAGCACACTTCATTGCCAAGCTTGTTGGATGGTGGTAGAGTAGACCAGCTAGGATTTTGACCTTCAGATTATTTGTTCATGTTTCACCAGAAAAATGCATTAATGAGAGAGAGATAGAGAGAGGAAATACCCAGTCAAGCATTACTCCTTTCTGGTTGGCTGCCCGTCCAAAGTCCAAAGCCTTCTGACCTGTAATTAGCTCGAGAAGCAAGATTCCAAACCCAAATACATCAGTTTTCTCTGATGATTGGCCGGTTGACAAATACTCAGGAGCAATGTGGCCAACAGTGCCACGCACAGCTGTGCTCACATGAGAATCATGGTGATCCAAGAGCTTTGCCAACCCAAAATCTCCAACAACTGCCTCAAAGTCTTCATCCAACAGAATGTTGGCTGCTTTAACATCCCGATGGATAATTTTGGGGTCACACTGCTCATGCAAATATAGTAAACCCCTTGCTGTACCCAAAGCTATCCTCTTTCGCCTGGACCAGTCTAAAACTGGTCTGCCATGAGAATGATCTGGTAAAAAGAACCGAAAAAATTAAATAAATCCTCTTTATTCAGCATATACTACATCCTGGGAAAGTTAATCATTTAGGAAGGTACTGAGTCAACTTCTAACCGAGGAAAATAGAATAAACTATTTTAATTGAATATTATGAGCAATAAAACTTGAAAACAACAAAGCTAAATGTAACTTCAAGCAAGAAACACTGATTAGAAAAGGGGTGTGAACCAATAGTTCACATGACAAAATACAAGTGGGCAGCATAAGTCTGGTGTTTCCAAGTAAGCAAATTAGATCAGACTTCGTATGTTTGGAAGCAATTCAAAGCAATAACCTTAACCCTACTTTACAAGCTAACCCCTGATCCCAAAAGCCGAACCCCTTTAAACAATTGCCAGCAAGATAATGTTGAGTCAATCCACAAATCTCCACAAGTGTGGATAGCAACTGATGTCACAAACAGAATGACTGATGGTAAATATCATTGTTTAAATAAATGCAAATGATTAAAATTTTAAGTTCGGATGGATGTCAAATCTCTGCAGGGTGATTGGCTTGGAGGATGCAGTGAGAAGACATTAAAGTGGAGATGGATGTAGCAGTGTGTTTTTGGAGGAGACAATGGCAGTGACGGCTTGTTCAATTAAAACACCTGAAAGTGGCAGTAATGGTGCATTAGTCCTCTCGCCATAGCCACGGTGGAGGAGGAAATAGATTTGTCGGGTTTGTGTTTATGTGTGGTAGTGGAGGTGTAGAAAGTTAAAACACAAAAGTTGAATAATGATTATCAAGGTGGACATTTTCTCCCTCCAGTTCAAAGAGGAATAATCCAATCTCCAACAAGAAAGACAATATCTTCATTCCTTTTCATCTCTTTCGCCGCATGGCCAGTGAAATTTTCATTCATTCTTTCTCATCTAAAACATGAAGGTTTAATGTTGTTTTATGGAGAAAAGTTCTAAACGCCTATTTTTGCATCTTTAACATTTTGCAGGTTGCAAAAGGGGCACTCAGCTTAACTAACACTATAAGTTGAACTACGGATCTTTCTTACAAAAGAATTAGAAATTTACCATTAGAAATCATCCTAACGGCTACTGAAAATTCGTACTTCCTTGAAGTTGTTACTAAACAAACTTTAGTGAGCAGGTTATAGATTGGAATATGAAACTGACAGCAAGCAGTGAAAACTGAATTTTGCTAACCTCTTAATCTAGAAGCTACACTCCCATTTGGCATGTATGGATAAACAAGAATCCGTTCATTTTCTGTCGTACAGAACCCCCAAAGCCGCAGAAGATTCCGATGGACTGCCAGACTTATCATCTCTACTTCTGTCTGAAATTGGATTTCACCTCCAACAGCATTATAGTCCTTCAACCTTTTGACAGCCACTGTACTTCCATCATTTAAGCAACCCTTGTAGACAATTCCAAATCCGCCTCTCCCCAAGATATTCTTCGAATTGAAATGATCAGTTGCAGCCCGCAGTTCTTTGAAGGTATACCTTTTCAAATGGCCCAAGCATACCTCTGGATCATATTGATCTGCCAAGTAATAAATCACAGCTCAGAAGAGTAGCCTAATTAGAGAGGGAAAAGGATGGAATCCACTATAAGCAGTGATTAAAATAAATAACACAATCAAAGATATCAAATGAATAATGCTACATAAAATGCATCAAATAACACACCAACACGAGTATATTTATGTGATTGTTCCAACTATAATTTCATTTGGTGGTTAAAGACAGTAGAAATTGTTTTCAAAAGGGCTGCATGTTTAACAACCAAATGGTTACACAGAGATCTAACTGATGAATTACCCCTCCAGCTCAGTATTTGTATAAACTATTTAAATCACTTCCCATTTTGATCCTTTTTCCATTTGCAAAAAGCAAACAATTGTGTAATTACTGATGACAACCTTCTCAAGAAAGAAATGGATGGCTAGATCTCAAAGATTCCCTTGATCCACTCTCATTCACTCTTCATCTCATAGATTCCTTTGTTATCAATTATTTGACTTTATCTTGACATACAAGGGCAGTAACATAATCCTCAGCCTCATAAATTCAGGATACTGTTCCAGCTGACTCTAAAGACTAAATCAGAAGGTGTCAGATCAGAGGCTGTAAGTAGTATTTACATCAATCTTTTTTTCTTACAGTCAATCGCATAGGATATACGGAACAAGTTAATATTGCCTGGAACATCATTGATCACTAAGATAAAACTTTCACAGCCTGAGCCAAGATCCTTCACATTCTTTGCATAACTGAGATCCTAATTTCTTCAATTATTAGCCAAATGGCCAGCCAATTGCTGTGTACCTGACATGAAATATAACAATAAACAGTCTAATGCATCTAACCTGTAGCACAAATGCATTTAATCAATCATTAAAATTCCCTGAGATTCAACAGTTACCATTTAAGAAACTGAGAAATAAAATGAACATAAATTACAAAAGAACTAACCATTAACATCAAAGAAAATCTGCTGGTTGTGTCTATATCTCCACCAAACAAGTGATCCAACAACTACTATGATTAAAAATACAGCACCAAAGCTTGCACCAAAAGCAACAGCCATACGGTGGTTTTTCATCCCTGATTCTGATACAGCTGGGGAAACCAAAGATTCCATCAATTAAAGCATGTCACTGAACTACCATGGAAAAGTAGATATGCAACTTGAAATAAAATTAAATAAGACTATGTGATAGACACCTCTTACTCCATCTGGCGGGAGGGAGAGTGGCTCTGGATAAACAACAGAACAGTTGTTATCTAAATTGGGCCCACAAATTAAAGGATTCCCGATTATTCTGACAGCAGAGAACAGCAGCATGAGAACTTCAGCAAATAAAGATAATAGCAAATAAGAACTGATCATAAGAGAACAGCTCACTTGAAAGTTCTTGCAGATATTTTTGGCATGGAACTGCTGAGATTGTTGAAAGAAAGGTCCCTGCAAGCGGTATTAACAGAAGATTGTAAAGACATGTTCCCATGGAAGAAACAAAAAGGTTCGATCCTTTTAGCTAAAGATGGAAAAGAAATATTTTCGAGGTCTCCACCAAATTCGGCCCATGAGAAATGAAACGAAAGGTGTAAAAAGAGGGGCAAAGACATACACAAGAGTGAGACCATCAACTTTGGACAAAGATTCAGGAATGGGTCCAGTAAGACTATTGTTGTTTAGTCGCCTGAAATACTCAAAAAACCAACAAAAAGGGAGTCAACAACAAGTATACTCCGAACATACAAAATCGCAAAACATCTACGAAAAAATCAAGCTTAAAAAATTTACTGAAAACATACAAATAATTCAGGTTTCTGAGGTCTCCCAAAGAACTGGGTATTTCGCCATAAAACTTATTGCTGGAGAGATCAAGTGTCTGAAGCTTCTCCAACTTTCCAATTACAGCAGGAATACGACCAGAAATGGCATTATTCTGCAGCAACCTACACAATCATAACAATAACTACATGTGATACAACTGGCGTGATCAAAACTGAACTAATAGATTACTACAGAGGACAGTTGAGAACATTGCGCTGAAAAGTAAAGCAAAAAACACACAAACATAACCAATTTTCATAGAAGGAAGATGGTTGTAACTTACACAGATTGCAAGTTAGTGAGGTTTCCGATCCCTGGTGATAAGATCCCAGACAAGCTCTGGCTAGGCAGTCCTCTGATATCAAGATAAACAACCCACTAACAATAAGTTTGACAACAAGAGATTGGCAAATGTGATGAATTTTCAGATCCTTTTACTTCTACTAGAATCTCTGTGTATAAGTAAGCGACAGGTGAAGGGAATAAGCAACTTACAAAGCAGAGACGTATCCATCTGAACATGTAATCATCCTCCAACTACAAGGATCTACTGAATTGATATCCCAGTTCTCCAGAACATTGTATGGGTCATTGAGATCATTTTTTATAGCCATCAAAGCTACAACTGCATCAGATTTTAACAAAACAGAAGGAGCACTGTGAGGTCTTCTTTTTTCTCTTCTTCATCAAGCAAGCATTTAAAACAACAGAAAAGATTCTAAAACATGGGTTGCCAAGCCATGGTAGAGGATGAACTTGTATCTTCACCAGGTATCAAATTCGAAATATATTTCTTAAGTAATCAGGCCTCAGTTGGAAAATCTGCCTAATTTCTGGGTTCTAATTTGCAATAACAGCAATATCTTGGTATATTTCTATGTTTAGTTCTAATCACAAAATGAACATAAAAGAGAAAATGAAGTCATCCTAAAGAGAAACTGACCTTCATAGTTTATACCAGTAGGAGAAAGAGTTGCGGAAGAGCCCTCCATCAATGTCAAAACCAGTAATCCCACACTCCAGAACAGAAACCCTCTTCTTTCCATACTCTATTCTAACTTCAGTAACTTTACTCTCAGTCCACAAACAGTGCCCACTTATCAAAGCCACCACCAAACACAACCATCACAGAAGCCATTCAAACATGAAGTTACAACCACAACATTGCCTTACCCAAAAAAAGCTTTGAACAAAAAGTTAGCTCTCGCAATCAGAGACATATAAAGCCAAGCCCACCATTACTATAACAGGAAGTGCAAAATTTCATATACTCCAAGACCCAGATGCTAAAACTCCGCAAAAGCAAAGACCCAAATGCTAAAATTCTTGTCTTTCACAGCTATGCACAGCTTGAGTAAAATGGGCACTATTTGGGCTGGAAAAAACAACAAGAAGGAGAAAATTTTCTCGAGAAAAAACCCATACTAAGCCTGAAATTCCGAGAATCTAGAGATCTGAGAATGCTGGGGTGTGATTTCTATGTGTTTGTAACCGATCCCCACAACTTCCATGTGGGTATGTTCTTGGTTTTTAGCCCGCCCCTGCTCATCCCCTGTGATTCCACCATATCCTCTCAAGATCAATTATCAGTATCACAATCTCTATCTATATACCAGAAACATACAAACACACAAATAAGGCCAAAACAGGACCCCAAAGCTTCACGGATGTAGATGCAGACACTGTAAAAAGAAATATAAAAATGAATTAATTTAGATGTGAAAAGTAACAAATAATTGTTTTTTGAAAACAGAACTGCTTTTTATTCAGTGATTGGACTGAAGGGATGTGTGGGATTGATCAGAGAGAACAATGGGATGTCTAAAGCAAGAAAATTTGCAGGGGTAAGTTTTTTGGCAGATCACGTGCTTGGCTTGTCTTCGTCTTTGTTGGCTTTTGGCTCTAAGTTAATTTTTAAAAAATTTTAAAAATATCAGTGTTCTGTAAACTTCTGCAAAAGTTTTTGCAGAGCGGGCCCACCTTGCTAGAATGCGCCGGATATGGTTAACAATAAACAAATGAGGTTTTTGATTGAAACCACATGTCTGGATTACTCATATAATCTTTTTGTAAGAGGGATAATAATTATCAAAATGCATGTTTTTCCTTCTTGGGTCATTGTCAGCTTTTAAAAGGCTTTTATAGCTTATGTGTAGAAAGGATAGAGAAACAAAGGAAAAAATAAAAAAGTAAAAGGTAAATTGTAAGAGAATGGTTTCTTTACTTGAAAAAAAAAAAAAAGTGGCAAGAAAATAATTTTTTTCAACTTAAAATTTAAATAAAAGAGAAAAAAAATAATAGAATAACTAGTGAAAATAAAAGACGGTTGTCGTTTTAGACTTTCCTCCTCTTTTCTCCTAAACTAGAAACAAGTAGAGAAAGTAGAAAAAAAATAAAATAAAATATTACTTTCCTTTGCTTTTCCTTCTCTTTCTCAGGTTCCAAACAAGCTGTTAGTTCTGGGGAATTTATTTATAACTCCTTGTATGAAAATTTATGTGTCAAAAATTCTTGAAGTGTTTTGAGAAGTAAAAAATAAGAGAGTTCAAGGGGAAAAGAAATTTTAAATTCATCCAAGTCAAGTTACTTCTTTTTACCTATAATTCATTTAGTACTCAGGTGCCCTTAATATAAAACAAAGCCATGAAGCATTGAGGTAGAGCAAGATTACAAGTACTTGATGAACTATTATGATGATGATGGTGATGGATGTTGTTGTTTGTCTCCCTCCCTCCTCTCTTGTTTCTTTTGTCCTTTCTAAAGTAATTGAGTGAAGATGCCCTTTCAACCTCCAAAGATACCCAAGGTGTTGAACTTCAATAAAAATATCAATTACATTGTTAACCATCCCTTATTTAATTAAAATTAGTGTTAATAAAAGCAGTGCATAAATTGAAATTGGGTAAGATGCATCGTTTTTACGCATCCAAATTGAATATTTTTAGCCAATACTTACACTTATTCTTATAAAAACAAAAAAACATAATAATATCATACTTTTATAATTTGGCTCATAGTTATCAGTCACGTACCAATATTTACTGTAACATAAAGATGTTATTTAATACAAGGATATACTCAAGAATACTTCAAAGGTATTAGTGGCCTGGTATGCTTTAATATATATATATATATATATATATCATAAAGCATAATAAAAATAAATAATTTTAGTACAAAATAAACAAATTTTTATATAATTTCAATACAAAACAATATTGATAATTATGGTTTAACCTCCAATCTTGCTTCACATGTGCCACCAAAATTATTTACTCGCGCTTAAAATACACTACCTCTAATTTCAAATTGCTTATCTTTTTCTTTTTGGTTACAAGGTGTCCAAGCCTTTGATGGACTACTCTATTGAGCTCATGCAGAACTACCATTCACATGAATTATATAAATTTCATTCATGACATAGATGATAACTGACCATAAAAGAAAGTGAAGAATGATTCTCCTTATACTTAGTAGTTTAAATTGCTCGTCTAAATCCTCTTTTTCGAAACTAAACATTGGATATAGTTAGACACAAGATTATGGATCCAATTACAATGGTCTTATCTTGCAAACAAAACATGGCCATATTTTCTTACTTGTGCTATTGAAGTGACCAAAATAACCCTACTTTTTTTTGGAATAAAAAAAGCTCCTACTTGATGATGGTTGTTAGTGAGGAGGGGTGGGGACAGGGGTATTATTGACTAGTGGTGTTTGGCACAAGTGGAGAGAGCTGATTAGGTGCCAACATTTTGGATTAAACAGAGAAAAGGAGAATATTTTTGGTACTCCGATGTGTAATTGCACTAAAATGCGCCGCGGTGTTGTTTTTGGTGCTGGCGATGTTTTGTTCCCTTTGTTATTCTCTGTTGGGTACTGTGAAAGAGAATCTCTAACATGCGCCCACCAGTACATCATGCCTGGATCCACATATTCCATTCCGGAATTACGGTGGACCACTCAGCACTTGAACTAATCCTATTCCTCGATAAAAGTATAAACATTGCCCTGTTTGGTTGGGATGCCTTCATCAATTTGTTTACAATTATTAATTTTTCATTTGGTTGCACCAAAAATATGAATTAAACAATTTTAAAATTAGATAATTTTAGAAAAAGAGTAATTTCCACATAAAACAAAATTAAATTTTTTCCAAAAAGGAAAAAAGAAAAAGAGAATGTGACTTATAATATTAAATAATATTGAGAAATACTTTCTTTTTTTTTTTGGTTGGGGGGCGGGGAAAGGGAGCTTTGGTAATGGCTTTTTATTTGCAATTTTAGTAAATACAGGGACTTAATTGAAGAATTGCATATTGTAACAAAGTTATATTTTAAGACAAGCCCCAGACTTTTTAATAATAGTAATAATTGAGTGGGGTGCCTTGACGTGCACAGAACGCGAAACTTCAAAAACCAAGGGGTATTTTTGTCGCTTTGGGAAAGCTGATTATTCCCATTTACAGCTTGTTTTTGTTGATACACACCACTTACTTTAGTGTTATTATTACTTTATCATATAATTTATTTCTCGAAAGTTTTCCCATCAAGCCTTTTTTATCATAAAGAATTCCAATTACCGTGCTTGGGAGCTATGAACCCCAAATCCAAGGGTATTTTGGTAATTGCACAGCACTCCAATATCCCCATGACCTGTCAGACCTTTAACTTTGTGAATTTAGAGAAACTGCCAATGGAAACTGTGGCACCCGTGATTTTTGTTGAAGGAACCAAAGTAAAATTTATAAAATTTTAGAAGGGTGAAGGTAGAATTATTATTATTATTTTTTTCTCTTTTCATGTTAGACAATAAATTAGATATAATTTAATACAATTTTAGTATATTATAAATTTTATACTTAATATTTAATTATAATAGTATAATTATTGACCATTAAACTCTTTTAACTTTATTAATTATAGAAAAAGCTTGTATAGCTAATGATTTGTATATTTTTACTAGTATCATGTCAAGTGCATTTGTGGTATTTTTTAATACTTAATATATTTAAATTATTAAACATGTTTCTTCAAAACTTCTTATTCATACTCAAAATATTAAATTAAAAATTAAAATTGATAACTCAACAGATTCTTATATCAATTATTAAAATAAAAAAAATTAAAAATTTATTTACCAACCACTTTAATTTAGTTGTTTGTTAATAATATATTTTAAAAAATTAATATATATGCGACGAAATACTGCCTACTAACATGTATAAGAACAAATCGCTTATAAATATTACAGTATTTTTTGTCTTGACTTTTTAACTAATGTTTATATAATACTTGAATAATTATACATTCATATTTTTAGCGTTTTTGTATTTTTATGTCAAATTTTATTATTATATTTGTCTTTCTTTTACTAACTATGACATGATTGAGAACATTTTTAATATATAATACAAAATACTTAAACCCCAACTACTCCTTATGATCACTCTATTAGTTCAACTGAAAAAAAAAAAAAAAAAAAGGCATGGAGGCTAGGTGCCCAACTGGAAAACTCCTCCACAACAAAAGTTCGCATATCTCACTTGTTTGGCTGCAGGGACAAGATCTTTGACGTATACACTTACATCAACCACAATGCAAAAAAGCAATCAAATACAGTCGTTTTTCTTAGGGGGTCCACGTTAACACAGGCCCAAACAGATAAAGAGAAGGTCACTTTTGACCTTTGATGAAAATCTTTGTACTCTTGCCGCGTGTCAAGTGGTAATTGGCCCTACCAGTCTCGTACATATGCAGTCCAGCATGATGGGTTGAACGCCTTTTTTGAAACTTTTTCTTACACAGAGCAATGGGAAAAAGCATCACAGTGGAAAATTTTCAATCATGGTGATGTGAAAATGTTTAGTTGGCATAGGCCCTCAAAGTATAAAAATTAAAAAAAAATATATATATATATATATATATATTTGGTTTTGAAATTTGAAAACAAAATTATTGTGAAAAATGTATAATTTTTTTTGAAGAATAAGTTTATCGTGAGGTCGAATTCATGGTTTATAATTTTTCATGGTTTAAATTTGTCCACATAAAGTCACATATTTATTTATTTTTCCTAATTAAGAATTTTTTACTAATAAAAAACATAATAAAAACAAAAAAATAGGATCACACGAGTAGATTAAAGGGCCAAAACCAAATAACCATCAAATAAAAGAGAATGTAGGTATCTAACAGTGCTTTGATCTGATCTGATCTGATCAAATTTTGAGGTAATATCATACAATGTTTAATTCAATGGCAGGACACATATCTCAATTTGCACCTAAAATGGAATCTAAAAATAGGAACTCATGAATAACTACATGGGTCAATCTCAATCATAGCTTCTTATTTTATTTTATTATTTTTTTTAAAGGAAAATGTGGGAAGTAGTATGTAATATGTATTGACAATGGAGTGTGGGCCCAGTTGGTAGCAGGATGTGTTGTTTGGTGTTTAGTAGGTGGGAGCAAACATTTGGTAAAACACTCCTTTTTCTGTTCTTGGTTTGTGATGTTGAGATGATTCCCTCTTGGGGCCCATGATTTGACACATGGGCCGTTGTTGGGCTTGTGGGCCCATTCTGTGCTCCGATCCATTTGTGTGGAAGAATTTCCAAACTCAGAATCTTTTATTATATGCCTTGTTTGTGTTTTTATTTATAGGTTTTGTCCAACTAACCCAAAGTGTGAGTTGGAAGTAAATGACGTTTAAGTAATAACGATGGTTGTGGCTTTGGTCAGTTGTGCTGATGAGTTTGTATATTGGTTTGGTAACAAGGTTTGAAGTTAGCCATGTTTGGTTGGCAAGAACTGAATTTGATGAAGAGCATTATTTTCAACCCAACAAATGTAAAGAGAATTATTTTATGTTTTGATCTTGAATCTCTCCAGAAAACGTAACATGAAAGGGAAATGATATTACATATACATTTATTTGCTTCTCATTTTCTCAATCCAGACAAATAAAGAAAACAAATTTGGTATTTTTCACTTCATTTTATTACTTGTCTTTTCCATTTTCTTTCAATTTTTCTCCACAAATTCAAGATCCAAATATAGTGGAACAGGGATGGACCCATGCTTAGACAGTGGTAGTATGAAATCCCATTGGGATTCTATAGATTTGAGTATTTATGAGAAAACAAATGTGTATTCTCCCCCAAAATTTCACCTTAGCCCTCCAAAATTGAAGAACTTTTACCTTAGCCTGTCAATAAAATTCAAAAAAAAATTTCCTTAACCTTCCAAAAGTCAAAAACCTTATCTTGCCCAACTCTCAGCAAAATTTTTTATTCCACCCCTAATGTCAAAATAAATTTCCTTGTGCATGGGCGAGCATGTATATGTGCACGAGCACGTGTGAGGCCTTGATTGTGTATGAGAAAATTTAATTTCAAGGAACTTCCTTAGCTTTACATTCAACTTTTATGTTTAGAGCAAAGCAAGAAGCTTTTGAGAGAAAAAAAATCTTTATAGTAGGAGGATATGTATCTTTATGCACAATTTGTATTCTCCCCCAAGAACATGGCTGAATGGATTTTGGATGATTTTCTACACTTTCGAAAACGACAGGCCACACATACCTTGAGCCCCAATGGCCCCAAACCAGGCCCAATTTGCCCCCCCAGAGGGTTTGTTTGGGTTACCTGTAACATCATTAGGGCTTGTTTGGTATTGGTTTTTTGCCTAACTTTTTTTTTAAGCTTATAAGTAAGAAAAAAAAAAGTCATTTTTTTTTACTTTTTTGCTTATCTTTAACTAAAGTAAAGCCAGAATAGCGAAAAAAAAAGAAAAAAACTTGACTTTTTTTACTTGTAAGTTTAAAAAAAGCTTGGCAAAAAAATTGTATCAAACGGACTCTTACACGTAATTGCCTTTCTTTTTTTTATTTTTATAGTATAAATTCCAAATAGCTGCAATCATCTGTTAATCACAATTATGAAGTGAGTTCGGGAGACACTAGTGAGAATCGAATTTGAGATCACAAATAAAGATAATTTTATTTTTTAAAAAAAGGATGAACCATATTCCGATAGACGGGCCAGACAATTAATGGTCCAAGGTTATTGCGGATGAAGGACTTTTAGGTTTGGACACTAGAATAAATGATTGGCCCAGGCAGATACTGTACGGAAGGGGGCATAAGAGGGCTACTTTGATATCAAAACAAACTTTTCATTTTGAAGCAAACTTTTGAACGGCGTTTGGTTGTTCTCCCGGTTTTTATTTTTTGAAAATTGACTAGAATATTTTTGGTAAACCTATTTCGAAAACTATTTTCTTAAAATTTTTATGAAAGCACCCGTTTTAGGAATGAATAAAAATAAGCTTATGAGTTTTCAATACATTTTTCCTATAAAAAAATAAATCAAAATGATGGTATTGTCAAAGTCTCTATTGTTTTGCTTATGAAAACACTAAAAAAAAAAAAAAAAAGGAGAAATTTTGAAACCGTTATTTTGAGAGTTGCTTTTTGTAGGTCAACATAATCAGGCCCAACACAACATGTCGGACCCAACACAACATGTTGTCGACCTGCGCTAGTAGAACCCAAACTCACTGATGCCCAAATAAAGGCCCTAACAGTGATAAATGCAGCTCAGATCTAGTAAGGACCAAGTTGTTTGAGCATATGCGAGTTCATTCTTAAAAAGACTAGGACACTAAACAATATTTAAAAGTGATTAACTCTTAGGAGGAGACAGAATATAATTTCTTATCGGATTATTTCATTCTGAAATCTATAAATACTCCATACCATTAAGGTGCAAAGTATGTTTACTTGAATTCTAATTCTCAATATTTTATTCGATTTATTGTGATTAAGCTTGCTAACTTAATTATCGGAGTGCCTCCGGCTCAAAGAGGGTCGACATATTCTCACTGTCTTCTTCTCTTGCAGATTGTTCGTGCTTTTTAAATTCGTTTGAAAGTTCAACTAGGCCTTCCTAAAAATTTCACCAACAATTAGCGTCGTTTGTAGGAAGGTCTACACAACGATGAGTACTAGCTTTCTCAAAAAAGAAGTTGATCCCACCAATAGGGAACAAAAAGACAGCCATATATTCATAGCCATGACATCACTTACTGGTTAAGTCATCACGACAATTCCTAAGCTTGTTCGTCATGGAAGATAGACAAAGGATCCTAGGGTTTCAGCTTGGGAACAAAGAAAAAAGAAGGAACGAGAGATACTTATGGAGAGTTTTGTTTCTTCGTATGGTGAGCGAAGGTAGAGTATCCAAAGTATATTCAATCAGTTGTTTTGTCTAGAGTGGCAAACCTTCATCTGTAGAAAAGCGTAAAACGACGGCAGAGAAATCGGGTTTTCTCAACAGTTACATCTCATTAAATGCATAAATAGCACTTGATGACTGCACCAGGTGTGCGCTGCGTACCTACAGCTATATAACACCAGCCCCAACCCCCTTTCAAAGAGCACTAGGGCTAAGGGGTAATTGTGGATCAAAATAATCAGGCCCAACACAACATGTTGGGCTCAACTACGAACATGTTGCTAACTTGGGCTAGTAGAGGCCCAACTCACTAATGTCTAGATGAAGGCCCTAATAATGATAAATACAGCTCAGATCCAATAAGGACTAAGTCGATTGAGCATATATGAGTCGATTCCTAAAAGGATTATGACACTAAATAATATTCAAAAGTGATTAACTCCTACGAGTAAATAGAGTACAATTCCTTATGGGATTATGGCATTCTGAAGTCTATAAATACTCTATACCACTAAGGTCCAAGGTATGCTCACTTGAGTTCTTATTCTCAACACTTTATTCGATTTATTGTGATTAAGCTTGCTAACTTAATCATCGGAGTGCTTCCGGCCCAAAGAGAGTCGACGCATTCTCACTGTCTTCATCCCTTGCTGATTGTTCTTGCTCTTCAAATTGATTTGAGAGTTTAATTAGGCCTTCTTAAAAATCTCACCTACACTTTTAATTTTAATTTTAATTTTTTGAGGAGTGGCATGCGACTATGGAAGCATCCACAAAACATCCATTTTGCAGACTGTCCTTATTGTTAGTGAAATTCATCTCATTAAGATAATCATATTATGACATCATTAAGTGCTAGTTAGTCCTAGCCTCCTAAGAGTGATCATGGCCCAGATGACTCGCTCATTATTTATGGGGCTTAATAATTTTTTAGCCCCAATTATGTTAATGGATGGATTTTAAAAATTTTGTTTAAAGTCTAGCTCGACCCTAAATATAAGTAGAACAATGTATTTATATATTTATGTATTTAAATTTTATGTTATTTAACATTATTTTTAGAAAAAATTATTAATTATAATTTTTTAAGTTAAGTGGATGGGCTTGGGTGGGCTTTAGCCAAAACCCTAAAGCATGATCACTATACACTCAACCTTCAAAATGATGCTAGAGGGCTCGATGCTTGACACATCAAAAAGGACCCATTATCAAACAGTGGGGTCCTCCTGAAGTGTCAAGCATCTAGTTGCGCCTGACCAATAGGCGCAACTATCCTTAACAATTTTCATGATGCTATTTCACCATCAAATTCATGCACAAGAGCTTGTTGACCACTGGTTGGCTGATGGCACAGTACTAAACTACATGCAAAGGAAAAGACCTAATTAAAAACTTTATTACTTCATTTTGAATTCTGTTCTACATTGAAGTTTTGTTTTGTTAGAGTGCCCAGGCCTTTAACGGACTTCTCTCTCATGCAAGTTTACTATTTATAAGAATTATATAAATTTAATACATTGCATGAATGATAACTGATCATACGAGAAAAGTGAAGAAGAATAGTACTTAAAATCTCATTCTTAGTATGAGAATCAACCAACTATTGAGCCACCCATGTTGTTAATATATATACTTAAAAGCATCTCAAATGCTACTCTCTAAAATAGCTAGTTAAGATATACCTAAAAACTAATTTTTCTATTTTAACTAGCCACTTTAAAAAAAAAAAAATTCTCCAACCGTCCTCTCTATTTTAATTAGCCACCTCATAAACTATTCTTTCTTTTACACTCACCGCAAGAAAAGTGGAAAAAGAGAGAGAGAGAGAGAGAGAGAGAGAGAGAGAGAGAGAGAGAGAAAGAGAGATTTTTATGAAATAAAATTTAGAGAGCCACTTTTGGTTCTCTACATTTGGAGTGCCAAAGTGAAACTCTCTAAAATAGAGTCATATAGAAAGTTCATTGGAGAATTATTTTTTTGAGGTTTGACTATCTAAAATTGCTAAGAGAGCCACTTTAAAGAACCTCTTGGAGATGCTCTAATAGGAGAAATTATTCAATAGGTCTGGAACACTACATTAGCATAATGATGTGGCGTACCCAACTAATTAAAAATAAATATATATTCCTAATTTAGATTGATTGATCTAATTTTTAAGTTAATTAGCTTAAGTTTTAGAATAATAAAAATAACAACTTTTTTAATATGTTCATATAGTTGAGTTGACAAAAAAATACATGATGTATTTATTTTTAATTAGTTGAACATACCACATCATTATGCTGACGTGTTGTTTCCAACCTGCTAAATAATTTCTGTCAAAGATGGCACTGGATACTAAGAAAACTATATATGATGGGAAAGCATTCCATGCCAAGGTAGCACCTTTACTTTTTAATACTAATTATTTAGTGGTTGATATTTTTTTTTTTTTTTGAATCCTCACAATAAAGTTTAAATCTAATCTTTTAATTAGAGAAAAAATTTACTCTTTTAAAATATTTACGCAAAAACTGCACCAAAATGACGTGACAATAGTATTATTGAAGTGAATAATACTATACAAATAAAAAATATTTATAAAATTATGTGATTGAATGAGAGTTTTAATTATAACCAAAACAAGCATCATTATGTCTTTTAATAAATGTCATCCTCATAAAATTTTGGTAAATTTTTTATAAAAATAACATTTGTTATCGAATTATGAGTGAAAAGATAGTATTTTAGCGAAAGAATTACAAGCAACCATGAAGATTCTTGACAAAAATTTATGTAGCATAGTATTACTCTTAATATTATATTTCCCTTCTTGGGTTAATCACATGTCCAATGCTTTATGTAACTAAACCTGTGGCTAGTTTCGAAATGCCAATCATAATCCATCGCCTTCACCCACCCATTAGCTTTAAAAATGTTCACAATGTCGATAAAATGTCTTTATAGAAAAAATTTTGAGGGATGGTAAAAGAATACACAGGACACAACCACAGACGTCTTTATAGAAAATAAAACATAAAAATAGACGAAAGTGCTTCACTCGACAACGACGCCGTGTTTCACTTTTCTGAAATGGACCCGAGTCAACTCACTCGTCACTCGCCACTCAGATCACGCAACTCCACCGTGAACCTCCTATTCTCCGCCCTCATCGCCTTGTGCACTTCGGGGATGCCGACCTTGGAGCTCGTAAACACCGCCCTCTCCACCGCACTCCGGCCATTCGCGGCCATATTACGTACACTCCCCCACCTACATCCGCCGTCGACAAACTCGCACACGGAAATTTCTTCAGCCGTCGAAGGATTGTAGATATGCATAATGTTTCCCGCCAAACAAACACCGATGGACGAAAGATGGGAACTCTCACTCTTTAGTTTCTCGACGAGCACCTGCGGCATCTCTCCGATCGATTCGCACTCGAAGCTTTCGCAATTCACTCCCCACAGTTTCACTCCTTCAACTTTCTCAGCGTTTTCAGTCAGTCCGATTAAAATCAGACGATCCTCAAAATACGCAATCACAGAGTAAAACACGGTTGAATCGGGGCGGAGGTTGTACGGTCCACGCCAGCTCTTGGTCTCCGGATCGAATGTGTGCGTCACGCCGGAGTATTTCTCCTTTACGAATAGCCTCCGATTGTCGCCGGCGACCGATATCCACGCTGACGCTGCGGAGTCTTTGAGGACTGCCGGCATGGACTCGCACAGGTCCCATTTCCGGGACTCGACGTCGTAGATCTCGACCGCTAGGGGATCGTCCTCGAATTCGCAGGTGCCGCCGGCGACTACGACCCGGCGGCCAACGAGGGCGACGATCGGGTCCACCCGCCACACGTGCGGAGCGCCCGCGTGGTGCCAGGTCAGGTGGAGCGGATCGAACGAGAACGAAAGCTTCGACGAGGACAGCGTGTAGAGGAGGCTGGAGTCGGACGATCGGACGGTGGAAGTGTGCTTGATCGACGCTGGCCTGAATTCGATGCACAGGTGGGAGCAAGGGTCGTAAGCGTGTGTGGTGATGGAGTAAGGTCCCCGAGTGGTCTGCGTGTGAACGATGAGCCACGGTTCAAGTCTGCTAAATTGACGGAGAGACGAGTTTACCGCACGTTTCCACGCCTTGGACACGTGAGACGCTTGCACTAGATCAATGAGTGGCACGTGCGAGAGGATTGCCAGTAGTATATCTCCATGGATTGGAGCTTCTTGATCCTCTACAGCCACCACCACCTTGCTACTCTCTCTAACTTCACTCATTTTGAATAAGCCTTTGAATTATTGAGAGGATTGAGAAGGGCCTGGGCTTAGCTCTATATATAGGGGAGAAAGCAATGGATTTGTAGGGTATTATTAATATTATTATTTTATGCTCCAATGACGTTTGGAGGGTACTATGATCAAACGTTTGGGGGTCAATTTGGGTTTTTATTTTAGTTTTTGCATAGATTAGTTTAATGTGCATATGTTTTTCTCTCATGATTCCTTCTAGAATTTTGGAGAGAGATTGGTCCAAGCATCATCCAACTGATCCAAGGACCACTATTACGCCAGAGGCCAAATTTAGGAGAAATTATCAAGTAATTTTGTAGTATAATAATCATACCAAATTATTTAAACAAACTCTTTCTCATTTATCACTATTGATACTTTGACAACCCACCAATACATTTCAAAATTGTCTTTTAACATACATTTAATTTGCTATATTAGTCAGTGAAATGTAATAGTAGGTGATGACTCTCTCTCTCGCTTTACAATAAATAGAGTTATTTAAACTCGACTTATATTCAACTCGAATTACTAAAGTTAGATTCGATTAAAATTCATCTAAAATTTACTATAAAAATAATTAAATCAAATTTAAACATATTTTAAAATTTGTTGTGTTTTTAAACAAAGCCGTAACATCTTAGTATTAGGCTTGCTCGTTTCAAGCCATATCTCTCTTTTGCTTTATTCTTACTATTCATCTTACTTGCTCAATATGGGTTTGCATGTGTATATGCACTTTTAATTAGTGCAACAACACTAAATTCACCACAATTGAACAAAAAGTTGAGCTTTGAAGGGGGTAATCCTGATATTATCTATCAAAATTCGGGGTGTCACAGAAAAATCATGTAGACACAGCAATTAACAAAGGAGTACCTTCGCATGAAAATTAGGCCAGCAGCCCACGAGGAGAGGACCATCCGATCTTTGAGATGGCACAACCAGAACATGCTTCACCTAGCTATCAGGTAGTTGAGAAAACCCATATATGCACCACATATTGCTGATATTTTGCTTCATGAGTTTTCCTTCAGCAGGAACCTTATCAAGTGATGAAGCAAACGACTTTACGGATAGAGAGCAACATTCAATGCAGACGAATGAAAATTGGATTAAAAGGGTGGCCCCAACACCCACCCAACAGAGCATTTCATCCACCTATTTGTCACTTTCCCTCTCTAGCTAGGTATAATCATATATAATACGACACGGACCCGAATGGTGCTGGTTTTTCACTTACACGATGAGAATGCATGGAGCATGGATCTCTATAAATTCATGTCTGGGATAAGGCCAATCTAGCCACCACAGCTGCTGATAAGACTCAAGAGTATACATGGATTAATCACAAAACCTGATCACATTATCTCAGTCATCTTCGTGCAGTTAATTGGGTCCTCCCATTATATCATCGCAGCTTTAGGGTCTATTTGGTGTAGTTTTCTTTAAAAAAATTTTGATTTAATTTTTTTGAATTATAAGCATAAAAGTTAAATATTTTTAGTTTTTTGGGTTTTTTATTTTTTATTTTATTTTTACTTATCTTAACTTATAAAAACAAAAAAAGTTAAAATTATAAGCAAAAAAAAAAACTAAATAAAAAAAGCTAAATTTAAAGTTTACCAAACAAAGCCTTAATTTCTGTCTATCTCTCTGGTTTTTAAGTTAGGGCCGTTTGGGAATAACTTATTTTGAGTGTTTTTTTAGCGTTTTGCTTAAAATAAGCACTTGGTGTTTGATAGCAAGCTTTTTTAGCTTATAATAAGCTAGTTTTTTTTTTTAGGCTAATCAGCCAAAAAGCAAAAACAAAAATTTTGAATTTTTTTTTGCTTATTCTATTGTAGTGGATATTTTGAAAAATAATTAAATTTAAAAATAAATTAATATACTACTATAATTAATGTTGAAATTTGATTTAACTTTACATAACATCACGAATATGCAATCTAATTTACTTTGAGGGTCATTTGATCAATTTTTATATAAAAAAGAAAAAAAACTTTAAGCTAGTACCAAACACTCCAATCAAGGTATTTTTTAAGTTAGCTTGTTCTTTATGCTTTTTTTTTTAAATAACTTATTTAATCAAAAAGTTGTTTCCAAACAAGCCCTTAATGTACTTTAAGTGATAACTCCATAAACTGTTTATAATGGTTCCAACCAATTCGGGCAAGGCTCTCTCCAAACCTTTATAATGAGAAATATTCAAATTCTTTGTCTTACTACGGCACGTTAAATCATATTTAATGGACAATGTTATTATTTAAGTTAAATTCACGATCTTATTCTATTAATGTTGTCCAACATTAAATGAGATTCTAGATTTAAATGAGATAATAACGTTTGTTGAATATAATTTACTAACATGTAGCAAAATAAAATAAGGTTATAAGGGGTATGCTCTTTCGAAAATTTTAGGTTCAAAACTTTTTAGGTACTATTAATTCTTTGAAGTTACTCAGATTATTTGACCAAGTAATTATGCGATTTGTGTAGAACGAGAGACTATACAAGTCTCAAAATTAGTCGTGGTGCACACAAACAGTCCAAACACCCAGTAATGAAAAAAAAAAAAAAATAGATGAAGGTGGATTATCCAACCTGCTCTGTTCTATAAGACCAAAAATGGCCTTAATTTTCTTAACACCTGTTGAATTCCGTCTATTGTCTTTTAATCAATTACTTGCAAACAAGGTGGATCCAGGCTCATTCTACCAACTTCTCCATCTTTGTTAGCTACAAAGACAGTAGGCTACGATGCATACATGTGTAATTTCCTCGATCCGCCTCAATTTCAACATTAATTTCCAGAAGGCTAGAAGCCCTAAAAAACAAAAAGAATTAGGTATATATATATATATTGTAATGAATTCAACTCACCATTCCTCATTCCTAAAATTTTCAGAAGGCTAGGAGCTCTAAAAAACAAAAAGAATTAAGTATATATATATATGTTGTAATGGATTCGACTCACCATTCTTCATTCCTAAAACTTTGGCTATCAGTATCAAATAATATATATATATATATATGAACCATTGCCATACAAGATCAAATACAATTTTAGACTCCATGCATATTCCAACTGACCTAGCGTGGCATCCTCTTTCTTAATGCGAACGTTAATCATTTTAACCCCACTTAATGCCATCAAATTGGCGTTAGATAGAACATCATTGTCTTTAAATATAATGTTTGTTGATAAACATTGAAGTTTCACCTTTTGACTTGACATCATACCTTTTAATCTTCTTTGTTTGGAAAATTCAAGCCATTCTAAGGCAGATTTTTAAGTTAAATGTTGATTCAACAAGGGAGTAAGGGACCTTTTCGGTAGGTAAGTTGTTTAATTACTCTCTCTCTCTCTCTCTCTCTCTCTCTCTCTCGTTTTCTTTGAGATGGATCGATGGCTACGATAAGGACTGAAAGGCACTTCTTGAATTTTGGTCTCGGCACAGAGATACCTTGGGAGATCAACAGCCAACCTACCGACAACTTGTTTATTTTTAAATTTACTACTGATTCACACGGGGCATAAGAAAACAAATAGCAAAATAGAGATTAGGAACTATAATCTCTGCTCACCAACTCCTGAACGATCCTCCATTTCCTTTTCAATACCTAGAGAAATATTATTGGATCCTCCAAAATCACCATGTCACTCCTCGTCCTCCTCTTTCTCTCACAATGAGACGGTTCTTGTTTGGTGAGTTCTGAACAAACTCATCAATTCTAAACATATCTCAATATGAAAAAGAGTAACGTGATACTCTAATAGAACAAAATAACATCTCATATAGAGAGGATCCAAATGAGCATAAAATGGTGTGGTGTGATTGAGTAGATTTCAAAATACTATATGGGTAACCAAAATTGCTACAACAGTAATATTTTTATAAGGAGTAAGAAGAACTCCAAGGGTTGGCTTAATGATTTAGACCTGAGTAAAGGGTCTGTTTCCTCTAAGGTCTTAAGTTCGAAACCTTTTAAATGTTATCAACACCTTAAGCCTACACCCAGGCTCTCGGCCTTTGGCCTGATAATTATACGATTTGTATGAAACAAGTAGGCGATAAAAATTTTAAAATTAGTTATAGTATACACAAGTTGACCCGAATATTCGGTCATAAAATAAAAAAATAAAAAATAAAAAAATAAAATTTTTGTTATTTTTTTATACAAGATAAAGGGAGAAAGGGATGGGGCCTATAGATTTTCAACCTCCACCAAATGAAGTAGGTTCATAGGCACAATCAGAGAGGACATGTTGCTGAAAAAAAAAAAAAATTGCCTTCTCTAGAAGACTCTAGAGAAGGTAAGTTTGACTACTGCTGGCACACTAGGAATGAAATGATAAGAGTGGTACGTTAATCTAATGGCGCCTCCAGTCATGCTTATAGTCATCATGAGTGATTCACTTGCCTCTTTTAATACTTTGACGCTCCGAAGTAAAAATAAAAATAAAAAATGGTAGTTGTTGCAACAATGAACTTTGACTATATGAGATGTTTTTTTTTTTTTTTGTGCTGAGTAAAAGGGTAAAGGGTCGACTATGTGAGTTAGTGCCATACCTTTGACTGCAGCATATTTGATCAAATCAGAAATGGAGTTTAATTCAAGAATATGACTCATTAGCCAATGGAGTTTAATGCAACTACAAAGGGCACCCAAAATCAGAACCAGGTATTTGAGTAAATGTTTTGTTCTAAGTGCTTCAATGACTCAGTTATTAAAACCCGTTCAGATCAATACCAATGTATGAAACAAATCAACAATATATGGCAGTACTAAGTTGATTTCTAGAGACTGGCAACATTATAAATTGCTTATTGGTATCAAAGTCAAAAATACAATTTAACTTTCTGACAACTGGGGTTGATGATTGGTACTAAAACTTATTGAACACAAGAAACTTGCCACAGAAACAGGGAAAAGAAAAGGGAGATCACAAGATTGATAAATTTATGCAGCTGCAGTGATGCACTCAATTGCTTGTTTGCATATGCCAGTCATAGTGGCCTCAGGTCCATAAACCTGCAAGAAAAACATCAAAACAAGAGGAAATGTTTTAGAATTTGCAGATTCCTCAGATGATAAAGTCGAAAATATTTTCTATGTCGGTGTTAAATGTTAATCTTAACACCATCAGAGGAAACTTTCCAGATTCCAGGTATATATTGGTACCTCAATAGGGATGCCGATTTCTTCGCCCACTACCCGCATTTTTGCCAGACCTCTTTGGTAATTGGGACCTCCTCTCCTAACATATATACGCATTCTTGCAGCTTTAAGCTTTGACTCCTGCTTAGAGAAAACTGAATTCAGTTATCATGGCTTACGGCAAAAGCTTAAATGCTCAAATTATGCCATTCCATGAACTCACCTTCTCCTTCAATGCTCTAATTATGCCATTAAATGTAGCAGCAACATCAGTAAAGTTAGCGATTCCTCCTCCTATTACAAGGGCTCTCTCGCGGCCATCAGGATTTGCAGTTGCACACTGCAGAGGATTCACAAGAGTATTAGCAAAATATGAAGATAAACATACCAAAATCCCAGATGTTGGGAATGATCAATCATTACACACAATCACCATTAGGCACTCTACTAGAAGCAAGTTTAAGTAAATTATTGTAAGACATTTTATCACTAATTTGGCCCAATTTTCTGTGTAGGCGCAAAAAGTAATGTGTCATCTCTGAACTGATGCAGTAGCACAAAGTAT
>CM065388.1:3070000-3282500 GCA_033060915.1 Euryodendron excelsum
CAGAGGATGTTCTGTAAATGTGAGTGGTTCAACAGTTTTGGTCTACAAATTGTCAGTTTTCTGTATTTGCGTCACGGTCCAGTTTCAATAACAACATATCCAACATTTTGGTGATGGCACCCCAATACCGACTCCCTTTGGAGAGAATATAAGATTCTCCTGGTCAATTATAAATCAAGTTTGGTGAATCAAGCAGTAGTATCACTATCAACTTCATAGCCAAGAATCTAAGCACAAATCATAACCACAATTATTGATGAAGTCATGTGTAGAGAATAAAGCAGTCTTCATCTTTAACCATTGGCCTAGAGTTTTATGAGAATCCATAATGAGACCAATGTTGGAGAGTTTGATATATATTGTTGGGGCCCTTACTTAAGAGCTTAAACTTTTAAGTCAAGTGATAACTTAACATGGTATCAGAGTTGTGGTTGGGAAGAGGTTTTGGGTTCAAATCTCTCCGTTGGCATTTGTTCCCCGATTACATTTGTTTCTCTCTATCTTTGCATGTTGTATCTCCACATGTAAACCGGAGTTGCACGTGAAAGAGGGTGTTGGACAGCTTGATATATATTGTTAGGGCCCTTACTTAACGGCTTAAGCTTTTACGTCAAGTAGTGACTTAACAACCAAAACCTTTCTATATATTTGTAGTTACTCTCCACTTCGCAATGATTTAAATAACAGAGGTCTCCAAAGTGAGGAGATTATATTAGGCATCTGGCCACCATCATGAAACTAATTCAATTGACCCTCTTATGATTAATACTCCTATAACTTAATAATTTCTATTAATTCATATTTTTTGAATTACTAACTTTGTTCTATGATGTATAATTAATAATTCTATCACCTAATAATCAATAAACTTTTCCAAAATCCTCTCATAGAATAGAAATTTTTAGAGAGAAAGAAGGGAATTAGGAGCTTTCGTCTTTGTATGAATCACAAGAGTCACATCTTTGCTAACTTAAATACTAGCATTTTTCCTACATGGTAACGAATGCGAAGTAGGATTCAACCGAACCAAGTAATTTGAGCATAAAGTTGTGTTCTTGTAGTTGGAGTCATTGGATTATGTTTCCATTAACCAACAGCTCTAGTGTATGATTAATATCACAAGCCAATACAGAGAACCCATTTCCAAGAACTACACCCAATTCCAGAAGTTCATCATTGAGGGAATCATGAAGCCGATCTTCGAAGACATAAGAATCAAAATCTAAGAAATGCCACCTACTTGTGCAGATTTAATGCCCAATTCGGTGCCGGCGAGCCTCTTGTAGTGCTCCTTCAACAACCTCTTGGAATCATACTCTCTGATCTTCTTGCGTGCCATTTCTCTTCAGCCTGTTACACAAAACCCACAATGACCACAGATTTAAACTTGGATCTAAATTCCCAGATCACAAGCATCAAAAAAATTTCGCAAACAAATTAGCAAAAACAACACATAACACTGTCAAACTCGAAAACAGAGCAAAACCCATAATAGATCATTTGAGAGAAAAGCTCTGTCCAGTGATTCACATCAATATTCAGATCAATCAACAGCGGCACATGAAAGATCCGAGCTTGTACTAACAGAGTAAATTGAAGAACCCAAAAAAAAAAAAAAAGCTAAATTACCTGTGAACGAGAGGCAGAGGAGGCCTCTGGGCACTTCTAAGTGGAAGAGAAAGATTCAACAAAAACTGAAACCTTCAGAGGTTTGATCGGTCTATTTATAGTTCAAAATTCACGGTTTTCCTAAATTTCTTTTATAATTATTAATGGTTGATTATAGAGAATACATATATAACATATATATTCTATAGAGTTTTAGCAGGGAAGCTCTGAACAAAATACAATGCCACATGCGGCAGACGTACCTACCCACCATGACCAACAACCAGTAAAACCGCAGACTCTCAACAATATTGTGTTTTGTGAGAATTTTTTTTTTTTTTTTCCTTCTTCGTGCTCTGTTCCAAAAATTGGGATATCAGTGTAACACCTTGTTTGGTGACCATCTAATATTTTGTTTAGCGTTTGACGCTTGCATTGGACTGCAGCTCGGCCGGACGAATTTTTGAATTTGTGCGCGTATATATCTGTACTTGCCTTCTCATTTTAACAGTTTGTTAAGTGATTGATTAAATTCAAAAAAATATTTATTTAGCATTATACACTACCACGAGGCGTTTGATTCTCAAGGACGCTGCCACGAGATTCACGAGGAGGTCTCGTAGAATAGCCTACCTGAGCTACCTCTTCCACTCCGAGGCTCATGTCTTCTCTAAGACCTTAGGACAAAAATCCACATGTTTTTTTTTTTCCTTACGATCGAATGTCCTGTCAATTTGCCTTCATCATGAGTAATTTCGAAGTAGATGTAGTTATCGTATCTCACATAAATTAAAAAATTATTAAAAAGAGTTTTAAATAATTAATTACATCTAAAAATTTTGAACCTAAAATATTAAATAGAGAAAATCAATAAATTTTAGGCCATGATCACTATGTCAATCCATTAGAGTTAAAATACATATGTTTAGTGACATCTTAATTTGATCCATTTTGTGATGCTCTTCAATTTGTGATACTATGTCAAAAAAATGACACGATAGTATCATTATATTAAATTTTTTTTTTTTTAAATTTGATAGCATTAGGTCATGAGCCATCAAAGCAATTACTTCAGAGAGGAGGGGTGGGCCAATGTTAATAAAGAGTCACATGACCATAATGTAATTGACATTCATGCCGTTTCTCTCTACGTTCCAAGCACCCAAAAAAAAACAATAATTTACCTTCCAAAATACCAAAAAAATATGTATATATATATATATATATCTACATCATTTTAGAATTAGGTTCTTGAACTTTGAAAGTAATTAACTTAGATTACTCTATTACAACTTGAACATCATCTGTCGAAAACAATGAAATTTCTTCCTCACATACATGGATGTATATCTAATATTCCTTAGGCTTCACATTGACAGAAACTTTGTGCACTAAGCTGCCATTTTTCTTTATACCATTTGAAAATTTGTGATATGTCTACTTCGTATTTTCCATCTCCATTAACAAAACTAGTCAATCCACCAGACTTGAAATTGGTTCCCCACCATCACCCATATAAATAGGTTTTTGGCCTTCAATTTTGAAGATCCATATTTTACTATGGATGCTTTTCGTTCAAGTTAGTAGTATTTAAAGTACAAAATAGTAATGCTTACATAACATCCAAACATGCCGTTACAATTTTGTCAGCCAAAGACAACCGAAATGAGTTGACCCAGCTAGGAACCAACCATAAAAAATTTATTGTTAACCATAGTCAATACTATGCTGCTTTCTATCTCTCTTTCACATGGACTATAGTAGATTACAACTTACGCAATTCATACTAATGTAAGGTATGGTAGGCCGTTGGTTTGTCGTAACTTTTAAGGCATTGAGCCTATTCTATTTTAGTACACACATTTTGTGGAAACACATTCACCTCAAAGAGTTGAACAAACCACAATACAACAAAAAATCAACAATATTCATCACAAAATCGAGAGGTTGGTAGAAGTGTGTAATTCTGAAAAGGTCATGTAGGCTGCACAAAGATTCTCTTCAAAAATTTAGTCCTCATTTGGGAACACACCAAAAGCTCACATAGATATTGCAATTTCGTGCAAAAGCCTCCCATCATTACATAATTTTAAAATGGTCAAATGTCTATAGTCTTACCCAGTATTTTGAGTGAAAGGTTTTGTATTTTAGACTCACACCCAGATCACTATTAAATATCTCTCAAATTATAGGCATTGAAGCGATCGAGCGAGAGAAAGAAAGAAAACTATTGCACACGCCCCTCATTCGCCCTTTACTAATATAATAGAAGGTAAAAGCAGCTTAAGCCCTTCCGATCACCCGAGAAGCCCTCGATGAACCGCCTATAGTATTATATATACTTTTTATTAAGGTTTATTTTGTTCAGACTCTTGAATTGGACTTAAATATATTAAACACGATAAATGGTAGTTTTGTGCATGAGGCTCTTAACACTACAAAATTTAGAAATAAAAATATGTACGCAGCTATATATCAAATATTTGTTTATAAATACAAATCGCAATAAATGAAAGTAATCTTACTATGGCATCGAGGTCGGCCCTCGCTCTAGACTTAAAAATATGTTTAAGTCATTGCCGGAACATGAGACTTATTATTCTTAAATCACTGTTTGGTTAGTGTACAATTTGGAATATTTGATATTACAGCGAACCCAGTTTCCAATATTGACTTGGAAGTCAAGTGTGGATGCCACAACTGAATGGCCCAATTTTTGTTCTCATGCGGCCATGCCTCTCCAATTTGACTTGATCAGAGCAAAAGTTATGGGAGTGCAGCCATTTCTGCAAGAGTGGTAATAGAAAAATGCCTAATATCCACGTTTATGGTGTGGCATTCTGTTCCCAATTGTTGGTGACTTGGTTCTTCTAACTTGTAAAGGTTAGATGGTACATTAAAAGTATTTTTACATAAAAAAATCATTTAAAATGATGTAGTAGTGTTATTTTTCTGAAATCATAAGCCATAATGATAGATATTCTTATTTGAAATGAAAGAATAACAAAAAAAAAAAAACAAATATTTTGTATGAAAATTCTGTACAAACTTCCTATTTATATAATATTACTCATGTTAGAAACAACTAATCAAATTTAAATTTTAACAATTTTGTCAAGTGTTTTCATAAATGTGCTAGGATTTGTCTCCAACAATCAAAGGAAAAACTATGATCCATTCATGGAAGGTCTTGTTGAGGGATGATCTAAATGAATTTGAGTCAATCCCGGCCAGATAATTGAGCCCAACACTGGCTTGGGCCAAGCTCAAGCTTGCATGCCTTCCCTTAACATAGGAAAATAATTCAAGCTCAAGGTACCACTGATAATACCTTTGGTTCAGGTTTTTTACAGCTTTTTTTTAAGTAAAAAAAACTAAGATTTTAAAGTTTTTTTGCCTTTTTTTTTCGCTTTTTTGCTTCTTTTTTTTTATCTTGTTAAAACTTAAAACAAGTTCTATCAAACAGGCCTTGAGTGCTTGAGAGTAATCCCTATTAAATGATAACACTTTGTATGTGAATACGTCAGCAAATTGAATTTGTGGTGTGTCAGAAAGACTTTTAAAAAAAAAATACCACATTACAATAATCTGTTCACTACACCACAAATTCATATTACTAATATACTCACACACCACGTCCATTATTAAGAAAAATTATTACCAAGTGCTCAGTTCTACTTAATCACTACACTTTTTTAACCTAAACATAGAGACCATAAAGTGTTAGCGTTGCTCGGCTCATATCCACCTCTACTTAAGAAAAAATTATTTAATATGACCGTCACATCACGTCATTATGCTTATGTAGTATGCATGTTTATTTATGTAATACTATGTGTAAAGAGAGATAATATTTTTTAAAATATTATAGCTATTATCCTACCTATATGGTGGCTTTTTAAATTTAAAGTTTTTGCCATATAAATAATTTTATATGTGTAACAATTTAAATAGAACACCACACTATGTAAGTATAATGACGTGATATAACAGTCATCCTAAATAATTATTCCTAGTTAAGGGTCATAGTTTAAGATATAAAAGTATTAAAAAAAAGCTTGCCGGACCAATACAAGGCTCGGTCCTCTCAATCAAATTGTATTTTGATTTTAAATCCCTCTTTGTTAGCCGGATCGGGTAAGGACTCTTGTATCCAATTTGAATTTTGTTCCGATCACTAATGGACCCGTATAATAAATAGGGCGAATAGATTGAGATCCGTTGGATAGATACTGATCCAATCTCGAAAATATTAAGCACCATATAATGTATTAGTCAAGATCCATAAAACATCTTAAATTGGTAGGTTAAGAAGATTCAAATTAAAAGACTTCTTACTTAAATTGGTAGGTTAAGAAGATTCAAATTAAAAGACTTCTTACTGTAAGTTAAGACAATTCTTAATAATAAAATCTCACATTGCTTGATAAAATTAAATAAAGAGCATGTCAGGTTATTTTTTAAAATCGTGTGGTTCAGATCTAAAGTGCATAATATTATACTGTATAGATATTGAGATTAGGGCAGCTGAATTTAGATTTTTTTTTAATAGGATTTTAGAATTTGGAATAATTTTGATTATTATTGGCTGATCGGTGCCGATATACACATTGGGGCATGGGGATTCGATTATTAGCTCCGGATTAGGGCGGATTCGGATCACCCGACACTTCATGTTTCAAATTCACTACGGTTCGAGTCGTCTTAAATCGGTTCTTACACTAAGCACAGCCTTTACCAACTTTCTAGGGTTTTCGAGAGATTTTGCGTTCAGATCTCCGGTCAGGTAAAGCTCTTGAAAGCGTTCCTTCGCGATTATCGTACATTTTGTCAATGCAATCGATGCTTTTATCTTGCCAAATTTGAAATGCCAGTATAGAAGTTCGTGCGTGCGTGTATGCATGTACAAATATATATACATATCGTTCTCATCGTGCTTCTTTTTTAAAATTTCCATACTTCTGTCGATTTATTGATCGTTAAAGGAGTATCTACTATCCAGACATGGAAATGGATGGGTTTGAGCAATTGAAGATTCAGATACAGGAATGGCTACAAGAAGCTGAAAAACATATTCATCAGATGCCGCAAACTCAACTTTACGCCGCAATTGGGGTTGTGTTACTGACTACCTTTTTCCTCTTATTAGGTAATTCACGCTACTCCCGCACATTTGTATAATCACATTTTAGTAAATTTTAGTGGGTAGTTGTTTAATTTTCTTTCAGATACATAAGATTGCAGATTTACCCAGTAATATGTCAGAAGGATATCTAAATGTTGACATTATTTTACATTTTTATGTTTACATGTATAGGGTTGTGACTAAAATATTAGATTGCTTGGCATCATGAAATAGCATTCTGTATTACTTAAATTTCTTCGGGAATTGATGTTGTTGTTTTGGGAACTTATAAACATATAAGGCTGGTTAGAACTTGAGTTTGCATATAGTTGATGCAAAATCTAGCAGAACTTTTTTCAAAGATCAGGTGGTGGTGGTGCTTCCTTAAAATCAAGGAAGGAATTGCATACACTCTTGACTTGTGTGAACTTTATTATTTTGGTTGGGAAAATGTATGTTTTTTTTTTAATAAATACTCTGTGTCTCTCTCTCTCTCCCATTTGGGTGTTTGAAAATCGGGGTGAAGACTTTATTATCTGTTGTTATTGTCTAGTATTTTGTTGTGAATTGCAGTTAAGACTTCATTTTCTGCTAATTGAAAGTTAGAACATTGAATTTTACTCACGAATCTTTTTCTCGTGCTTTATTATACAGCTCGTTTGTTCAAGCACACAAAACCTAACACCATTGTTCTGACTGGGCTTAGTGGAAGCGGAAAAACAGTTCTTTTCTACCAAGTAAGCAATCAGAATTGCATGAATAGAAGAGGACAAGTTACTCCGTTCTTGAACACATTTTTCAGAGGGCACTTATTCTGAGTTGAACTTAAACTATGTTTTGTGATGAAGCCATTGCTTTGGTTTCCCAATTTTGACAGATTTGTTACTTCAGTAAAGAATTTGAGCTATATCTACCAAAAAGATGTTATTCAAGACAGTCTTCATGAATTTTTTTTTTTTTTGGTTTTAAAAGCATAGAACAGTAGAATCTAATTGTTTGGATATGTGTTTATTGTTGCCAACTCGCCATACTATTTGGTTCATCTTTCCTTTTCTTTCCAACCCCCCCCCCCCCCCCCCCCCCCCCCCCCCCCCAAAAACCAAAAAAAAAAAAAAAAAGTGCACATGTGCGTGCACCTGGCCTCTTCTAAGTTTTTTTGTTTGTTTGTTTGTTTGTTTTTAAAGCTCTCTTCTTCTAAGGTTATTTAAGACAGCCTTAAACCATCAACACTAAACTTGATACCCATCTGAGATAAAGGCCCTAAACTGGAGAGATAGTTGGCCACCTGAAAGCATTATATACAATGATATGAGTTTAGGTGTAACCTGTTCCTGGCTTCATCTCTTTTCCATCTGGTTTGATGGATAATTACATGTTTTCTTTTGTAGCTGGGTGCTCATTGTGCTCAGTTGTCATATATATCCATTGTGCTAATCTGATGTGTGCCTTATGGATGTCAATCTGACTATTTTCCAGCTCCGAGATGGCTCTTCCCATCAGGGGACTGTGACGTCAATGGAACCAAATGAAGGCACTTTTGTGCTGCAGTCTGAAATGAGTAAGGTAACATATTTTACTTTACTATATTGAAACATACATAAAGCAAGCACTAATGTATTTTTAGGCTTATTAATTCTACATATTGGAATGTTGTCTCCTTTATAAAATGAGAGCATGCCATCCCTCTCTTGCCTTTTTGTCCTTGTGCTAATTGTCCAACTCCAGGTTTGATTAATCTTAACCCTGTTTATGTGTCATTGACAGAAGGGCAAAATAAAGCCTGTTCATATTGTTGATGTTCCTGGGCATTCTCGCCTTCGACCAAAACTAGATGAGTTCTTGCCTCAAGCAGCTGGCATTGTGTTCGTGGTGGATGCTTTGGAATTCCTGCCAAACTGTCGTGCAGCTTCGGAGTAAGTTTATAATGCAATATATGATATATGGATCCAAACATGCATATGAACTTGTTGTCTGAATGTTAACCTCTGATGTTTTTATGTTCCACAGGTACCTCTATGATATTCTGACCAGGGCAAGTGTTGTCAGGAAGAAAATTCCAGTTCTTATCATCTGCAACAAAGTGGATAAAGTGACTGCACATACCAAGGAGTTCATACGGAAACAACTGGAAAAGGAAATGTATGAACTGAAGCTCAATATTCATTAGACATTTGATTCCTACTGCTTCTGTGCTGTCAAAATTACCACATCTTTCTTAAAGCATTGATTGAATCATAGAGCTAATAGGCTGTCAAAATTAGCTCACTGCTAGTTAGTGGCGATAGATAAGCGGAGATATGTCTGAAAAAGAGAACATAGTCTATAGCATAACCGTCATTTAAAGAAATTACTTACAATCAAAACAATATAGATTTTCATGAGTGTCCTGTGGAAGAGAGAGCTTTAATTCGGTGTTTCAAGTTCTTTTGAAAACTTGTTGGTCACTGTTAGGTATTTCTTATTGGCTGATGCTTATTGATGTGTTTCAATATGCAGTCATTCGTAATGTTTTTTCATCTGTATTAATTTGTAGCGAAGTATCTGCTCTAGCATTGTTAATATGTATTTTGATATATCCATATTGTGTTATTTTGTAGTGACAAGCTTCGGGCATCAAGAACTGCTGTATCAGCAGCAGATATTGCTGATGAGTATACACTTGGCGTACCTGGTGAAGCCTTTGCATTCTCTCAGTGCCAGAACAAAGTGACTGTTGCAGAAGCCTCAGGTTTGACCGGTGAAATATCACAGTTGGAGCAGTTCATCAGGGATCATGTGAAAGCTTAATTGGACATTCTATTCAGTATTTGGAATTTATGTGTCTCTCTTTGAGATGGGTTTGGCCTTCTTGTCTAAGTGCCGGAGTAATTGGAAGAGAAGTGGCCAATTAAACTGTGAAAGAGAGAGAGGGAAAAAAAAAAAAAGTAAATAGAGTTGGAGAGGTTTGTTTGAAGTCGAATTAGGAGATTGTGGATATCGAGTGTATTTGAAAAGATGGATGGCATGTCATTGTTTGGACCATGACACTGATGATGGATCTGTTTCACTAATTTTATTTGGACAATCCTTGGTTTGCCTGTGCTCTTTCTTCTGTTTAATATCTGATCCTTTGTTTAGACAGTGGTGCATCTAATTATCTGGTGTAATCATTATTAGTATTTTGTCCACATTGCTGCTGTGAAAGAAAATTAAACATGCCAACTTGCCAAGAGTACATAGTTTTGCTGCTCTGCGTAAAGGATTGATGAACTAGACAGACATCATTCTGCATGAAGTGTATACTGCTTGTTTTCTCAATTCTAAAATTGTAAATCATCCGCATATTAACAGTTATCCCATAACGAATATCAATCCAAAAATATTAAATCTCTATCCATTTATGGACCACGTGTAGAAACCAGCTTTTGAGAAAGAAGCCTCGTTATCAGATGTTTTAGGCATAATGGTTGGAACTTGGAGGCCATAACGTAACGCTTAAATGCCTGGTGAAATCTCTCACCTCGAATCTTTAAAAGCATCTGGGAATGATGTTGACAAACAGAAGTTCTTCATCCTTATTATTAGAGCAAAAATGCCATAGCTTGGCAGATGCAGCAACCCAACTGCAAAGTACCTGTAAAGATTGTAACGGCAGAAGAAAATGGGTAAGCTCATAAGCCAGCCACAGCGTAACTCAGCAGGTTTTGTCATCAATTTGTTCTATTACAAAAGTTCTCAGCCACCCGATTATAAAAAGTGAAACCTAGAGGATGTAACCCTTCTAAACAAACCAACACATGATCTCTTTGTTTCGTGGTGCGGAGCGATATGATTCAACAGAGTTCAGCAATGACCGTAGCGGTTTAAGAGGAGACTCTACACAGATTGCAATGTTAAAGAGGGCCACACCCACTTTTTTTTTTTTTAAGTAAAGCACTACTTGTACTTAAAGCCCCAAGGTTCCACCTAATTAAGATTAGAAAATGAAATTCTCAGGGTTGCTACCTAAGGATGTAACTCTTGTTTGGCAAATAACTCTTGTTTGCTTACATTGAAGATTGAATATGATCGGTCACAACATGTGAAAAGGCAATCATTTGAAACTAAATACTCACAACAACAACAACAACAACAACAACAACAACAACAACAACTACTACTACTGGGTAGGTACATATGTGTGGGAATACATACCAGAGAGGCGCATATGGAGATGACAAGTCAAGAAATGGATATGGCCACCTGTAACAAAGGAAATTATTACAAGGAGTAAAGACTAGAAGTTATCAATATCCCAAGGGAGGGAAAAAAAGAAAGAAAGAAGAGGGAAAGAGAAGCTAAAGAAATCCAACATACCACATTGAAACACAAGCATGGATGATCCATTGAAAAATGACAAATATACCCGTCCATAAAATAAAATAGCACATTCGAAAGAGAGGGAACCGCTGGAAGAAGATAATAAATTATAGCTGGTCATGAATGACAATTGAAAGTAAAGAAAACCACCAAACCACGAAGGGACCGTCAAACTCACCAAGCAATTCAAAATCACGTCACCAAGGAGGAAAACAGCATTAAGTGAATGCAAACTAACGTCGATCTGCAATTGAAGGATAGTTTGACGCACAAATGTCCAGTAAAGGATAATAATAGTATAAGAGATGCATATAAAGTAAGTATTTGCGTGGAGCATGTTTGTTATGTGCATGAATCTTTGCTAAAGAAAGTTATTATGCATAATTGCACATATTTATCCATGTATGTTGATGCATGTGTTTACATTCCAATCTTGCTACATTCAGTGCTAGTGCAACACTTCAGGTCCAAGAGATACAGATACCAAAATGTTCACAAAGAAAAAACTAATTGACATCATCATCTATCCCAGACAGAACTCTTCATTTCCAAAGGCATCATGTGTTTCATTGCTTCCCATTCATGTTGTGTAGAGTAATTGAAAATTAACTGCAAAACTTCAATACAAAATGTAATTTTTTTTTCTTTCAAGTCAAAACAGGCTCAGTGGCTCAAAACATTTTGAATCAGAAGTATAAATGTAAATCAAATTAAGTGAGAAAATATCTAGTCTTGTGGCTCTATACAACTCAATCTAACTAAATCGCTAGGACTCGCTAGGACTCAATCTGTTTGTTATGTGCATGAATGTTTGCTAAAGAAAGTTATTATGCATAATTGCACATATTTACCCATGTATGTTGATGCATGTGTTTACATTCCAATCTTGCTACATTCAGTGCTAGTGCAACACTTCAGGTCCAAGAGATACAGATACCAAAATGTTCACAAAGAAAAAACTAATTGACATCATCATCTATCCCAGAACTCTTCATTTCCGAAGGCATCATGTGTTTCATTGCTTCCCATTCATGTTGTGTAGAGTAATTGAAAATTAACTGCAAAACTTCAATACAAAGTGTAATTTTTTTGCTTTCAAGTCAAAACAGACTCAGTGGCTCAAAACATTTTGAATCAGAAGTATAAATGTAAATCAAATTAAGTGAGAAAATATCTAGTCTTGTGGCTCTATACAACTCAATCTGACTAAATCGCTCGGACTCAGTTTCAGTTATCACTGCGCATAAACAGCTGCAAAAGAAAACAAACAAACAGGACTGAAGAGCTGAAACTTACAAATGTCAATTTGTAATTAATGGGGCTAAGAAATGGGTAAATTATGAACCAAAAGACGCAATCAGTAAGCACCACTGCACCTGCACAAATCTGTTCAAGGAAGAAACAGAAAAGAAATTTCAACAGGATACTCCTCAAAGATAAAAAGAAACCACATATAAGGCCATCATGTCTCTCATGTAAAGTCAACCTTGTGCTGGTAAGAAGGCAACAGTGCATGCATGCTCCTTATGTTTATCAAATAATAGTGTAAAAGCATTAAACTAACTAGTGTAGGCTGAGCACTTGATGTGCATTTTTCTTTCTTTTTATTCTGCCCCTGAATATGTCTAGATTCTTAAGATTTCTAGCCATCATTTCTTACTATAAATTAAAAAAAAAATATTCAAAGACATAACAAGAAAAAATTTGATCTCTAAATGTTAGTCCTCTGCAATAAAAAGTGTCCCCTGTTTAGAACAGGCGTACAAAAAGGTTATTTGCTAGTGTTGATTTTTTCCATTTGTTTGTTCCTTATTTTTTTTTAAATTTTGTTTTTTGTGTTTTGATAACTATGGGTATCTGCTTTGGATTCAACACATAAAATGCCCAAACAATACCCCCCAAATTTTCAGTTCACTTCAGAAGGACAAGTGTAGACTCAAAAATCCAAGGAGTGATACTTCAAACAAAATTCCTATATGTTTTCAAACGGACTCCAACCAGATGGTGGAACAATCACCAAAAAATGATATGCTAGGTTCCATCCCCAAATCCATACATAATATGAGGAATCAATAGATGACAACAAAATGAAAATCTCGGATATGATTCCCTTTTTCTACCAAATTTTGTACCATAGTTTAAGGAAAAAAACAATATCGTTGGAGAACACTTACCTGGTAAATGATTTGAAATACATAGCCCCATATGCCTGCAGTTTTGTGAACACAAGGTTCTTCACGTGAATTCATGCTTTTGGACATATTTGACATATTGGCATTTTCCTCCAACGTCAGAGGCACGTAAGTGTCCCGCTCTGCAGCTAAAGTGACACGATCAGTCCCATCACCACCAACTTCATTGCTACGTTGGCAGCGCCCATAAATGGAGAATAAAGATCCAAGCTACAAAAAGCAATGGAGAAGATAAGCAATATGTATGCGTAAAAATGGAAACCCTATACCTGGAAACCAGTATAGAACACAACTTTGAAATAAAAAGATAAGATATTATAGTGTTGATAACATATCAGTGGCTCTCATTCTGACTATTTGTCTTGGTTGAATCTATTTATTAATTTTTCCAGTCCAATGGCTGAGCTACAACTTGGGGTAGGCCTCCCCCTACATATGAACCATTCCAACCTGGATGAAATCAGGATTCTTATCATCGATGGACAACAACACCTATAATCAGAAATAAAGGCTAGTTTTTTAATAGTCTAGAAGAATTAAAAATAAGCGGTCCATTACCCACTCCATTTTTGTCAAATTCAAAAGAAAAAATAAAGACACTTAAACAAAAAAATATGAAAAGAAAGATGTATACAGGAGGATCATAGGGATGTATAATATACCCCGAAATATATGGTGACCAATGCAAACGTCCACCTGTTCAGTGCCAACAAACATCAAAAACAAAAGAATTAGCAAAGTTGGCGACATTTGTTCCTCAAAAGTGACCAATCATTTCACATTTTCCATATGATTTCCTTCATTTGAAAACTTTCACAACTGTAGAGATTGAAATTAAAAAGAGCCAACTTTAGTCTCAATACCTTTGCAGTAACTGCATTCCACTTATATTAGTTTTGTTTATGGGAAACTAGAAGTCAAAACAATAGTGCTAAGTACAGGTGACAAGCTTAAAGGTACATCCTAGAAAACCAGGATTGTGCAGACTATAATAAGAACATCTTTTGCAGAAATTCTGTAAAAAATTGTTATATGGATGTATAGGAAATAATGCCAAACAGACAATAAGATAGAACTTTGCAAACAAGAAAATAACTTTAAGACCTCACTAAATCCACTTTACATTGAAGTGAATTAGAAAATAAAGATGGATTTAAGAGAGACACATCACTTACTGAGTATAAAAGTAAAATATCCCGCCTCCATCAAGAACGACATTGGCAATAAGCACTGCTAAAAGCACGCTGAAAGCAGCGACTCTGTAAGCAAGCAGCCAAGCAGGATGGATTACTTTGAAAGATGTCCTCCAAGCTTCATCCTTGTACAAAGTCCCCACAGTATCTTGCCAATTATCTCCTCTCTTGGTTTTTGATTTTTTGGAACCTTCAAATTTCCATATTAGAATGGCTGACACAACCGTAGATGTTAAGACCCATATTGCACAGAGGAAGAATCTCCAGTTTAACCAATAACTTAGGGCGGTCGTATCAGTTGTCATGACTGGCCGCCAAGTATGGTCTGAGAATCCTGTTAGGATATTCATGGGGTTACACTTATTTTAAAAAAATGGAGTTAAATACACCTGCAATATGAACAATCCTATTTTCTAATGGAATGAAAGTTAATTTCCAAGTCCGATGGTGGAAGCATAAGTGAACTAATAACATTACATTTACATCAAATAGAGTAAAGCCATCATACCCATGAATGATCAGGCAGCAAAGTTCAGGCATATATCTGCTTCTGTGTGGAACTCTGTACGTTGTCTATTAACTTTTTTATCTCCTGATATTTGGTTTTTTATTGCATTTTCATGTTTACTCATGTTTGATTGTTGACAAAAAGGGTGAATGCAAGAGGATTTCTAATAAAGTAGTTTAACTAACCAAAAATATGAAATGACATGAAACAAATTGAAGTTAATCCTTAGTAAACCGAGACCCACTTCTTATGAACAACGATGAAAATCAAAGTCACCGAATTGATCTAGTGAAACAAAGCAATTTAACCATGTCAACCAGAAAAACCAAAGTTGCATCTCCAAAAAAGAAAGAAGAAAAAAATTAACTTGTTTGAATATCTGTATAATTCACAAATATAGAACTCCAAATAGCAGCACAGGAAAGTAGAAATTTGGGTAAAATTGTCTCCACACAGGGAAAGGGAAACAGAAATCCAGATTTCAAAGTTCAGCCACAACCATCGCGAACGGAATTAGGGCTCACTCAAGAACTATATCTTCATAAGTAAATGGGAAAAGGGGAAAATCACACACCAAGTCTCAGGATCGTATTGGCCATAGTAATGTACGGAAACAAAGCACAGCAATTCTTGCTTTGGATGGGCATGTCACAGAAGAAAGAAAATAAAAAAAAAAATAAAAAGATAACTACTACGACACTGAGGTCAAAGATTTTTGAGACAGTTTTGCAAATGAAATGCAGAAGAATAGGGATGCTTTAGTCTTTGAAAACTTCAACGCAAAGAGGAGATAACAAGGTATCTATATAGATCCATGTATATCTTCTGCACAAACAACAATCAAATCAACGTAATGGAAGCAGGTTTTGAACTTTTGATTCTTGAATTACCTCTGCTTTTATGTGATCAATCTTGCTCTTCCCTTGGGAGACTTTCTTGGGCGGTTCTCTCAAATCTGGACAAAGGGTAAATTCAGCAAGAGGAACATTGATAAACCCATCAATATTTATTCAGTTTGTTGGAGCTGCTGGGACCAGTGGGAGAAAAAGAAGAGACGAGAGAGAGTAGTTTCTATATAAAGAAGAGAACGACACAAAGATGTCCACGACACCATGGAAAATACATACAATTACTAAAACTACCAATGGAATTTGACTTGTCAATTCCAAGAAGGAAAGATTTGGAAAATTATTCACAAGACTTCTCATTTCCATCAAAATGAGATGTAAATGACATTTTAATTATTAAGAGCACCATCGAGATAGTTGTTTTTTTTAAAAAAAAAAATTTATTTAATCACATCATTCTGTACTAATATTTGTATAAATTTTTTAGTAACATAGCATTATCAAAAAATTTTACAAAATTTTCCGTCTATTGAGAAAAATTCAATATAACCGTAAAAGTGAACCCATAAGTGTAATTTAATGTGTTTAGTTTATTAAAAGTAAACACATCACTCTATTTTTATTAGAGAAGTGAAAATATTTTTAATTGAGTTGATAGAAAATATTAAAGTAAACCTTAAAAATTCAAGTCATATACAATCTGAACCCACTATCTAATTTAAACACACATACAAATATAATACGAATACAAGACACACATCTCACAATGATTCCTAAACCGATGGACTAACAAATTATCGTAAGCCATGACTTCATGTACATTAAAACTTTGTTTTTTATTTTTTTTGGTTAGTCATGTACTAAGCACTCCCAAGACAGTTGATTTATTGACACCTATAAAAAATTTCGGGTCAAACAAACATGAATTCCCCTAAATTTTGTGCAGTTCTATTTGTTATAACGTATCCTTTTAATTTGGTTGGTGGGTTTCATGTTGACCATGAAAGGGGTAGATAACAAGATTAAAGACTCAAAATGAAAAGCTCATTCTCTATATATGTAATTAACCAGGAGAGAAAGACTAAGGAAAAGGAAAGACAATTGGACAGCCAACCTCATGTCATTGAACCCCGTAGCCTATTGTTGGAGCTATCTTAGTATTCTCGTGTTTGGAGTACTGCTCTCGATACGAGAAGGGCATATAGTATATTCTGGTTGCTAGTGGCGCCGCCTGGCTGCTACTTTATTTTAGCACAAAAAAATATATATATAATTGATGGATTATGGAATTAAAGTGAGAGAAGAAGATGTGAAAGAGAAGAAATTTGTCATTGTAAGTATTTATGGATCAGAAAAGTACACTCTACAAACACCTAATATGAATGTAGTGGTCGTCATATCATGTAGCAGTCAGACTGAAAGAAGAATGCGTGAAAGAAGTGTTAGACGTAGAAATAACAATTGAATGAGGCTATATAATATATAAATTCGTGTAGAATTTTTGTAAATCTATAAAGAATAATGTAATTGAATAAAAGTCTTTCGTCTTAAAATAATAGAACACTATAACTCTAATTTTAAATTTTTTAAAAAATAACATTTTTCATAACAATTTACTTTGAAAATTGATTAGGTACCTTTGATGTCTTATTTCAATGAGCAGGATCTCAAAATCCTTGTGTTCCAACAAAGTTTCCTTTACAATGAAGAAAAGTGCCCTAAAATTTTAAAAGAAAAATCACTATGAAGAGCAAAGCTTCCAATTTGTTTGGGGGATAAATGGTGTGGGATTGAAAATGTAATCTATGAGACCCACCTAATCCCATGTTTAAAAAGAAAAAAATGGTGGAGGATTACATCTCTCATGGGAGATGTAATCTCCCAAAATGGAAAATAAGTAATTCTACACGGGGGGTGGGATGCTATATTCATAGATGGGGGATAAGACACAAAAAAAACTATTTTGCTCACCTCTCACATTATTAGATATTATTATATATATACACTACATTATATTATATTCATGTTATATAATTATTATGTTAATATTTATTTTGCAATTATAAAATATTATATTAAAATTAATTATCCTATAACTTATTCTATCTTAATCAAACATAATATGATTAATTTTTTATCATATTATAATATTACTTATCGTCCATTTTGTAAACAAACGTGGCCTTAAGGGTAATTGCATAGGAGATGCACAGCAAGAGGAGCCTACAATGGATGAAGATACTCTCCATTACACCCATCCGTGTGGCGTTCCTGTGACTTTGACAGAAAGTTTGTCCTCTGCAACACAAATCATATTCAAAGCTTTCGTGAGAAGTAATGTGACCATAATGTTTGTCCTCTGCAGCACAAAGCATATTCCAAGCTTTCGTGAGAAGGAATGTGGCCATTATCCAATAAACTAAAAACAAAACAATTTATGAACAAACCAACAATATATAACACAGGACCAATGTCCTTGAAATTTGGCCTTGTGTCTTGTCATGAGTCATCAACTGACAATAGTATCAAGCATGTATAGTGGTTTAAAGAATAAAAGTTAGAAAAATATGCAAAGTTGCCAAGAAATCTTGCCCGATCACAAACTTAATTGAAAGAGTAAATCGCAATTTCAAAGCCATTAGGATGACTCCGTGGTCTACTAGCTTTCCGTGAATGAAGTTTACAAAGTTTACATGGGTGGTTAGTTTTGCTTTTATGATTGTCCAAATAATGATGTAAATATTATTTATATAATGAGCAAAGTAAAAATACCATTGGTCCACATCAGCCATAAGCAATGTATATATCATTTACCTGCTCTTTGATGTATAGTTGGTATATATATATATTCATATATACTCAATAGTCTAGTGATCTAGTGTTTAATATTTGATTTTTATGCCAAAAAATAAGGAAATTAAACCACTATGTGATGGTATCTTTGAATTATTTGGGCCTTTGATCTGTTCATCTCTTGATTGATCTTTCTTCCTTCTATGGAGGTTGGCTCGAGAAAGGCTTTTTTTTTTATTTTTTTAATAGCAATCCAAGAATAATTCACAAAAAAAAATTCGACTTTATGAACTCGAGAAAAACAACTCTATGCTCTGTTTATGTGACAAAAAGAGTTCTTTTAGGGGTGTTATTATGCGGGTTACGCATGGCAGACAGATGGAAATGTTGGCCCATGAAAAATTACCCATGCCAGAGAGATCGAAATGTTGGCCCATGAAAAATTATTATATATTCTTTAGAGGAGCCAGACTCGCCTATTGTAGGGAAATATTGTGTTTCCCACAGCAAATGCAGCCAAGAAATTTTAGTTATTACAAGTTTACAACGCGATCTAACCTCATCAATAATCAAAAGGTCTTGCCCATTTTGCACCAAACATCCATTAAATTTCTTATATAACTCAATCCCTATCTTATTGCCTATTTATACCAAATTTATAATAGAAGTATCACTTAAAAATGATCGTTTGGACTAGCTTTTTAATTAGTATTTTTTTTACGAGTTTTTAGTTTTGACTTTAGGTATAAAAGCTAAAGATCTAAATTAAAAACTCATAAAAGAAGTGGATTCAATAAAAGAACTAGTTAAAACCCAATAAAAACCTGGCCCAATTAAAAAAACTTAGGTGCTACCTCCATAGTTTCATGTTATGATTATTATTATTGTCTTTAGCATTGTACATCATTCACACTGGACACTTGGCAGACCATTGCAATTAGGGGCGTTCACATATCACTTTGGATTGGATTAGGTAATGATACACAAACCAAATCATTAAAGTCAGGTTCACAAACATGGGAATCAATTTCAATTTGATTTGTGATTGAGTTGGTTTAAGTTAGGTTAGAAATTTATCTTTTATTGCAAAAAAATAAAATTTTGATAAGTACTTAAATTATAAATAAATTAAAGCACTTAGTAAAACTCATATGCTATAAAATTCAATTATTACATTAAGTCATTTTATTCATCCTATTTAAAATACACTATAATACTATATAGTCATAAAATATATTGGTCTATTAGCCATTACATTCGATTATTTTATTTATGAGGAAGAGATATAACGGATCAAGTTAGTTTTAGAAGATGAAAGTAATATAAAAGGCTGACATTCAAACTGAAAAAATTTAAAATTTTTTAAACCTCACCCGTTACTCACCTAAACTAATCAATAAAACTGATCAAATATCAACGAATCAAGTTGGGTCAGTTGAGTTAGTGAATCAAATAAATTTTTAAACAATCCTAATTATAATAAAAGAATGCTACCTACACAATCGGTAACTGACCCACACCCCCGACTATGGGTGGCACACGGGTGTGAGTAGCAGTCCTCGTTGCAATTTTGCTTACTGCATCGCGGTCCCACCTGAAGAGTAATAGAAGTCTGACCTATTTGCATCAACATCAACTCTCATAGACTCGCATTACAATACGTAACTTGTCGCAAACCCTAGGCCAGACCACCCACCCCCCCATATAAAACCCTCGCATCCTTTCACCAACCCCTCCATTTCCTGTCGTAATCGGCGACTCAGCAACAATGCAGATCTTCGTGAAAACCCTAACGGGGAAGACCATAACTCTAGAGGTCGAGTCCTCGGACACCATCGACAACGTCAAGGCCAAGATCCAGGACAAGGAGGGCATACCGCCGGACCAGCAGCGGCTTATCTTCGCCGGAAAGCAGCTCGAGGACGGCAGAACCCTAGCGGACTACAACATCCAGAAGGAGTCGACCCTCCACCTAGTCCTCCGCCTGCGCGGCGGAGCCAAGAAGAGGAAGAAGAAGACCTACACCAAGCCCAAGAAGATCAAGCACAAGAAGAAGAAGGTCAAGCTTGCTGTGCTTCAGTTCTACAAGGTCGATGATTCCGGCAAGGTCCAGAGGCTGAGGAAGGAGTGCCCCAATGCGGAGTGCGGTGCTGGGACTTTCATGGCCAACCACTTTGACAGGCACTATTGCGGCAAGTGTGGCTTGACCTATGTTTATCAGAAGGCTGGTGGTGATTAATCGTTTATCTCTTTTCGTTAATCCTGTGACTAGGACTATGAACCAATGTTTATGTTTACATTTTAGTGTAATAGGTCTGGGTTTTGTTTAATTTTGGGGATTAATGGCTGAATTTTGACTGTTTTGGTTGCTAAACATCGGTTGAATTTTGCTCAGATGAACCCAAATATGGATTTTTTTTGGGTGAATTGTTCGCTTATGTTTTGCTGTGTTTGATGAGAATATATGATTTTTATGCTTTCGGGAGCTGGTCATATTATCTTCCATATGTATTGCCTGCAAGTTGAGTTTATGCATGATGGTATGATTCTATATTGTAGTTGTTTAGTTTTGCCTTTAAAACCACTGGGTCGACATGGTATATTCAAATTTTGGGGGATGGGGCTTCAGGGTGCGTTGGATTCAATTGTAAATTTGTATTAATAAATAATCATATTGTTTAATTTATAGGTTTTCGTTTTGTTCCTTGTATTGTTATTCCACAGCAGCTGGAAGTCTAGTTTTGTTGTGCTTGGGCTTTGCAATTTTTTTAGGTGAAGGAAAGGTTGTGGCTTTAGCTGGTGCTGTTAATGATTCAATATATCAATTATAGATTTTTCTTGTCTTTCTATAGAGATCATAAGGCAGGATTGTATGTTCTCTACAAGACTTCAATAAATTGGGAATATAGGAAAAAGCAAAAGTGGAAATTTATAGAGACTTAATTTGAATTCAGCATAGATGGGGTCCTTCTGTGGTTATTTGAAAATTTGGATAATAACCTTGTTTTGCCATGTTGGTTATTTGTGGTGAGAATAAGGACCAACCTGACCGGCCTTTTGGTTCCTTTAAGGAATGAAATAATTACTTCATTCAACTGTTTAATTAGGAGTGAAAAATGATATTTCGGTGAAGAAAGACATCAATGCACATCTATATGGAGAGTGGGAGGGCACTATAATCGGGAGAAGAAAAAAAATGCAGGGGAGGGACTTGTTTTCATTCTTTGACTAATGAACTCGCAGGAAGGTTGTTAGAATTGATAGTGAGAATAGGCAGATGTCAAAATATTTGATTTTTGATTTATTGTGATTCGTTTTGGAATGGTTAATTAGTAGGTTCTGTGGAGTAGTGGAGCTTAGAGAAGTTATGATTTGACATCTTAGCTACCTTTGAGGTTTCTTGTACCAGTGACTGTTTTAGGGGGATTTTTAGTGAAAGTTGTTTTCACATAACTATTGAGTGTTGTCCATCAAGTTACCTATGACGAGAAATAGCATTTGGCTGGATTCATCCCAAATAATTGCATGAAATGGGAAATCAAATGGCAGCTTGATAGAAAGATTGGGATAGGAACTACAGCTGTGTGGTACTTTGTGCTTCTGAGTAATATAATTAGATTGATTGTAGACATTGGTCTTCTTTCTGTGTATTGGATCATCATTCTAACTTCAAGTTAAGGATATGACATTGTGAATCTATGGAGCATGTATACAACACATGAATATCCCAAGCATCTAAACTTGCCCTATTATTTTTATTATTTTTAAAACAAGATATGTTTTGGACACTTTGGGTGGGACACGTGTCCAATGCACACAAAACAAATTGCAACTATAAAAAGGTAACTTGGGATCAAATGGTATAATAAAAAAATGTGGATTTATACCCCATTTACTTGATTTCACCTTGCTTTATTTTAAACAATGTTTAAATTCGGAATTGAATGGTTCCTTCATGTGAAATTTATATTTTGGATGATTTGTGGATGTTATTCATATACATAGCAAATAATAATATATAAATATGGTTTTTTTTTAATCATATTCCCTTCGTGTCTGTATTCTCATATTTAGTTGTGAATGCTTGACTAGCTTTAAATTACAATGTTGGAAGCATTGGATGCTAGAGGCTTTTGTGTTATTGCAGGTGTTTTAAGGGTACAACTTGTAGTCGACAGAAACAGAGGCATGCGCTATTAAATAGTTTTTCTTTCCATCATAATCATATAGCTTTGATCAAATGTGTAGCCACTTTCCTTGTGGGTAGTTCTTCTATGGATTGCATTGCAAATTGGAATCTGCTTGGTCTGAGGACTTCAATTAAATGTTAGATATCCTTGAAACATTTGCTAAACATTGAACTTGATAAATCAAAAACAGCTTGTCTAACATGTTTTATTTGTTGTTTTTGCAGTATCACTACCTCCATCAGAACGAATTCAACTTTATCCTTTGGTTTGACAAAGAAAATGAACGCAAATAGAATTTGTTTTTGGAAAGAAGATAACTATTAAAAAGAAAATGAAAGGAAAGTGAGAATTCCCTTGTTTTTGTTTTTGGATGCTTTTATCTTCCGGAACTAAGAACCAAAGGCAGGGAGGAAAATTATTGTTTTCCTTTCATTTTCCTTTCTTTTCTGAAGTTTCAAACAGGCAGTAAATCTTTTACGGATGTGATCTGTAAACCAAAGGCTGGGCATGCAATGATGCACCAGGTTGCTCAAAGCACGTATAGGCCTTGAAAAGTAAAAAATCAAAGCAAATGAAACTTCTGATTCTGAATTAAGAATGACATAGCTGCGGAAAACAAGTGGCATTCTTTCTAGAAAATCTTCTAAAATCTAAAGTTATTTTCAAATTTGTGTTTCTCAAATTTTTAATTTTTGGAGTGAACCCATATAGAGTGAAACTTTTGATTTTTGTTTTTGAAATTTTTATCCTTTTTCAGGCATCTACCATGCAGCTATCTAAAGTCCTACATAGTTTCATTTCATTCCCCACATGGTTTCACAGAGCTCTACTTCTACATTGAGATAGCTATCTAATAGTATACAAGGGACCTTTTGGGACATCCCCTTGAATTCAAATGGTCACCCTCACTCTTAGGGGTGTTTAAACCCAACTTATGTAATAATTTATGACTTTTTTAAATTATGTTTGGGGATAATAAAAAAGTATCTTTAGTCACGTAACTATTTGGGAAAGTGAGAGTTTGTAACCCCACTCAAATTTCATTAGTTGCTCAAACTTTGCCAAAGCTGCTCATCGAAGAAAAACTTTAATGACGAGAGAGAATCTATGCACTTAGTAGAGCGGAATGGCTAAACAGGATCCATAGATCCAAGCATAGGCGGATTGAACATTGGCCGCCCACTGACTTGATAACTCCTATTATTTTTTAAATTTGTATATTTATTTATTTGATTTTAAGTTACAAATGTATATTTTGCTCTCATTGAATTTAGAAAACTTATATTTACTACTCTGTGAATTTACTAACATCTACATTTGTCTCCACTAAACTTGTAGCAAAAAATATATATTATATTAATTCTTCATTATTTGGTCAAATAAATAACACAATTCAAATTCCTAACCCTCTATTCTAATATTAAATTAAAATATTATCGCCTGTTTAATATTTCATTTATCTAAATAATATCTACTACTATTTTAAAGTTCAAAAAAATCCCTTTTTGAAATTTCGCAACCTAGTCAACTAAATCTGGATTAAGATTTTTCATAACTGTATAAATTTTTTATATACAACTTTTGCATAGAGACAATGCCTCTTTTGTCGACATCATCAATATAATTACTTCTTTATTTATTAAAAAAAATTGTCAACTAAGAAATAATTTTGTGTATAAGTTTTGCCCCACTAAACAAAATTCTTGAATTCGCCCTGATCCAAGGGCTCTGGCCTTTTAGCTAGGCTGTGATTCTCCATGGTATCAACGAGCCCCAGTGGACACTGCACTTGGTGTGAGTATGATCAATAAGGAATGACTCCGGTATTATGAGTGGTTTTTACCGTGCTAGTATCCAACAGTAAAAAAAAAAAAAAATACTCTCCCTGGTAAGTAGGACGGTCCTAGTGGTAAGTAAGATTAATAATGCATTTTGTCAACTGTCCTTCGTCTAGCTAAAATTGCAACCTAACCAATACTCTATTTCCATGCTATATTTCACAGGATAAGATGAGAAATGTTAGCATCAGCAACAAGTGATAGAATTTTTTTGGACACACTTCAAGTGAATTCCATGGCAACAATGGTACGGTTTATAGGATTTTCATGTGCACATAATCCTAGTTTTTCAAATTCCTTGAGTTGAAGTACAAGAGATGGCCGACATGATTGACAACCCAGTGCATAAGCCTCACCCTTTACAACAACTGAGCCCATTTGGTCTTGCTGACTATAAAATAAAAACATATGACTCATCACGTGCATGCACGTGGGTGAGTGAAGTTTGGTTACAGGTAAGTAGGTGTTGGGCATTAAGAGGGAATAGAAAGCATAGAAAGGGATGGCAAGTAAACATGAACAAGAGAGCACAGAAAGTAGAGTTGAGTTCTCTTCATTGTCAATTACACTTGCTCTCTTTCAAAAAAAGACAAAAAAATTCTATAAGATGCCTCATTTCCTTCTGCACATAGTCTTCTAGAAACTTCCCATAGCCCTCAAACAGGGCAAAACTCATTGCACTTTCACTTTCATCATGAGGGACAAGAGAGAGAAAAGAGGCACAGACAGACAGAGTGGATTTAATAAGGAGAAAACAACACATGAAACGAATAAGCCACTGGTCATTTTGAGACCCATATAAGACTTTGGTCCTCTGCCATCTCAAGAGAGTTTGAAGGTTAATTTGCAAGTGTTTTTCATCATTTCAAAGTGACTTTGAAATGCATGAGAAAGGGAAAAATATATATGTAGTCAAAGTAAGCATGTTACTACTGAATTGTTGTTTTCACCAAGTCAGGGTGTAATTGGTCATTTTGGCTATAAGCTTAAAAGCATTATCAATGCAATACCTAGACATTGATTCCTCACAATTCAGCAATACATAACTCATTGTTAGTGTCCACCCATCCTCTATAAATCTCCCACTAGCCTTCTACAGAAACTTCATATCTATAGTGCTCTTCTCCTTCTCTCTCTCTCTCTCTCTCTCTCTCTCTCTCTCTGTGTGGAAAAGAAACAATGTCTACACTGAACCATCTCTTCGACCTTCAAGAACAGATTTGTTATGTGCAGTGTGGTTATTGCACCACCATTTTACTGGTAATGCATGCCATTGAAAGCTGTAGATTACAGAAAGCTCTTCATAATTGACAGCAACTCATAGGGTTTATGCATATATACTCTATGTCTAGTGTATATATACATCATCTTTCTTCCTTCTTTGTCTTTCATTCTTTTATTTTCCAAAATTCAGGTAAGTGTCCCTTGCAGCAGTTTATCAATGGTGGTTACAGTCAGATGCGGCCACTGCACCAGCCTCCTCTCTGTGAACATGATGAAGGCCTCTTTTGTCCCTTTGCATCTTTTTGCTTCTCTCAACCAAGATGAGGTAATGAATGTTAAAGTTCTAATCAAATTGATATAGAAATATCTCTTTTGTGATTCCTGATGCTCTCTCTCTCTCTCTCTCTCTCTCTCTAGCCCAAAGAAGAAGAAGTTATTCCTGAAGAAGCGGATACTCAAAAGGCTTTGGACAAGCGGAGCCCATCGCTGGTCATCTCATCAGATGATGAAGAAGAGGATGATCGAGTTCCAGCGAATCATATTGTGAATAAACGTATGTAAAGTCACTGAATTTCTTGAAGTCGAAAGTTAATGAAAAAATCTAGCTTTTTCTCTAATCTTCATTTGATTCTCAACAGCCCCAGAGAAGAGGCAACGAGCTCCATCAGCTTACAACAACTTCATCAAGTAAGAAGCTTTATCCTAAAAATGAAGTGATAATATTAATACCTATGGGGATTATGTTGGAATTCTAGTTCTCATAAAATATACATAGCAGAGAAGAAATCGGAAGGCTGAAGGCTAAATATCCCAGCATGACTCACAAGGAAGCCTTCAGTGCAGCTGCAAAAAATGTAAGTAATTGTAGTATAAAATGTGACAAAACCATAAATCTGAATTACTAAAAATTCCGATTTCAAGGGGAAACTAATTGAATTTTTGACACGTCTGGCCACTTTTAGTGGGCCCATTTCCCACCAATTCAGAACAAAAGAGATGGAGAGAGCTTTGTCCAGGGAGCTGAAAGAAAGATGCCAAGGAGCTCAGATGTTGAAGAGGTAATGGTTCTGTTATAGTTATTAAACTGTGAGAAGTTGCTTCTGATTTCTTACCTGAAGTTGGTGTCATTGATCAACAAAAACCCATTTGGCTTCTCAGCAAATTGTTTTAACCCTATTTACAGACTGTTCTATATATCATGAATCCAAACCATCATTTCAAAAGTCTAATGCTTCGTTTGGAACTCCGAATTTTCGATTGGAAAAGTAAAAGAAAAGAAAAATATGATGAAAAATAGAATGAAATTATTTTTTCATTTTGTTCTATTTTTCTTGATTTTTTTTTCTTTTTTTTTTACCGAAAATCTGCATTCCAAACGGAGCGTAAAGGATTGCATTTTGGTTTTTAAATTCATCGACAAGTATTGTATGTATCGTAGGTATAAATCATTGCCTCTGCTTAGAGAAGAATGATGGAGGAGTGTGTGTAATTACACCTAAAAGAGATGTCTCTCTTTCTTTGGCCATAATCTGAACCTTAAACTTTAGGCAGTGATTTGGTAGTTTTTTATGTTTGCTTGACCTGTCTTGTTTTAGGTTTGAATTCTAGTTAGATAATCACATTGCACTGATTATTTGACCTACAGTTGGGGTTTATCAAACTTCCTAACCAACCCATCTTAGTAGCAACGGTTTAACTGGTTAACAATAACATGATCAATATAGTCCCGGTGATTAATCTCTCACTCACCAATCACAACTTGCCATAAAATAATCACATTTCAGAAGCATTGAAACTTAATTGACTGACACATTTGAGGACCGGCTGGGATCGGTAAACCACCGGATTGGCCTTAGCAAGGTGGAGACAAAACTGACTGGGATGGGTTGTATTGGAAACTATAGATTTCACATATTGGATTCCAAAGCTTGTCACTTTCTTGGAGTTGAATCAGTAGATGTCAAATTTATGATGCAATACCATTTATGGTGCTTGAACATTCAGTTAAAACTCCTTTTACTCTTAGTGTGTTTTTAGTAATTTATGCCACAATAATGGGTGCATGGCTTTCTGGTTGCAAACTACTTCAGGTCCATGTAGAAGGCAATGGTTTCCGTGAAAGAAAGGCTTCAAGGCATTCCATATGGACAAAGACACCCTTTGAGTAAAGGGAGAGCTTTTATGACTACTGCAAGAAGAAAAGAGCCTATTCTCTCTTTTGGGGTTAGGTTTACGGTTTCAATCATTTGCCTTTCTGAGTTAGATGCTCTTGGGAATGAGGATTTCTAGCTCCAGCTTGTTGAGGACTCAGGTCAAGTAAAAGGGTGTTAAAAAAGATTGATATATGTAATTTTTCCAAAGACAACCCTTTTCAGTTTCAGCTCTATCAATTACTAATAAGCAAGTAAATAAAGTTGTTCTTCGAGGTTGGAGATAGAATTAGGCTTAGGGTTGGGTATCATGAATATCTCAAGAAGACAATTAGTTGTTCATGGGCATATATGTAATCTGTCACGGCAAATTTGTGGAGCATTTATCATTTAGAAAACAATTGTTATGGTTTCTTTTCTGTGCTAATAAATTAAGCTTGTGAAGACGAAGACAAAAGCTCATGCGCTGGTCGATTGTTGATTTCGGAACACATTTTTCAGATCATGTTTACTGTTTCTCATTTCAACAAATATGTTTTAATTGCAAATTGAAATTCATCATGCAGAGGAATATAATATATCTAAATTCAGTTTCTAGATATAAGAAGACTACCTGTAGCCTTTTAGCATGAACTATAACCTCAGATACTGTTCTTAAAACCCTAGTTAGCAATACATCACTATATTCTCATTCCTATTACATATATTCTCTTATGGGATTTATGATTCTCATTCACCTCCATAATTTCCTTCTCACAAACCTTCCTTTCTTTTGGATTTGTCTACCTGAAAAATAAAATGCAGTCTCAGATAAGCAAGCTATCTTTAAGGATACCCTAAACGGACAAAAAGACCAGGCCAGTAACTTTAACATATTCTTTATTTCTATCTATAATGAACTTTTGATGGCTATAGAGATAAATGTGAGCACAATTTTCCTAGGTCTGAGAACAAAAAACAGTGGAATTTCAAACTAGGTGTATAAAATTAATGTATTTTCAGAAAACTGCAGCAGTTTCTCAAGGATAAAGAGAAGGCCAAGACCATGAAAAGTTCAAGGGCTTACTTATGAAAGGCCTCGGAGAAATGACATGGAAATATGCCTCAAAAAAGTCCATATTTTCTTTCAGTAGCTCTCTCCACACTGCAACCATCAACTTCATTAAGTAAACAAATGAATCCACAGACACACATAAACAAGCACCCACAGAGGGGAAGCGTGTATAGGTACGTAAGTGCACGAGTAGACAACAATCAAAATAAGCTAAAATGCTATAGCTCATAGCTAGAAAAATGAAGATCAAACACAGTTCTAGCTCCACATAATATTCGTGATTGTGCATGAGAGAGAGAGAGAGAGAGAGAGAGAGAGAGAGAGAGAGGACCTGTAAGTGTTACAAGAGGTCGAACACCAGCATGCTCTGCAAGTGCCTTTATGCATTGATCTCGGTTCATATGAAGAAGCAAGCACCTTTCTATAAGATAGTGAACCTGTATTTCACATGCCCAGGAGCTACATAAATATTTTGAATCCATTCGCAAACAGTTGACCATCATCATTCAATTTCCTTTGTGGTGTGTTTGTGTGCGTGATGAGAGAGAGAGAGAGAGAGAGAGAGTTACCATGCGAATGTAGCTATGTGGGTGGCAATGCAAACAAGGAAAGGGGTGATGGCTATGATACATTTTTCTTAATACAAATGGACAAAACAAAGGGAATGAAAGAAGTTAAAGAGAGAATAGAAGGAGGAATGAGAAAGAAAAAACAAACTCAACAAAGAAAAAGCACAAGGGAGGAAAGACTTATATTTGGTGGATTATAAAGCATGTGAGAATTGGGAGAGTAATAGCAGAGAGTGATTGTTATCCACAGATATCTAAGTGAAGGGCCAAAAAAGCACAAGAAATCCAAACAATAGATTCACCTCATCTTTTAAAAGATAGCTGATAAGAGAAGAGGGGTCCTTTTTCGATATTGAAGATGAAGTTTTGATGATGACCTCCTTACGTCTTCGTGGCCAATTCCATAGCCACCTGAATCATCATCATACATACACACCTATTTACTCATTCCTGCTTATTTTTTGGGTCCTACATTCTTCAAGTGCCATGAATGTGCAGTAGGAATGATTAGCTTATGGGCCCTCTCAAGTCTTGATGGATGAATAACAACCGTTAGATCATAGAAACCCTAGTGCATGAACTTTCCCCATGTCCACCATTAATGGAGTGCTTAGTGTGCTGAAAAGAACTAAGCAGAAGAAACCAAGGGTGCAGCATCCAATCAAATCACAGCATTATTTTGGGGCACTAATGGGATCAGCAATCAACATTCTTTCCCACATGGTTCTATCAATTGGGTTATAGAAGAATTCAAATTAAGCACTTTTCCACATTGTCTTTATCCATTTTGGACATTGTGAATCCTCCATAGAGATAGAAGGATACCATTGTATATGTATATATGTGTTTTACGTATATATATATATATATATATGTTTTACGTGGACACTTAATCATAATATAGGTATTGTATTAATGTGTATGTATTTATTTGTTTTCGATGTATTATGACCCCTTCAATAATATCATGCAGTAGCCAAACTTGCCCTACCTACAATGGAGGCTGTCGGGTGATTTCCCTCTATGGCTTGCTAATTTCTCTCTAAAGTCTTTTGTGGGCTATGTGGTCAATCTTTTTATAGAAATTTGTTACATGGAAAGGCGATTCCCTAATTCCCTGGTTTGTTAAGCTCTCCCTAAGCTATATATTGTTTGTGTGGCCAATCTTTTTTATGATTATTACTATATCTCATCGACTTCATTTTTTTTTAGAGAAGTGTGAGAAGAATCATAAATGAACTAAGTTACTCAAGTTTATTTTACAGTTTATTAATTTTTTGAATTGGACCCAATAAACTTATATGAGATAATTTGAGGTGGGGCAAATGAGGAGGTAGGTGCAGCAGAAGTTTGTCGAGTAGTCAGGTGCTCTTCTCATTCTAATTTGCATGGTTTACCTGTAACTTGTGGTACTATACATGCATAACCTAGGTTACCAAAAGATTTAGGAATTCTTTATTCATTTAGTTGGCCAATCAGGACAATTCCAAATTATAATCAATTTTAACTTCAATATCACTTACAGATCTTCTCATTTAATTTTTTTGAGTCACCAATTAATCCCGTTATGATAGTAGATGAATAGAGTGAAGTTGAGTAGTGGATTGTTCAAGTTTAGTTTGTTTATTTTTAGAGGTAATTTTAAACAAGTTTCAATTGAGCCAATAACGAGTTGAGTTTAAATAATTTAGCGTTTTGTATCATCCTAAAATGTATATAAGCTCCTCGAATAAAACTTAAAATAGTTAACGAGTTTGAAAATACGTTTAAACTTCTGTCTTGTTTATTTAACTAGCTAAATTTAAACGAATTTTTAACCAACAGAACACGATAAGAATAACTTGTTCATTTAAAAACGCGGCTTTGGATTTGCCTTTCAATTCTTGTTTTTTTTCTTATACATAAATATATATATATATATATATATCGGGTGTAATAGTTGGCGATGGCCAATGACTCATTCTTACATAGATTTGTCATCTGCGATATTTACGGAGCATGGACCGGAGCATTCCATTGTTTCTTATGTCATATGATAATAAGTTGTTATTAATTTTCATTGGAAAAAATCATTCAGAGTCATTTGATGACGTGTATCTATTTTTTTCTTTTAGAAGCATTAACATGGCCTAACACAAAAGTTTTAAAAAGTTTATAACTCTTTAAAAACAAATTACAAATGATATTTTTTGAGTAGAACGTCGCACCATTTAATATGAAGCTTATATATATAATTTCTCGTGCATTGGATTCGACTTGAAAAAGAAAAAATAAATTTTGTTAAAAAACAAAGAAAATATAAAAATAAAGTAAAAAGAGGAAAAAATAAAAATAAAAGGGAGAAGAGAATCTGAGTGTGATTTTTTCTTTAATTTTTTCTCTTTTCTTTTTGCTTTATCTGTTACATGGAATCAAAAGAGAAAATTTGCTTTCCCTATTACACCTCTTACTCTGATGTAGGACCCACATCTGCGGTGAGCGCTTCGTTGGCTGCGTATTTAATTCTTATTGATAGGCTAGGACCGACCCACACTGGTTGTGAGATGGGAGATTTAATATGCCAGACTCCCGAAACTACCCTTCATCTGTGCAGTATTTTCATTTTTGATTTGTAGCACAGAAATAAATCGAACTATTTTTTCCCCCAATACATGATTGGTTTGTAACTTTGTAGACATCGAAGATTTCAATGGCTTACTATAATAAGGAAATAAAACTACAGCAAATCAAATTGTATTAGCTTGTAACTTTGTAAATCTGTATATCCTTAGAGAGAGAGTAGTTATTACTTAGAGAAGCATTTGCAATAAGAGTAACACTTTTTTCTAGTTGCATTGCATATGCTAAACAATATTGTCTATAATCCTAATGTTGTCATCGATATCCCCAGTAATTTCCCTACAAAAGAATTGAATTTTCTCAAATGAGAAAGTAAAAAATAACAAAAAAGAATAGTCTAAGACAGAAATGAACACTTACCCAAAAAAGGAAGGAGAACAACTAGAAAGTTGTTAAGAAGTATTAACTTATCCAAAAAGAGTGGAGAGATATCAAATAAAGAATTGCTAAAACATGAAATTGTAATAATGTCATATATTTCATATACTCATATTGTAGGCTAATAATTATGATATATACAATTATAGGGTATGATTAATATAAATATAAACATGAAAATTCTTGAAAAAAAATTAAAACAGTATAGCAAAGACATGTTATACAAACAAAAAGATATATACATATTCGTATACAAGATGACGTGATTAAGTTTTAATTTATTATTTTAAAACAAAGTATTCATTTAATATTTTTGGTTACAAAAATTTATTATTACTTTATTTTGATAAAAGATTCTGTATAAATTTTACAATCATAAAATTTTAGCATGGCCTTTTGTTTAGGAATAACAGCTGAATATGAATTCTTATAATATGAATTATGTGGGGAAAACGGTGACAACTCGAATTGGAAGTGGCATTAATGTGGTTAAACATGGAAACAAGGGCATTAGAGTAAAATGAGGCCATTAGTCATATATAATGCAAAAATTTGAAATAATTGTTGGCTGAGAAAGCAAGGAGCCATTGGGTGTGAACTGTGAAGAGAGAGAGAGAGAGAGTGTGTGTGTCTCGTCTGGATTCTGGGGGAATGATGAGCGTGAATCCAGAAATTTGCTGAGATGCGGGGAGGGTGGAGGTGGGGTGGGACCCTCAGGTAATTCTGACGTTTTGGCTCTCTTTCAAATCCCATTCATTCGTCTCCCCACTCCACCTGACCAACGACAACAACGCCCAAATCAATTTGCGTAACCACCGCCACCACCGATCGTCAATAACTTCGCACCTTACGATTCCCATTTCGCTTCAGTTACGCTTCCATATTCTCTATATGGTTCTCCTCCTCGAATCTCGATTTCTCATTCATTTTCACTCAGATCGCCCCATGGATGCTCCAAAATGATTCCTCTCTGTGTATAGAACAACACAAAATCGAAACATTTTCAGGTATTTTCTCTGATTAATCTCTTGTTCGTGTTGCAAAACATGATTCCATAGTTGTTTACGTTCGTGTTTTTGGCTCTCTGTGTTCTTTCTATGATCTATAACAGTGTACAGTGGGATTGCAGGATCTGACGGAGTTCTTTGCTCTGCGCCTTATTCAATTCATTGCGTCTTGAGGTAATTTATGCGTACAGATATATTTTGTTGAATCTATTTTTCCATGCGTTAATGGAGTTTATATTTTTTCACAATTGTAGTTTATGTTTCCGAGTTCAGATCTAGGTCTTGCATTCTTTTAGATTTTTCTTGTTAGTTATAGGTATGTATATTATGTATATATTTCCTAAAAATTGGTCAATTCTTTTATGCAGTTTTGGTCGTGAAACAAAGTAAAACATGAATTTTTGCCTTGGTTGCCAACCTTACTTGGTTTAGCCTTCCTTGTTTATTTCTTTTTTGTGTGCATCTTAGACTCTCATGCATTTGTCTTGTTTTCTTTCATCTGTGTACTTTTAAAAAAATTTTGGCCTTCCATCACACACTGCTGTTTTCAGTTTGTTAGTTTTGATTCATTTTGTAGAGGAAACTGATTAGTTTTTGTTATTGGTTTTTTTTTTAATAAAGTTATTATATTGTTCTTTTCATTTCACTATGTCTAGATCAGTGTTTAAGATAACATCTCAGACTTCCGAGGAGAGTTTGTGACCTTGTGCTCTGGGGCCCAAGGGCTTTTTTTTTTTAACCCCCTAAATATGTATATATTGCTGAAAATTAATTTATATATCATAGGTTCAGACTGTTTATGAAGAAGCAAATCAGTACGTCATCTTTGTATGCATGGCTGTATGCATGTTCTCGCAAATGTAGGTGCAGAGAATTCAAAGTCACTCCTTCAAGTGAATAGAGAGGACATTACATGGCAATTCAAAGTGTGCCATCCCACAAATACTATATGCGATTAGTATGAACAAATCTTGATCACCAATTCACATCATATTTGTCAAGAGAAGTATAAAGCTATAGTTGTTTTCTTTTGTTAATTGAACCCCTCTTTTCCATCTTTAGCTTCTGATACTTATGGGAAGTCCCTCCGAGAACTATATGGATTGCTGCTTTCGAAGCTATATTCAAATGATACCACTTGGAAATTTCAGTTGGCATTACACATTTCCTAACACTTCCCAGAAGTTTTGACTCTTTTTTATCAAGGCTTGAAATTGATAGTAGATGAAAGTCTTGTTCATGACTGGAAAGTAGTCCATATTGGCTCCCCATACTGGATTCAAATTAGCAATGCGTTATATCTCTTCAGTTTTCAGTGGATGGTTCCTTTACAAGGAAAAGAGACTCGAAAAAGTCTAAAGATACCTAAATCCACAGCAAACAAGTTAGATCCTATGTAGTTTTCAAAATCTCGAGGCAAGGAAAAGAAGAGAACCCTTTCTAACCTAAATAAGGCATTTAGAAACATTCCAAGAAGACTGGAAAGATGTATATGGTATTGTATGTATCCACTTTGAGGCAAAAATCCTCAAAAGGATTTAAATTTTGAAATTTTGAACTCACAGTAGTGGTTGCTAACCCAAAATTTGACCACGGTTGCAACCACTACGGATTCTGAGGATTTCGGCGCTGCTACCAGTAGTGGTTGTTGCTCCCTGTTTGTTGGGCCAAGCAAAGGAGCCGCCAATTATTTTGTCCTCATCCGGGCACGTGACCAATTGAGCTGGCTTCTATGGCCCTGCCAGTAGATATCAAAGATGCATGCAAGATGTTCATCAGCTCCATCTCCAACCCTAGAAGCTCTTGTTCATTCTCTCCCTCTCTCTCCTGCTCCAAGACCATCTCTGCTACCACCCAGCCCCTCTCTGGTGACATATTGCCATCTCAGAGACCGCCATACTTAAAAGAAGGCTCTCTCACCAGCATAGCCTCCATCGTCCACAGAATTCATTTGGAGGTGAGCTGCCATGGTGGACCTTCTATGTCCTCCGATCACTGTTGTTCTGAAACCTGTGGGAATTCTATTTTGGTTGACTGTCTTAACTGCATCTGATGTTACTTAGGCATCATTATGTGATTTATTGCCAGCTTGTGATATTTCAAAATTTGACTTCTATCATCTTTTTCAGGTGGACTCTTGCTGTTCATTTTATTTGCATTTTTGTAGAAGCAATAGGATTTGCAGCCAAGTTGATTTTATTCTTAGGAGAAAATGTTGGGAGGAAACAACAACAACACCTTGCTTCCTGTTTTCATTGACGAGAATCATTTGCAGTATCATGCTAATGCATCAAATCAGCTACAGTTATTTGGAAATTGTGAGTTCTCTTTTCATTCAATTAGGATATCAGAGTCAATAACTTTGCTGGTTATCTTATGTATTTGTCCTTTTGTGGTATTGAATATGGATGTGTATTTGAATGCCCTTAACTTGGGCACATCTACTGTCTATGTATGTTTTTTCTTATATGCTATTGCATAAAGATGTCTATTTGTTTGACCCATCTTTTTTACTTTTCCTAAGAAACATGGGATAAGGATATGAGATATGAATAGGACATGATATGGACACATCGACACGGCAATTTTCACAATCATTTTCCACATTCTATTAGTGTGGACAAAAGTCCTAATAAATATTTTGGAAAGTTCTATTCCCAAACTAATTGGAAGTTTTAGATTTAGTGTTCCTAAAATTAAAAAGACTGAAGGAGGAGGTATTAATTAGTATAAATCCACATGTTTGATTTTAATCATTGGCTTCAAAGCTAGTTGGTTTCAGTGTGCTCCTCAAGGTCCTCGCTTGATTCGGCTATCCATTTGGAGAGAATGGTAGAAAATTACAGTGTGAGAAGGTTCTTGTTTTCCTCGGAGATATCTTCCTCTGCTTAGTTATAGTTATTATCTCCACTGCCACAGAAATTTAATTGAATTTTCAATTGGGTTGCTTGCTTGACTTTTTTTTTTTTTTTTTGGCAATCGTTTGACTAACCAGAAAAAATTATGGCTGCATCTCTTGGGTTGGACTAAGCTTTGTAGCTAGCGGATTTGTTTGCTTTTCTTTTTTCTTACTTTTGTGTGTGGGTGGGTAGGGGGCATGAAAGCCATGCTTTGTTCAAAGATTTTGTTTCCTTTCTTATAGTTGGACTGAATTTTATGTACCACTTTGCAATTTTTGCTACAGTTCCAGTTGGATGTAATGTTAATCCCATAAATTATTTTGCAAATGAGCATAACACCCCTATGCTCCGGCCTAATAAACGAGGCAGGGAAGCAGAAAATATTTCAAGGCAGCAGAAGCTTCAGATTTCCCTGGATTACAACGTGTGTCATGATGAAGGTGATCGATCAGCAAGCATACCCAACCAAAACATTGTATCAACTGGGTTAAGGCTGTCTTATGATGATGATGAACGCAACTCCTCTGTTACTTCTGCAAGTGGAAGTATGACGGCAGCACCACCAGTCATTTTGTCTCTTGGTGACAACATTGGGACTGAACTTGATCGGCAGAAAGAAGAACTTGACCAGTATATTAAGATTCAGGTATATTTGCTCCTGGCCTCATATTGAATCAAAGTGTGACCAATCATCCTATGGTGTCCACAATGGAGCTTCTGGTTTCACAATCAACCCTATCTATCTTGTCAAAATTCTTCAAATTTTTAATAATTGCTAAATCACTGATGACTGACTCTGCTTCATGTTTAAATGTGTATGTTAATAATTTGTGACTTAGATAAGATGATTGTAAGGATCAAATCATTATTCTAACATCTATCAACTATCACTTTTAATCACAAAAGCAGACAGACACACATACAGCTTTTATGACGTGCTCATGCTTCATTGACTTGCAGAAGCAGACGGACACATAGATAGCTCTTACTTCATTGATTTGTTGGATACATTTCCCATCTTGAATCCTTTCCTTGGCATAATCAGTCTATGTAATTAACTTTAAATAACTCCTATAATTTAGTTTCCGCTATTTCTGGAACTAAAGAATTGTCTGTATTTTTTTCATCCAAGACCTTTAATGGCTGTTCCTTCTGAAAATCAGATCGAGGAAGAAACAAAATATCATATGTCTATATGGGAAAACTGTTGTTCGCTGATGTTGGACCTTGGAAACACTTTTAAGAATTAGAAATTTTGATCTTGGAGAACCACATTGTGATTATTTTCTCCAAGCAGTGTTTACCTGTTCTTTTTAAACTTCATAGTAGATAGTTTATGATGGATTTGTGTTGCTCCTTGCATCTGATGTTTCTGAATCTATATTATGGTGTAAACAGGAAGAAAATCTGGCAAAGGGGGTGAGGGACATAAAGCAGAGACACACGGCATCTTTCCTGACTACCATAGAGAAAGGTATCAGTCAGAAGTTACACGAGAAAGATCTTGAGATAGAGAACATAAACCGGAAGAACAGAGAACTTGTTGCGCGAATTAAGCAGGTGGCAACGGAAGCCCAGAACTGGCACTACAGAGCAAGGTACAATGAGTCCATGGTTAATGTCCTGAAGAACAATCTCCAGCAGGCAATTTCACAGGGTGCTGATCGAGGCAAGGAAGGATTTGGAGACAGTGAAATCGATGATGCTGCCTCCTATATTGACCGAAACAACTACCTTAGCATTCCAGGTGGGCCCGGGAAGGCATCTTGCTTGAAGCACAATATGATTTGCAGAGCATGCAAGTCTAAGGAGGTATCCATCTTGTTGATGCCTTGCAGGCACTTGTGTGTGTGTAAGGATTGTGACAGGTTAATCAGTGTTTGCCCTATATGCCAGTTGTTGAAAACTGCTAGTGTCCAGGTGCACTTGCCCTAAACTAGTGATCAATTAACTTATAATTGAAAAAATTCTCCACAAATTTTCATTTTATTTGAGTTGGTGTCTCTCTCTTTAACACTTTCGGAATGTATGCGTATGAACTATATATATATTCATAAAATGGAGTTTGACTGATTGCATTCTCAGCAACTGCTATATTGACGGAGAATTCTGGCGACATTCTCTTTTGCTTCCTAGCAAGCTGTTTACTGAGATGTGTAACTTTGTTGAAAGAGTTCAATCTTACAATACTTTTATGATGCAGGTTATGTATTTGGGAATTTGGAATCTCATTTCTAGATTAATGTCCGAGCCCGAATCTAAATGCCTTGCTACCCTTTTCTACATAGATATGGCTGCTTCATGTGTCAATCTCTCTATTAAGAGATTGTACAGAAATTTATAAACAGTTCAAAACTTCACATAACATGAGACCTGCAAAGAGAGCAGCATCGCGAAGGATTTTAATAAAGATAACAAATTCAAGAATCAATGCCTGTAAATTCTCACTACTAAACCCAAAAAAAAAACAAGAAAAATGGACAAATTGTTGACGAATCAATGTAGTTGTTGTCCCATATGCAATGATACAAAAATCATTGACGACTCATCATAGAATTGACGAGGTCTAAAATGCGAAAATAATCAAAGAACAGAGAAGACTGTCTTCCTTCAAGCCCATCTCTAGTCACACGGTTGACACCAGAAAGGTTATTGCAGGGGCTACCGCCAACCACAAGATCAAACCCGCCAAACGAATCAATCCATTGCGCCAGCCTATGTGCAGTCACCTCTTGCACATCTGCAATGTGAATTAGATTGCCCTGCTGGTTTGTTTGCTCCCACCAACTTCGGAGAATGGTCCGGCAAGTCTCTGATATCTCGACAGAAACTACATTCTTCAAAGGAATCCCAAGCCGGTGCAATGCTACTTCAGCTCCACCAATTCCAGAGAAGAGCGATAGGAGGTTAATGCCGACAGGGAACATATTCTTCAAGGCAGAAAGATGGTATCCCACTGTATCAACCTGTAACAAATTTGTTTGATGTCTCAGGATAAAACCAGTAGAGAATACAAAGAAGATGCTATGAATCCAACCTGAAAAGCGTTGCCAAGTGCTTTAAATCTGTCGGTTCTACTGAAGCTCCTCGTGTGGTTCTTTGGGAACCCCATCAATATCTCTATCTCATCAGGTTCAAGTGGTGCCACCTTGTTCTTCCCAACCCAAACCAAGTTCCATTTTTTGCATTGCTCGAGGACATATTTCTTGACATTTAGAGGAGGCTCTCCATCTGAATCTCCAAGTGCCTTCCGTATCCTCTCAGTGAGTTTGGCACTTCCAACACAAGTCAGAAGGCAATTCAGCTTTGTCCTTGCATCCCACGAAGGCCACCATTTTCTGGTTAGAGGAAACGCTTCATGTATCGTGAGTGGTGGGATTGGCAGAAGCTGGAACCTGCTATGGATTGGAAGGTTGTGGATATAACCTCTTTTTCTGGCAGCTGCACAAAAATATTTGGAGTCTACAAATTCTGGCTCAATGTCATATAAGAATCGGGATATTGTATTCCAAACCCCTTTGGGAGTGAGTGCCACATTTTCATAGTAGAAATAGGGAGGACCCATGGATGCCTCTGGAAGTGTTCTACGAACTGTGTACAATGGTTCATTGGGAACTCCAAATCCTATCATTGGATTTGGCAGATGGCACACCCCGTCATCCTGATCTATTTGCCTCTTCTCAAGTCCCCTGTGCCGTTTACCTTTCAATTCCTCATTTCTGTGACGTTTCCTCTTGTCTTTCATAAGATAAGCATTTGTTGGCTGTCCAAAAGAGAAAATCAACATTAGTTAAGACTGCTTTTGAATGTCAATATCTGCAAGAGGCAGAGAAAAGCAACTTTTTATGGCATTGGATGATTATGAGGATTCATACACTAACCTTTCGATGGGAAGAGCATTCGACCTTTTCATGAGGTAGTTCTCTAAGATGAAAATCAGCTTCCTTCTCCATTTGGGCAGCACAGACGAAATCTGAAAGCTCCGCAATTGGAGTATCTACACCTGCAATTTTACGTGAAATAGTATAAGGATATCGAGAAGAAGAAATTATTTGGTGTTTGGACCATCTTTTGCACTAAATTTGAGTTGTGTTATTTTTAAAATCATGTCGTCTAGTATCATATAATTCCATGAATATTGAAGTTTTAGCAGAAAAACATAACTAGGAGTAGTCCAGCCAAATCAGATGAGAAAGGATCCATTTGGTGACAAGAATTGGATTAAACTACTAGGCTTGATTACTAATATCAGATCAGACAACTTGTCCTCTGCTTTTCAACAATCTGCTTAGTCCGCTACCCAAACATGGACTTGGCACATAAGAAGAAAAGATATATTCCAAACAAATTTCGTATTTGTCATAGTGCACGATCATTCTAACAATAATGTTGACTAATTACTTAATATTTTGGTCTAACTATATTCAAGATAGAAGAGCGTGCAGGACTTGCACCAAATCCCACTTCCTTCAGTAATAGCCAGTAATATAAGTTGTTTTCAAGTACTAGGATAAGAACAATAATTATAATAGCAACAACAACGACATCAAAAAGAGGAGTAATTGATATAGCAATTAAACATATTTTTAGTACTAGATACAAACCACATCTATCAATAGCTGTCAAGGCCTCTTCAGCTTGGTAACCCATTTCCACTAGAACTGACAATGTCCTGTCCTTCTCTAATGAATAATTTGGACTTTCCTGGAAGAAAAATAAAAAAAATTAAACAACACCACAGTTAATTCAATAATAAAAGGAATACCAAAAATTCTGAAATAATTCTATGAAAGAAGAATCTCCAACAGATATATTATGAGTAAGAATATAATAATTCTTCTTTACTGTAGTGGCACGAAACTAACGAACCTTTACCATAAGCTTTTAGGGGTTTGTTGGGCTTTGCTTAGGACATCGTATGTGTAAGCTTTAGAATGATATACTAAAGCCAGCAATAACAGACATAGAATACATTTGCATGTTTATATAATGACAGAAATAGTACAATTTTTTAAAATGCTGACCTTACTGTCTAATTGAAACACAGTTTAACTAGGATGATTTTTATTTGTCGCATTTTTATAGTAGTGTTTTATCCTTCTTCACTGACATTTTATATGGCCTTATCTGGTGATGCTGTGTGTTATTAGCTGTGTTTGTACCTTTACATGGGTTTTGGCCCTTCCTCTTATGAAATTCTTCATTGATAAGATAAAGAAGAAAAAATTACGCATGATCAATAAAAATGATAACATCATTTTTATACAGAACACCCAAGTAAACCATGGGAAAAATTAAAATTAAAAAAAGAAAAGGAAAGGAAATACCTCCTCTCCAGGGCAGCTGTACTTGTCTGAGAGGTCAACCGGAACATTACTTCCAGAATTGGAAGAGCAAGAATCATCAGAAACAAATTCCTCTTCCTGGGGAAGGTTCTCAACAGCCTGCAACACTTACTATACTTGAGTAACAAAGAATACATTTCTTCAACAAAAGGCACTGAGATATAATCTGCTTATCATCTATTTCTCCCAGTTAATATTTTTCTAATTATATAGCTTGTCATTATTTTTAATGCACTCTTGCAAAACTACAAAACCAATCGTCTTTTTCTTTTTCTTTTTTGGGTTAGCATTCAACAGATGAAACCGTGATATATGTTTTTCGTCTAATACACAATTGTGGATCTTTTAGTGATTCTTTTCTCCTTTCCCCCTCCCCCAATGCCTTTCCTAATTTATTACATATTCAACACTTCCACTTTTACTTTCTTGAAATATGGCCAAGTCCTGCCATCCCAGGTGGATGCTGAGACTCTTAGCACCCGTAATCGTCTTTTTCGTTCAGCTCTGCACAGTCATGTCAAACTGGGTACTCTACCCAACAACAACATTCATCATTCATCATCAACTAATTGACATGGGTTCCAAGTTCTCACGGTTGTCCTTGCATCTTGTGTAAAATTAGTATATATGCAGCTGATTCTTTTGAAGCATAAAGTGGAAAGGACTACCAAAATCAACATCTAATTGCTTATTCACAAAAATCTAGTTTCGATTAGTTTGAAAAAAATCCATAGCCTCTTATAAGACTTTATAATACAAGATGAGTCGATAGGGCATAAAATAAAGTGACACCAACAGCATCTGATTTATGGTAGGAACCAACCATAACACAAGCATGTAGTGGGAAAACAACGAAAATAATATAATATTCACAAACAAAACATCTCCAAAGATGCAGAGCCATGCCTTCCCATGGCATATCTGATTGCAGTCTATTCTCTACTTCCTTTCACATACAATCATGGATAATTTCATGGGAAAGAAAAACAAAATGTAAGCATTTCTAGAAAAAGTACTTATCATGTATTCCTATAATGAAACCAGAAAGCACAAGAACCTAGGTGAGCAATAGAATCAACATAAAATAATAAAAAAAAAGGTAATTGAGAAGGAAAGAGTTATCCACCGAGTATGTGAGAAGAGCTTCCAGTATTGCTTCTGTATTATTTTCACCTACAAGTATAAACAAAGCATGAGTTCACCTTGCATGTCACAAGGCAAGAAGCCAAGACCCCAAGCTTAATGTTACATGCTAATTTACCATTTTCCTTCATCGCTCTAACCACCATATCTTTAGAAAATCCCATGCCCAAAAAGTGATGAGTGACCTGGGAGCTGGAAGAGCCATTAGACGAACTTGACTGAACAGAGAAAATGGAAAGTTGCAGTAAGTTTAAGTCACAGAAATCAGACCCCAAGTTATCAGTGCAATTTACTGTAAATTTATTGCAAGAGAAAGAAGAGAATATAAGACATAGAGCAAACAAACAAATGGAGTATTTCATTTTACTTGACTGGATAGAGTATCTCTTACAACCATTTCTGTGACCAATCTTTTCTTCTTCCTTGTCAAAACCAAAGATGTGTACTATATACATTTAGTACTCTGTTGAAGAATTAACCATAAATTATAGACGTATTTAAAATTTTCATGAAAAAGTATATGACTGGTTAGTTAACAATAAGTAAAACAAAAACTACCCTTGACATATATACAAATATAAACGAGAGAGAAGCAGAAACAGAGACAAAATAAATCAACTTCCAGATCAAGCATGGTTCATATTCTACATCTTTTTCTACGGAAAAATAGCAAAAATATTCTTAAACTGAGGTACAGCTTTACCTCCCCAGAGCCTGCAAACACTTCTTGCATAGGATTTGCTGAACCCAAACCAGAAGAAAAAAACATGCTGTCAATTTCAAGCTCATCTTCAGTGTCCCATTCAACACTGAGGTTCTCTTTGCTATCACTGTTATCCTCCTACACAAAATTAAGACACATCAGATGTGGGGGTGAAAAAAAATGTTGCCATCATTCTTTGGGCATTTCCAAGTACTTTTGGAAGAGGAAACCTACATATTTGCACCATAGTCACAAGAAAACACTAAGGCTCTAATGATCCATTTTTGGAATATACATTCCAAACTATGGTAAACTTTCAGTTCAAACATTAAAATATTATGATCCACACATTTTTCCTATTTTTTTGTTAGTATTGTCTCAATGAATAATATAAACATGAAATACAATCAATCAAAATCTAGGAGTTTTGGCAAGAGAAGGTCTAAAAAAAGGAGTCATAAAGCACCGATAGCTTAACTTATATAGGAGACACAAAGAAATGTGTCTCTACTTAAATAATATATAAGAAAACTTTGAAGGCATTTCAACAGATTTTGTATCTTTAAATGTCAAATTCTTCATACTGAATCACTCTCACATTTGAGAGTACCTTTCGAGATGCCAATATTGTAATCCATATAAGCCTACCCCTATCATACCACATTGTAGAGAATGTGGTACCATGTTCCCATTCCCATCCTACTTACCAAAACAATCTGCTTCCAAGTAACATTGATTCGCCCAAATAAAGAAGTGTATGCTGTAAATTTTAATTTGAAAAACATTCCTATGTCTCATGGCTCCACTGGGATACATTGTGCTTGTAATACACAAATTTTCATTCCTAGAGACATCAGAATATAGTTATATTTGTAACATAAACAGGAACAAGGCCAAGGTTAAATAACACCTGTGAAAACAAAGAAAAAGAAGAGCAAGATCATTCCTTGGACAAGATTAGTCTATAGAATCAAAAACTTGAAGCAAGAGAATTAAGAATGAACCATACGGGGATATACCGCTATCTATGTAGACAATAACCTCTACTAATAGCATTCTGATCTTGCTGACAACCCAAATGTAGTTGGAACCAGATGAAACCCAGAATATTTTTATTGATAACGACAATCATAAATCAATTTGGATTGGTAACAAATATTGATCTGCACAAGGAAATGCTTATGATTTACTACAATTCCTGCCATTCTTGTAGCTTGCCCTTGTTGATTCCCTAACACGTTCAAGGCATATAATGCCTCTAGCTCTCCACTAATAACTCAAACATTATCATATCAATTTTCCATTTTCATTTTCCTTTATCCATGCCATAACTATTACTCATCAAGACATCATAACATTAGAACACCAGTGAATGTGGAATTTCCATTTTGTCTTTTTCTTGCCCCTGCCCATGCTTTACATGAGAATATACTAGAACAACTCACTTCTATGACTATAAACACTGATTCAAGTGCATTTTTGGACAAATTATAATCTCACTGCAGAAGCACAAAAAATGACTACAAGGACCCAAAACCCATCATATAGATACCTCCTTTTAATCCTATTTAACCTAATCTTAATATTAAATTGATTATACCATGGCAGAAACAGACTCTAGTTATCCACAAACCTTAATAGAATCCCTTATAAATATGACCAACTTGAACCTAGAATATCTAAAAGGTTTCAAACCTACAGTAATTAGCATTCTGAAAAGGCTCTAACAATGATATGCACATTAATGATAACATACTCTAATAACTAGTTTACAATAATAGATATCCTATTACAATTGAGGACATTAAACTTAAGTTGAACTTAAGTGTCCTCAACATCAACATATCTTGGAACATAATAAGATAAAATAAAATAAAAGGATAGAGGCATGTTACCATTTCTCAACAGGTTTTGGTTTCCCCTAACCGATGACTCGCAGCCTGTTCAAAAAACACACTAAAGTATATAAGAACAGGATAAAGCCATAAAGGCAGCTTTAAAATAAAAGCTTGATTAACAAAGTAGAGCAGGCACCGCATGAAAACTAGTCACCATGTGATTGTGCACGGTAAAATTTTATTGACTAAACCTTCATAAAAATAAAAACACAGAAAAACTTGGACAATAATAATTACGATAATTGTAATTGCTAAATGTTGTTAACTTTGAAGTCAACAACATTTAGCAAATGACGTAGCCTTCAGGGAGTTTCCTGAATCAAAAACCATGATGCATTGAGTTACTGCCCAATGTTATCTCTTTCGTCTTCCAAGGTGTTTTGAAAGGATTAGATTTTAGTTTTCGATGCAATGGAAAATGAGTCTTATCAGTTTTCCTTAAGACTAATTATGATGGTAGTCAATGTAAAAAGATGAACACTTCCCAAAGACCTGGAAGGGAAAGTGTAATTCCTATTAGTAAATCAAGAGTAGGGATAACCCATGAAAGACTCGTTCGTAAAGCTCAATAGAACAACCAGAGTGGCAATGATAAATGTCATCATGGACTCTTGCAAGCCAATTCTGGAGGCAGAGAGAATTATTCAGTAGAACACCATCACTGCATCATGCGGCATAAGAGGTTTACATAGAGATCTTTGCAAGAAAGCTGGAGCAAGTAGCTAATTCAAGCAAACTCCAAATTGCAGCCACCTTGGGAGACTAAGGACTTACACATGTCAGTGTCAACCATAAGAGAATTGGACATAGATCTTTGCAAGCACATTACCACATTTAATCAGTTACATATGCAACATATAATAGGAACCGTATCAAATGGTTGATTGTACAGCGGTTTTAGGACACAAACTACAAAATGAACATGAAAGGCGTTTAAATAGAGTATATCTAATTCCTGATCTCTTAGTGCTCTGCTTTCCAGATATCTTCTCCACCCAAATAAAAAAAACAAAATTAAATTTATTTTTTTAGGAATTTCCGCTGAGAGACAGGCATTCCAATATTTATTTTCAAATTGTCAATTTCTCGATGATTCATAACCATGATAACTTGCTTGTAAGACATTGAAACCATTTAAAAGGAATGTCCAGGAAAACAACGAAAAAAAAAGAGACGACCACCATAAACAACAGAGAACTTCCCAAAAACAGAGCACACAGCACGAAGAAGCATTATGTATAAGAAGGTATTGACACGCATAATAAGGAGAAAATGCAAGAAATCGAAAGAGAAATCAACATAGTTGAAGAACTCTATACCTGGCTTGCTCAGGAAATGGCTTTTCAACGTAGTTTTGAACTTTTCTTTTTTAGCAAGAAAGGTAGGGTTTCGACTATACCCAGAATAGCAAAATCACCGAGGGTAAGGTCTAACGCGGTATAGGAAGCGGAGAAAATGCATTGCAGAGAGTGGAAAGGAAAGCTTCAGAGTAAGCAAGCCAGCCAGAGAGCGAGACACAGACAGCGGAAGAGAAAGAGAGAGAGAGAGAGAGAGAGAGAGAGAGAGAGAGAGAGCAGTGGAAGGGGCTGAGAAGAGGGGTGGCGGGCGGGGAGACGTGGCGGCGAAGCGAGAGATTCACATACATTCTCTACTGCCCGCGAGCGTAAAGCCGCATGAGGACGATTCGTATCGTTATGATCAGTATTGAACATCGAGCCCCACTCGCAACAATCGAGAAGGTAACATACGCGCGAGTCCTTGTTACTTGTGAGGGTAATACTATACAACTAGAAAATTCATACAAAATTTATCACCAAAATGATGTAGATAAGCTGTAAGCCTATCACTTTAAAATAAAAAAACCCATCAAGATGCTTATTAATTACAAAACTAACATTGCCACATCATTCTGGTGTAGAATTTTATACAAAAATTTTAGAAGAATAACATTTTTCTACTTGTTAATATCTCAGTTTTTTTTTTTTTCGCTACATACTGTCGACCCACTATTTCTACTAATTTGTCTCAAGATTACCGTCCTTGCGAACCATGTAAAGTTTATATAATATATAAATAATAATTAATTACAAGAAAACGTAAAAAGGGTCAAATTTAAAATATCATACTTAATATGAGGATTAACTAGGAATAAATATTGGTTAGGTGAAGCCGGGTTTTCACCGAGCCTATTCTAATAATAATTTTTATTGGGTCTAAAATTAATTCTTAAGCCCCTCTAAAATAAAAATTACATGCCGAAGCCTGCCCATTTAACACCAAAAAAATTTAATGAACAATTTTCATCTCTAAAAAAATATAAAATGACATAAATCTCATTACAAAGTTATATTAAAATATATAATTACATTATTTTATCTATATTCGGGTTGGGCTGGATTTTAAACAAACTTTCAAGCCCTGCTCAATAATATAATCGGACCTGAAAAAAATTTCAAATTCTATAAATAATAGACAAATTTAACGGGTGATTGCACCTATGACCACCCTAGAACCAGCCAGACCAGCGAGTCACCATTGTTGTTGTAGCCTAACTTGTCAATACTTGAATTGGCACTTAGGCTATCAAGCTACCATTTCATTCATCAATGGTGAGTGACAATTTTTTACCCTCCCTTCCGACCTCCCCAAAACCTAACCTGTATTTTTCAGAATTTGGTTTGAGATTTTGAACACATTATCTATTTATAAAAGGGTCGGGCTTGGGTTGACACTCTTTGCCTTCATTCATCATTTAACCTCATCACAACTAGAATTGCTTTCCTTTTCTTTTTTTTTTTCGGCCCAATAGAAGAACATTATTTAATCGTATTGCAACTAAAATTGCTTTCAATATGCACGTGGGATGCCCATTATCAAATTTAATCATAAGAAAAAATGATAGAGATAAAAGGGTGAATATAAGACAGCGAGGTGATATAAAGACATAGGTCATGTGGCAAACTCAAAATTAATTAAAATTTATTACATATCTATCAGACTTTTATTTTAAATTAAATAATATGGGTATAACTAGGATGTCAAAAGATTTGTTTACAAATTAAAAGTTATATTTTTTGTTTAAAATTTTTAAAATATGAAATCATAAGAATAAGTGGGTTAAATTAACTAGACATCTTAGAATAAATGGGTTATGACTTGTGTACAAGTTGGATCATAGCTGTCAAAAAATTCACTTGGGAAAGATAGAGCTTTTTAGTATCTTCACGAAACTCGCTTCAAAATTTTAGAGAAACTTGAGGAAACTTTTGAAAAATTTTTGAAAAACGCTTAGAAAACTCTTAGGATACTAAACGAAAATTTTTGAAAAATTTAAAAAAAACGCTTCGGAAACTTGAAATATTAATTTTTATACATTTTTTCTCTTTAAGTTTTAATTAAGTATCCATGAAATTATTCAGGTAGACTTTCATTAAGTTTCTTAAATGTCTCATTTGAGTTTCATGAAAGATTATTATTAAATTTTTTCATCATTTTTCACTTCTCGTATCTCTCCATATTTTTTGATGGCATTTTTTACTTTTGTTTTTCTTAAAGTTTTCTGTTTTCACTACCCATTTTGGTAGCTATGAGTTGGATTCATGTCAAACAAATATGCACTAGTATAAGCAAATGGCCCCCCTCGATCGATCTTATGGCTATTGCCAGCCCTAATCAATTGAAATGATCATTCCGCACCAGTATTTTTAGAATTTTGGTGATTGTGGTGGTTCTTTATTTTAAAAAAAGAATATTATTTTGTATGAAAATTTCGTACAATATTTTTACTTTTGCAACATTACTCTTATATATTTGAAAATTTTCTACTAGAAACTTTTAAATAAGATACCACGCAGTGAACCGCTAGCGAAGGATATTCGGGTTCCTTTAATTGAAAATTGGACCTTTAGAAACGTATATATATGGAGAGAGAGAGAGAGAGAGAGAGAGAGAGAGAGAGTCACAGTTCCTGTTAAGAGAGTAAATTGTGGGATTTGCTGGATTATGAAAACCTAGTCGTCAGACTTCAGTGTAAAAAGAGAAGAGAAGACACACCAATCTTATGCGGAGATGAAAAGCTATAGCCACTGTGAGGATTGGAAAGAGTAAAATATATGCAATCTTATCTCATGTAGGAATATATTGTTTTTGTGTTTTAAACCTGTAATGTTAAGTTGCAGTAAGACAACATTACTATTGTGTTAAAGTATACTCGTCTTTCTTCTTTTGTTTTTTTTATACAAAAAATAAATATATAGATAGGTTACTTCATACATTTATCAAGAAATATTGTCTCTCAATGTCATAAAATCATTTGTAAAAGATACCACTGCACCTATGTTGGGAGTCTGAGTATTAAATGAAAAAATTTGAACTCTTACCTACTGAACAACCACTCAGTAGTTAAGCCTGCTCCTATATTACGTAATTAATAGAAGATAAAATCTAAAAATGGACAGAGGTATATTAGGTTAGGGTCTATTTCCCAACCCGCTTTGGGTTATAATTCGTCCTATTAGGGCCTACACAACGTGGGGTGAGTCTCCATGAAATCAATGGGCAAATTGCTTTCGCCAAGCGTTAGGCAATAGAAAATGATGTACAAGCAATACTATTATCAATCAAACTAGAGAGAGAACTTTTTTAACCTTACTCTTGTAGGATGGTAGAAGAGTTTTGCTACACTTCCAAAGAATAGAAAAAAAAAAAAAATGCAAGTCTTAGCAAACACTTACACTTCTTGACTTAAAGAGTAAGCTTATAAAAATTAGCTAAGAAATTAAGCCTAGAATCACTAAATGGGTCTTTTTTTAGAAAATGATTACATTACGAGAACAATGATGACAACGAAGAAGAAGACAATGGCTAGATACGAAAAATGGGGCAATAGACAGCTGAGAGAAACTCAAATCCAGCGTAGTAAGGTATGATCATGAGGTTTTTTTTTTTAATTAACCACAGTATCCAGACCCGGAACAGTTACCACCCAGACTAATATGTGGCCCATGTCAGTTGTGCCCTCAACCAACACGTGAGAGGTAAATCACGAATGTGCAGCACAATAGTTAAAAATTGAACTCGAAACCTTCGAAAAAAACATCTTTCTTTATATTTATATATATATATATATTTATATATCATTGGAAGACACGTACACAATGCACGTGCAGAATTTATGAAAGTTTTTTATTGAAAAATCTTTGTTGTTGGATTTTTAAATTAAGCATGGTTAAATGTTTTTCTTGTGAGCCTGGGAGCATTTTTAAGGTATAAAGTTATTGTGAAGAATTTGGTGATTGCTACATTTTTGGAAAATAAAAAAAGTTTTAACAAATGCATACTCGATCCATAAAATCAAATGAAGTATGGAGCTACATGGAATATAGACTTTTGAGAGAAAAAATTAATTAAAAGACCATCTTTATCTATGCAAATAAATAATAAATAATGAAATATTCGTGTAAAATGTGTAAATAGTTAAGGACGTAGTTGATGTGCTATATTTGATTATTTACATGATAGAAGAGACAAAAGAAATTTCAAAGCTACATTAGACCCAAACTTATAGATTAAACTCTAAATACCTGCAATTACCTATAAATCACAAGTATTAGTTAAGTTCTGAGCATTTCAAGTTAAACTCGAGCCCAAAGTGTCTTAGTTTACAATTCATGTCATGCTTCTTGGCAAAACAAGAAGAATATATTTAAAAAAATAAAGAATCCAATTAAAAGCAATTACCAAAAATCTTAAATTTTAAAGTCTTACAGAAGTGTCATTTTAAAAAAAAATTGTGACATGAAAGGAGAATTGAAAAATAGCAGATTAATACGAAATGGGTTTTCATAAAAGATTCTAGAGGGGGAAAAAAAAAAAGTAAAGATGAATCAATTAATATAGCACAAATGATCCTTCATTTTGTCTTTGGTAAATAATGATACTTATTCATGAATAAATAGAAAAAGAAGGCCTGAGAGAGAGATAATAGATAAGGATTGTCTCACCGAATTGCTAACGTCGCTGAAATGTTGTCACCGCCGAAGATGAAAAGAGCTTGAAAATCGTAAATCGAAGTCGAACGGTGAAGCCTGTAATGGATTTGATTTGGATTTGAAAAATGGTGAGGTCAATTATTTAGAGATGGGATGAACAGTTTACTTTTATAGTACGTATAATATTAAAAAATTTATTTTTTAAAATTTAATTGAGTCACCCACAAAGATATTCGTGACATTGCCCATTTGTATAATTACAATCTTAATTTGCTCACTAAATAAAGTTTAAACTTTAGACCCTCAAACAAATCCCTACCCCATACCAAATCCGGTAATGGGCGTGATATGTACAATCTAAGTCACACAGAGCAAATGCAGGAGCGAGAGTAGGTGCGAGTGTGGGTGCTTGGAAGGGTCAATTTTTAAAATTCATAAGGTCGAGAGCGTCTATATTATATTATATTTTAATTTTTATGTATTTAAAATTTTATTATTAAATATATCACAATATTTTTTATATTTTATTATATGATTTTTATATCAAAATATTTACCATATTTAATAAATAGTTGACAATAAACTAAACAAATGGGTAATTTAGTCAATTTCAATTGAAATTATTCTTTCATTTATCACATGTTAAGTTTTAAATATTTATAAATATCATAATAATACACGTAGCAATTAACTATTGATCCAAATTAGAGCTCGAGAATTTGACCACTTGAGTTCGTAAATTTAACAATAATTAACTCTTAGTTTGAGCAATAGAGTACAGTACGTCTACCTAGTTAAAAGGATTGCGTGACTTGGCATACAACCATGTTAAATTGCCCTTTAAGATCGTTTTGAAATACTTGTAAAATCTCTAATAATGATTTTTCTTAGTAAAATTGGGTAATTTTTATTTACCACTTCGAGTGCAAGTGAATTCCACCTGGAGTGCACACAAATCTCCAGTGGAGCGCACGGTAAAATTCATGTCTTTTTTTTTAACTCCAAATTCTTAAGGGGAGTGCATGGCTTAATTTAATTAAATATAATTTAAGTAGAATATCAATGTCATAATTTAAAACGTAAAAATTCAAATGAAACTCAACCAAACAATGAGAGAGCAAAACGTGACTTAAAATAAGTATTAGCCTCGCGTTTTCTAAACTTGGGGCTTATTGATTTTGCTTACTATTTAGAAATTGTTTGATAACTTTATTCAGCACTTAAAATTAAATAGATTAAGTAAAAATAAAATAAATTAGTTTGTTAATTCAAAATAAAAAAGCTGAATATTTAAGTACTACACAAAAGTAAGAAACAAAATATTAAGTAGCTCTCTTCTACTTATTACTTTTTACTTAATACGCTCAATTTTGATATTTTTTTTCAATAAATAAAAGAGGACATTAAATAATATGAATTACTATTGAGTATCAAATTTTTTGCTACTTTAACATTTGACTAAGTTTCATTGATCAACATCATTATTGATTATGTTTCTTATTTTTTTTGTATATATTGTTATGATTTTGATTATGCATATTTTTTCATTTAATTAATTTGATTTTTGTATTACAATATCAACATACGAAAGACAAAGTTAAAAAATAAGTAAATTTAAGACTTCAGCTCTTTGTACATATAAAACAGCTTATCTAATTCAGTACATATCAAACAGCTTATCAGCTTAAAAAATATAGTATTTAGTTTTCAGGAACTAATTTTCAGTTTTCAGTTTTCAATTTTTAGCTTTATCCATCAAGGCCTAATTTATGACTTTTTAATTACCTTTTTGCTTAAAATTTAATAAAAAATTATAAGCTGACAAAAAAAATTTACTTTCCAAACAAGCGGATGTTATCCGAACCACCGTAGGCTTGAGCGCGTCCGATCACCTCTCCGCCATTTTATTAAAGTTCGATGGTATGTCGGAGCGGGCCACTCCGGCGCAACAAGTATTTGAATCTGGATCAGGCAAAAAGCAGTGGCAAATATGTGATATTGACAAGGACCAAGGGCATTTAAACACGCTCCATGTCAGCTGCCAATAAAGGAAAAAGGCCGCAAAGGCTTTGTTTTCTCTCTCCTGAAGACGGCAATCTTGATTCTGTAGCAGAGAGGAGAGAGAAACAACGAGAGACTCAGCACTCCTCCGAGAGAGAATTCCAGGGTTACGATCAATCTTCGTCTTTTCGAAGCTTTCATGTTATGTTGTTTCTGCTTTACAAGATTATATATATGTATACGCGATGATTATCTGTAATCGACGTGTTAACATGATACTGTGTACTGTTTTCCTCTACCATGCATTTCATTAGCTATCTTTTGATCTCATTTTCGTTGTGTTTTTGTATTCAAATTACCGTCCGGTCGTCTTTCTATATAGGTATATATGTGTCTATCCATATATATATGTAAGCACGTTTCTGTGTGTGTGTGTGTGTGTGTGTGTGAGAAGTTTTATGTTTAATTTTTCTTCCTGATTAAAATTAAATTCATGCGATTCTTAATGATATATGTAGTGTTCTGTTTAGATTGATCAGATCATGGTAAGAGCAAATTAAAATTACATTTCATTCTCTGTTTCAATGTTGGAGTCTACTGTGTTCCTCGTATAGCTATTTGTGCTTTGCACCATATTGATGTTGTAATTGATTAAGTAAATGCATAATACATGGTGGAATTATGTGATTTTTGTTGTTCCCTGTTGCTTCAGTTTTTGCCTTTGTACGAGATTCATTATTGGATGGATATGAATTGTGATAGTTTGAACTTTAAACTAACGTTTTTCAATTAACCAACATACTCTTTTTATTGATGTTTGAGGGATGATTTGTTTAATAATTCATAGACTTATATTATTGAGTTGGGTTGCGTATAACTTTTATTATTGAGGCGAACTTCTTCTTATTTATTTATTTCTTGGTGGGTGAATTTTGGACATGGTAGTTGTGGGGCTGATTGATATTTAAAGGGGGTTAGTGTATTTACAGGCTTTAGTGGCAGTGTACATTAAGCATTGGGAGTTGCATACAAGTACGCAGTGAGGAGATGGGATCTGAGGGGCCAAAGGTCGTGACTATCCATGTGACTGGATTCAAGAAATTCCAAGGGGTTGCTGAGAATCCTACTGAGACTATAGTTAGTAACTTGAAGAATTTGGTTGGAAGTAGAGGATTGCCAGCTGGTGTTAATCTAGGGAGCTGCACAGTTCTTGAGACTGCTGGAGATGGTGCACTTCCCATGCTGTACAAGACCATGGAATCGGGTGTCACAAAAGGAAATTCAAGCAATGAACAAATCATATGGGTTGGTTTAACTACCTAATTCATTATAATTTTAATGACTGATTTATCGAAGCATATGTGGTGAAATGGGTAATCGTTTTCAAATTTATTGAACACATTTAGCGCACACATTTGATTTGCTTAGTGCAATATTTATCAAGCCTTGATTGAGTGGACTAATAAAACCAAATCAATGAATATTGGAGACTCATGCATGCCCAAATTAAATTTTTCTTTGGGAGCCTTGGCAATAGAAGAGTACTAACATGTACCTGAAGATCCCACTAAAAATGAGATATAATGTTGTTACGAGGATACTAAAGTTCAAGGATTTGTTTTTTTGCCAACCATTTCTCCAAAATAACTGCAGCATGCATACACTGGTATTCTGTAGAATGTTAAGGACAGATTCTGGATTAACTGATCAAAAAACGATCAACCCCAAGATGGAAAAGTGTTAGCCAGAGTGACGAGTTCAAGGTGTTTTTGAGTGGTAAGCTTTTCTGCATCTGAGAGAAACATTGGATTCGTGGGAGAGAGACCATTGATTTTGGTTTTCAGGGTGCTGGTTGTTTGTCATAAGTTCTGAAAACCATACCAGAATGAAACAACTGCTGAAAGATAAGGGAGCCTGTGATCAAGGGGTGAACTAAACGTGCTCTTTATTTTGTGTAACATGATTTTGTTGTCATATTCCAGTTTAGTTTTTTTCTCCCAGCAAGTCCCATTTTCTCTTTGCTGCATTATGTATACAGTGTTTTGCATTCATTCAGGCCTTTTTTTCCTTCCTTTAATTCTTTTGTGAGTTTTTGTGCCATAAGATTACATTCATCTTTGTTCAATCATTTCTACTTTGTAAGTGGTTTCTACATTCTTTCTCATTTACATCTTTCCTCACCCAAAAAATTTTGTTTCTTGCCTGCTCAAATTTTCAATGCATGTAAAACTTCTTGTACTTAATTTGCTTGTTCTTTTTTCCCCCCCTTTTGGGAGGCAGGGGAGCTTGACTTCTTGCTACTACATTAGTTTCCATAGGTGGTATTTACTTGTATTTATCTTCAAAATATAAGCATTGATGCAATGATGAGTTCAGCAGAATCTAAAATGATGACTGCAATTGTAGGAATCTAACCTTCAGAAATGACTGTCCCAAATTGTTTCTTCAGAAACTGATGCTAGAAAAAATGAGAACCTTTACCCATAATAACCACAGAGGATGTGCTTTGTTTAGAATTATCAGTTTAAGAAAAGGATGTTACCTACTTACAAAAACAGAAGTAACGTTACCCAGTGTTAGTCACCGTTGATCAAGGGTGCTGGAAGGGGTAAGATTGGATAAATCTTTGCATTGTTGTCCAATGCTGCTGCTCTCAGACAAACTTGTGTCCTTATGCTTGTTAACTTGAGCTTTTACCATTATACCAAGCAATTTCCCTAATCAGTAAGAAAATTCTGATAATTCTCTTGTATTTGCGTACACGTAGCTGCTATAGGTGATAACATTGTAATGTATAATAAATGTCTCATTCATGCTGCTTAGGTATAACATGCAGTTACTAAATTTTCAATCAAGTCAGGCCATAGGGTGCATATATCTATGAAATCACGGAACACCTGGCGAATGATAGTGTAAAGTCACACAAGCCTATTAGACTTTTAGTAATTCAATGTTTTATGGATTAATCTTTGTTAACTCAAAAGCCTTTAATTCTTTTTTTTTTTTAGCTTCATTTGGGTGTCAATAGTGGGGCTGTAAAATTTGCCATTGAGCGGCAGGCAGTGAACGAAGCCACTTTCCGTTGTCCGGATGAGCTTGGATGGCAGCCTCAGGTTGATATGCTTCTTTCTTGTACTCGCATTGCCCATTTGAAATTAAATAAAGTTCTGAAGAAGTTGTGCTAAATTCCATTTTATTTTCTGCAGCAATTGCCAATAGTCCAGGAAGATGGAGAAACCTCTCTAAAGAGAGAGGTAATTCATACTTTTTTCTCATTTTGTGCTTTGGCATGATATTGTCAATCCCCCTAATAAATCCCTGAAGTTCCCATTGCAAAATATTAGATAAAACATCTCGGCTATGCCATCAATAATTGTAAACTCTGTGTGACTTTGGTGAAAATGTCATAGAATATTCTATATGTGGTCTTAGCTTCCTGATTTGGCAGTAATCTGATATCTGAATGTTTGCTCTCTGAGTCTTGTGTCTGATGATGACTCTGAACCTAATAGGTATAATTGCAGCTTCTACTTTGGGGGTTTCTATTTAGGTATACCTCAATAATGTTGGCATATGCCATAACCTTATAGTGTAGAACTTAAAATCCAAGCGTTTGAAGATTTTATTACTGTTATTGTTATAACTAATATAGGCTACACTCTTGTGTGAAGTATTATTGTGAAGTTTTATTATCATTATCATAGTGGTGACTATTATGCATTGGTTATTAATTGCCCTTCCTCCTATCCCTCCTAACATTTCATTTCTGTGGTTGTTGAAGACCTCTTGCTCTGTTGAGGCAATCCTGCAGTTCTTGAAGAAGAAGGGCTTTGATGTGATAATATCTGATGACGCAGGCCGTTTTGTATGCAATTATGTCTACTATCATTCTCTCCGGTTCGCACAACGGAGAGGCCACAAATCTCTCTTTGTTCATGTTCCTCTCTTTTCTAGGATCGATGCAGAAATCCAGATGCAGTTTGCCGCATCCCTTTTGGAGGCTATTGCATCAACATGTTGATATCATTGATTTGAAAGTCAAGTTAAAATTTTCATGTTTGTGTCGTCTTCCGGTCTGTTGTATGCTGCTTCATGTAAATCCACCCTGTTTATATATAATAAAGTAATGATCCTTTTGAACAGTGGATTGCTGTTTGCTGTTTCTAGTTTACTATTTGAGTGCAAATGAATTGTTCCCGAGTGTAAGGATTCATTAATGTTTCCTCTGGTTGTGCTTTCTATTGCTACAGCTAGTTTCTTTGATCCTTTTCTTCGGGATAAATGGGTTGCATTTTTTCCTTATATCTTTTGCATGTAAATTAAATGTGTTTTATATATCTTCTCAAGGATGAAGAAAGCGAAACTGCCATGCTTACGAGATTGTTAATCCCTTTAGGGAGACCTTATTGCAATTCGCTGTAAAAGCATGTTGACTGTTGAGGGAAGAGGTTCTCTGATAGAATGACAGATTATAGTTCCTCGTAAACTCTATTCAGTATATGCTTCCATACTGAAACAAGGCACCCTTGTTTGATTACAACATGGCCAATCTCCATCCAAATGAAGATTGATCACTACCACTTCATCAGCTATGGTGACATCTATGCCTCCTCTGCGTCGATGAGGCAGGTAAGTTTGATGAAGACACAGCCCACTCCTGGTCAGTTTTTTTTTTTTTTTTTTATGTTTTTGTGAAAGTCAAACCTCGCGCAACCGTTAAAACAAGCTTAGAATTGTCCCATTTTTTGGTTGGTGGTTATGAGCAAAAGTTGTTTACCTGTTTCAAACCTGTGATGGCATAAGCATTACAATGCTCAAACTTACCTCCGATAGCTCATGAACAATGCAAAGCACAAAATTACCATACATTGCTCGTACTATAACAATCTTTATACGCAAGTACATACCCATGACTACAGCAACCTCTAGTCTACTATTGGACTCATATTGCGAAACCAGTTCTCATGCAAATGTTTACTCATGTAACAGAGCCATAGACAATGAAATCAAATCTGGGTATTTAGACTCCGCCCTCAAACTGTTCGATGAAATGCCTATACGTGATGTTGTTACATGGAACTTGTTAATTTCTGGGTATGGACGGTATGGACTTCCAGAGCAAGCTCTGTGTCTCTATAGCCGAATGGTTTCCCATGGAATTAAAGAAAGTGCATCCACTTTTTCATCGGTTTTGAGTATTTGTAGTGGCTCCGGGTTTTATCAAGAAGGGGTCCAAGTTCACTGCAGGGTGATCTTTTTGGGATTCAGTATGAACATATTCGTTGGGAGTTCGCTTGTTGATCTTTATATGCACATGGGTTTTGTTGATGTTGCTTTGAAGTTGTTCAATGACTTGCCGCATCCAAATTTAGCGGCATGGAATTTGGTTTTGCGTGGATTTTGTGATCTGGGTCGATCAAATGAGTTGTTAGGGTCGTATTGTGATATGAAATTGGAAGGTGTTGAGCCTAATGGACTTAGTTTATGTTATATGATTCGTGGGTGTGGTAATGAGAGGCTTTTTGATGAAGGAAAGCAGCTGCATTGTTGTGCAATTAAGCTTGGGTTGTTAGAATCAAATTTGTTTGTTGCGAATGCTTTGGTGGATTTTTATTCTGCCTGTGGGTGCTTGATTGGTGCAAAGAAATCATTCGAAGCAATTCCTGATGAAGATTTGATTTCGTGGAACTCGATTGTTTTTGTCTATGCTGAAAATGGATTTTCGCTTGATGCTCTTGAAATGTTCACTAGGATGCAGCGATGGGGGAAGAGGCCATCAGTTCGTTCATTTTTGGGGTTCTTGGGTTTATCTAGCAGGACTCAGAATCTCATTCTAGGGAGGCAAATTCACTCTTGTGTTCTGAAATTGGGTTTTGATTGTGGAAGTGTTCATGTTCAATCTGCTCTGATCGATACGTATGGAAAATGTGGAGAGATTGACAGTTCAGTATCATTATTTGAGAGTGTTCCTGAGAGAAATCTGGAGTGTTGCAACTCACTAATGACGTCTTTATTGCACTGTGGCATCATTGAAGATGTGGTGGAGATGTTTGGTTTGATGCTTGATGAAGGAATTGAGTTTGACGAAGTTAGTCTCTCTACAACACTGAAAGCATTATCAGTGTCTAAAACCGGAAGCTTGGCTAGTTGCACATTGGTGCACTGTTGCGCAATAAAATCAGGTTTTGAATCTGAGATGGCTGTCTCAAGTTCACTCATCGATGCATATTCCAGATCTGGTAATGTCCAACTTTCTCAACAGGTTTTTGAGAAACTCCCTTCACCAAATGTCATCTGCTTCACGTCAATCATCAATGGATATGCCCGGAATGGAATGGGAAAAGAATGCCTTGAAATGCTTGATGCAATGATCCGAAAGGGTCTGAAACTCGATAAAGTGACATTCTTGTCTGTGTTAACAGGGTGCAGCCATTCGGGGCTTGTCGATGAGGGAAAATGGGTGTTTGATTCAATGAAATCTCTCCACGGGATTGAACCAGACCGGCAGCATTATTCATGTTTGGTGGATCTTCTTGGTCGTGCTGGTTTAGTGGATGAAGCAGAAGAGTTGCTGAAACAAGCACCAATGAAGGGTGATTCAGTAATGTGGAGCTCCCTACTACGAAGTTGTAGGGTATACAAAAATGAAATGGTGGGACAGAGAGCAGCAAAAATTTTGATGGAGCTTCAACCAGATGATCATACAGCTTGGTTTCAAGCTTCAAAATTTTATTCTGAAATTGGAGATTTTGAGACCTCGGTTCGAATTAAAGAGCTTGCGATGGCTAGGAAGATGAAGAAAGAGATTGGTTATAGTTTGATTGAGGTGAATGATCACATTTTCCACTAAGATCTCCCAGGCTACTCTGAAACTTGCACCCTCAATGGAACTATGGAAGGACCCATCTGCCTGAAGACTTGGGCCTGCTCTGGAAGAAACAGGAATGTTGTTGTTAATTGTTATTAACTTTTGTCCTGCTTGGCTTCACCAATTAATTGACACATTTTTTTTTCTTACTTTTTTTTTTCAAAAAGTGTGCATTGTATAAGTATTAATATATATATATATATATATCAATTACATTGGTTTCATGGGAGATTGCCCAAACAAGAAGCTGTTGCGTGTTGGTTTTTCTAGCACTATGGATGAAGAAACACTTTTGACTGGTGATTGTTAGTGCACTGGACTTCTGGTTGAAGAGTAAAGCAAAGGTCTCCAAAAAAATATTCTTACACTTGAAGTGTGGGCATGTAGGAAATAGAACAATCTTCATCTACTTTCAAGCCAAGCCATATATCCTCACAAAATCCTCCATTTTCAATACTAATCTGCATGTATAAATTAATACCCAATGTCTTCACTTGATTTATGTAAATCCAGCAGTCTTGTCCAAACCACCAGAACCAATAAAAAATGGACAAAATCTTCTTTGTTTCCTTTGTATGTTTGCTGATAGTGGCTCGTGGAACTGCAGAAAGCAATTTATCTGACGACATTGCTGTTCTTGGAGAGCTTGAAAGCTTGGACATAGAAGAAGGAGATAATATAGAACTTGTTGATTCCCCATCATGGACAAGTGAACGTGGTAGCAAGGTTCTTGTGAATGTGGATGGCTTTGGAGCAGTGGGAGATGGAGTTTCTGATGATACACAGGTGATTATGTATTAACATTTTTCTCAATCTATGTAGGCTCTGCTCAAATTTTTAAAAAGCTGACTTTCATTATATAACTCCAGAATGCATGTAAGGGCTACAAGTTCTAACCGCATTTTATGCCTGCAAACATCATATAATCGAAAAACTACAAAGACCTGATCAACAATAATTGGAGCCTCACCTTTCCTATTTGAAGCCTCTTATGTATTTATCGAACCAAATGTTACCTCCATTAAGTACTCATTCCCTCGTTTGCCTTGTTATTGTTGTCAGGCCTTTGTAAATGCATGGAAGCAAGCTTGCTCTACACCAAGATCAGTTTTCTTGGTTCCCATAGGACGTCGTTATCTAGTAAATGCAACAAGATTTAAAGGGCCTTGTGCCGACAAGTTAGTAATCCAGGTAATCTTGAAAACTGTCTTGTCATTTTCTTTGGGGGGTGGAACGGTGTCCTAGATTTTTACTGCATCTCATCCTGGATACAGATTGAAGGAACAATTGTAGCACCAGCTGAGCCAAAAAACTGGGATCCAAAAAACCCACGCATTTGGCTTGATTTTTCCAGTCTAAATGGAGTCCTTTTCCAAGGGGGTGGAGTTATTGATGGCTCAGGAAGCAAATGGTGGGCAGCATCTTGCAAAAAGAACAAATCAAATGTAATTTTTCTAAATTGCTCACAATTGAATTCCATAAACCAATCTTCTTCTGTTCCTCCTCTGATTTTCCATTTTTATTCTTTTGTTTCTTTGACAGCCTTGCAAAGGAGCACCAACTGTAAGGATCTTATTTTTTTCATTATACATAATAAAACAACTCACACAGGATTACAACAGTGCACATTAAGTAAAATTGAACATGGAGAGTTCTTTTTCTCTCTTAGTCTGTGGAAGTAATATGAAGTGTTCATTGCAGGCATTAACTATAGATTCAAGCTCAGCTGTAAAGGTGAAAGGCCTTACTATTCAAAACAGCCAACAGATGCATTTTGTCGTTTCCCGATGCGACTCTGTGCGCTTGTTTGATATAAAAATTTCTGCTCCAGGAGACAGTCCAAACACTGATGGAATCCATATCACTGAATCAACAAATGTAGTTCTCCAGAACTGTAAAATCGGAACAGGTTCCCAAATCCCACCCTCTATTTTATCTTTTTTTTTTTTTTTTTTCCTTAGAAGAACCTAAGATTGCTTTTGAACTTATAAGCCCTATATAATTTCCACAATTTTCTCACTTATCTGCTGGTACTATATAATATAGCCATTGATAGTTTAAGTTAATTCAAATGCCTCTTGAGGTGGAGCATAGCAACACAAGAAGGTTGGGGTGCAGTTGCACACACAAACACACACTGGAGAAATGACCAAAGTTGCTTTTGTTCAAACTATACACACCTCCAACATGCATGCTTGAATTTCAACTTACAAGACGTATAATATGGTGGTTCTGCATGTGTTGTTTAGGGGATGATTGCATCTCAATTGTCAATGCTAGCTCAAATATCAAGATGAAGACCATCTATTGTGGACCTGGTCATGGAATTAGGTATCATCTAGTTCAAAAACTATTCCCACTCTTGTTAAGCTGTTGATAATTGGTTAATTGTTCTATTTATTACAATATATAGCGACTGAAATTCAGTTTGCTGCAAATAAATGAGACTGCGCCCACAGAGGTTGTGGAAATTGTTAAAACTATTAGTTCCCTAATCATTCTTTTGGTGCATAATTCCTGTCTTCCAGCATAGGAAGCCTTGGGAAGGACAACAGTACAGGCATAGTCACAAAGGTAGTCTTGGATACAGCATTCCTCAGGGAGACTACCAACGGCCTCAGGATTAAGACTTGGCAGGTAATTCTTGTATTGCATCATTAGAACCAGGCAGCTTCCAATAGCCTAATAATGAAATTTACCAGTGGGTACTATTGTCATCAAATTTCTCATCATCAACCAAATAAAGTCCATCAAGGAAACATATCATTATCGATCCTTTTTAGTAGAAAACACTGCCTTCTGATAATGTTCCCAACCAGTACAATGTTGAGAATGACAAATATACCTCTCTTTTTGGCTGTTTGGTGTAGGGAGGATCTGGTTATGTTCGTTCAGTACGATACCAGAACGTGAGGATGGAAGATGTTTCAAATCCCATCATCATTGATCAATTCTACTGTGATTCCCCCGTTACATGTCAGAACCAGGTAAAACCTCCATGTTCAAACCCTTCAATCCTGAAATCTCCACTTTTGACAGAAAATTGTATATCATCATGTGCAACCTTTTAAAAAAAAAAATTTAAGATCCGTATTTTTTTTGGTTTAGACATCAGCTTTGGAAATAAGCGAAATCATTTACCGAAATATTAGTGGGACTTCAAAGAGCGAAAGCGCCATGAAATTTGACTGCAGTGACACAGTTCCATGCAAAAAAATAGTCCTGAACAACATCAACCTAGACAAGGAGGATGGCACAGTTGAGACCTACTGCAATTCTGCCACAGGCTTTGGGTATGGATACGTGCGGCCTTCAGCAGAATGCCTGACTTCCTCTGACAAGGACTTCATTATCAAACAGGCTAAAGAGGTTGAGCTTGCAAAACCCACTAGAGAGGATCTCATTCATACAGAACTCTAATATTTGATGACATAGCAAAATTTACTCATGTAGTATTCATTGAAAGAGGCCTAAGCCTCTTAGGGGTTTAAGTCAAATTTCAGAGGTAATAAGAGACGTTTCATACTACAAATATAGAAATTGCAGGGTACCAAATTCAGGAGGACAATATAATGTACTTGAAAAGAATGATTTATTGTGATTGACTATTATATGGGTTTCTTTTTTTGTCTTTATGCAGTCAAATTTAGGAGGCTTATTTGGCTATTCATGGTATCTTGGTGAGGGACGCAAGCACAGATGCAAAATAACCTCCCTTTTTTAGTATCCATTGCAGACCAACACACTTTAAAATTTGAGCATTCTACTGTTGAAGAGTTTGGGTAAGTTTGAAGGTCCATTTTAAATCAGGAGAGCATGCCAATCTGTTCCTATAGTGTGCAATCCAGAACTAGAAATTTTATACTGGCGTAGGATCTGCTGAACCTACAAATGATTTTAAGAAAACTCTGACCCTGTCCCCACCCATGTTTTTCTTTTCAGATCCTATGCCAAACAATTGATAGGTCTCTCTCTCTCTCTCTCTCTCTCTCTCTCTCTCAGCTGTCCCTTGGATTGGATCTCTCTAGAACCTAGATTTGCATTTGATTTACATTTTCAACTGTGAGAAAGAAACCTAAACTATCATAAACAACATATACCTACACAAATTATTGATCTGACAATGATTAAAAACAACAGTACCAAGGTGGGGCTGTTGATCCAAATTTGGTTGTTGCAGTGTCAATTAACGAGATACAATTGAGTGGAATGGTTGAGAAAGACAAGCAAACTTTCCAAATGCAGATGCCAAGAGGCCTGCTCTGCATCTCATCTCATAAAAATCTAGCATTGCTTCAATATTGAATTCTATTTTCTCTCAACGAGTAAGGTCCATCCTGGTTACAAGGCTACCCATCTCTGTCTTAGTAATAAAATTGGTACCCACCCAACACAGATCCTACCCTTAAAAAAACAAAAAGGAAAAATGTAAGTGCCTTGGGCTGAGGACCATGTGCTTGCACTGTGGGTGGAGCTATATGTATAGCTTGCATTGTAGGGAAAGTTAAGTAGGGATAAAGCAACCGAAACCAATAAAAAATAAAAAAATGCAAAGGTTGCCCCGTGGTCGGCTTGAGCCCCAAACTCTAAATTCTCTTCACCCCTCCTTATAATCAATATTAACCCCTCCTTATAACCAATATTAACATAATCACCCGAGGTGGTACTTACCAAGTGGGTTATTATCAAGTAGTTAAATTACAGGAGGTTATAGGTTCAATACGTGTAGACGTCTTTTGTTCATTGATTTTATTGGGCTGCCTACTTGTTCATTTGGCCTTTGGTAGTGCTGTGGTGAAGGGTTCGTCCTCTTATACTGTAACTATGGCTCAAACTTGATATTTTATAGCGAGTAAGAACTCCTATGATCACGTTCAGAGAAGTCGCTATCATCGGTTGCCCTCTTTAATTCTTTTTAATTAACGAAAAAAAAGAAAAATAACCAATATCAACATTCATACCCTGCATAAAATTCATATAATGGGTGTATGATAACCTACACAAGTTCGGGATTAATCGGTCAAAGATTTAAACAAAACAAAATCCTGATCCTTTTCCCCCAGAAAGAATTATTAATGTCGGCAAAAAAAATTTTGGGTCTCAGTGAGATGTCTCATCCGTGAATGGAACGGATTGGCTTTTTTTGTTGGCCATAAATTCAGGCTTTTGGCCTTTGTAACATACAGACAAATAGGTGGCGACAAACCATTTGATGTTTATCAAAAAACAAATTGTTGAAGATCAAATAGAGATCATACGCATAATAAAAACAAGCCCCTACCCGACTGAGAGTTTTCACATGCCCAACGAAAACCACAAAACACTGAACATCAGCACAACAATCACTTCAATCTCTCGAAAGCTTTGGAAGCTCCATTTCTTTGTCTTCAAAAGTTGTCACGTTCCTAGTGAAAATTTGGATGGCAATGAATTGATTGGTAGCAGTGAAATAAAAGAAGTATAAATAAATAAAACAAACAGTGAAGGCACATGTTAAGGGTGACGCAAGGAATACGTGAATCCCTTCTTTACGAATGTCTTATATCATAAAACATCTAAAGAGGTAACAAAGCAAAGCCCACCACACAAAGCAACATAAAGCAAACATTAGTTGGCATATCATATCACTATGTCAAGTATGAAATTTCAAGTTCTATTTCAATAGACAAAATTATTATTTTACATTGGCAAAACTAGAGGCGTTGAAAATAAAACATATATAGCGGAATTTACATGGTTTTATAGTGAAATTTACACAGTTCATATGATAAGTAATCGGCCAAAGGCCTATACACCCTCTAGCAAAAAAATTTTAACTTTCAAAGTTATTCCCCTTTACAAAAGAAGGGGGACAACTTTATCTCTGTTTGAAGTCATATTTGAGCTTCACACTGGCCCAAGGTATAATTCATGTGAAAGCTAAACATATTGTCATTGAATTTCAAATTTGTTCCATCTGAATCAGGTGAATTACAAGTACATAAGGGTGCAAGATGAGAAATGCTCTAACAGTATTATACTTATAGCACTTGCCTTGTTTTCACCAGAACCAAAGTACACAACCAAGATTAGCAATTCTTATTCGGCGCGGCGGGGACCGAAATCTATCTGCATATGAAATTAACAGAAAGATAGGAGACTGGCAATGGAGCAGTGGTGTATGGCAAGGGTGAACCTCTATTCAAACCAACCTCACTAGAGTCAAACCTACTTCTTGTTTTAGAGGTTCATCATCACAAGTCCTGATAAATCTCAATGTTTTCCTACTTGTTACAAGGTTGTTCTCCAATTGAAACAATTAAAAGTCCATGTATAAATGTTATGTCCACATAGGAAAAAAAAAAAAAGAAGCATTAACCTAGAGAAGAATAGGACTGAACTTACTCAAATCGAATTATCACCACCAACCCAATACAAATTATGGAGAGAGAGAGAGAGAGAGAGAGAGAGAGAGAGATTACAAGGAAAGGGATGGATGAGAGAGGTCAAAGTCCCACAGATAAACATGTAGGGTGATGAAAATGAGGTGTGGTTCAGCATTTCCATGTGCTTAGAGCAACAGACAAGAGTGATAGATAGAGACGAATATGGCAGAAAAAAAAGTGAAAAATTAACTGAAATCACGGTGCTTAGAGGGAAACATGCCAATCACATCCCCGTCGCTTTCTCAGAATTGTGAGGAGGATTAATGTCACATTACACTCTTTATCTTCATTTACATAGAATTAATGTCACAGAAGATTTCATGTCATATCATAAGACAGCAGAAAGAACTGCAATTCACATATATATTGTAGGAATAGAATCTCCTCTCTCCTGAATCAATAATTTTCTTCTTCTTCCATAGAAGTTCAGGCTAGCTTCCTAGATTATGTCATGTTGCACCACAATTTCATCCCATTCTTTCAGATTCTTATACATGTGACTTACATAGGGTTCATATGTGACCTGAAGAGTGCTTTTTTTCTGTAAATTTATTGTGAAAAGTAAATTATTGTTGGTTGGACACTGGACTGAAAAGCATCAAAATCTTGAAAACCATACAGTACCCTGCTAGTCAAATTCTGTTTATTGACAGAAAACATCAAAAAACCTGAAAGCCATTCTCAGGACCCTGGTAGGTCAACAGTTCTCTCTCTCTCTCTCTCCCTCTCTCTCTCTAGAGATATCTATATATATATATATATATATGGGTCATTGGAAAATAGGAATTGTTGGTTAAAGGAAAGAGAAGTAAGTTTGAACAACTAAGCTTAGGGGGGCACTGGTCATTGTTGCTGAGACAAAGTACAAAAAAATAAAAACTCCAGCCCGTGAACGTTGCATGTGACCATGAAGAGCTGTTATGATCAGTGTGCCCTTGACATCTTATAGACCCACTCACATGTGTCTCTTTGGCTTTTAGATGAACTACTTTAAAAATTGACAAATAAAATTCAAATATATTGAAACCACAGAAGAAAAGCCAGAGAAAAGTAGATAGACAGAGAGATGGCATCGCCTAAAAATTGACCACTTTTCGCAGATACATCAATGTTTTTGTTCTCTGATGAATTCTATGATGGCAAACTTTTTTCTTTTCAAAAAAGACACATACACAAGAATATATATATATATATATATATTAGAGATAAGATATACAAAAGATGAAAAGTTGAGCATTCTAAAATGTGTTAATCCCAGTTCAGAAGAACAGAAACATTAAATTTCATGCTACATCCAACAAAAATAAACTCCTTTCAATCAAGAATGACATATGACATTATCCATTGTTGGACCCATTTTCTTAACAGTAAAAGCTTTTGAGATCGTTGTTGATGGAACATGATATCAAAGCCGTATAGTGATCTGTGTTTATTCTCTGTTACGTTTGTTAATGCGACAATAATGATTTAACACTATAACATTTTTTTTTGTGATGAAAATGGGGGCAAAAGAAAGAAAGAAACAAGAGAAACAAGTTTTTCTATCACACAAATTTTCATGGCTCACAGAGTCCTATCTATTACAAGCTAAGGAAAATATTTGTTTTTCTTTTTCTTTTTTCTCCATCAAAGTTTCAAGCTCAATGCAAATAAGTGATAGACGACATATTTGCATGAGCAACTGGATGAGTCTCATGCAACTACGTATTGCCATGTGACAAAAATGGGGCCCTTGAGGAACTACATAAATCCCAACTACAAATCACAAAAAATGAAGGTAAATCATTAATAAAAAGAGACGGGAGAATGAAACACAAATGCCTTTGCATTATCAGACAAATCTTTTGCTTATGGTTGCAGAGTCCCATGAGCTTTGTTGTGCTCTTTCTATTTAAATCCTAACCATTGCTTCTTTTGCCTATCTAAGATTCTAAGAAACTCTCTCTGTCTCTCAGCTTCCTCTGCTTCACCTCCCAATACGCTAAAGATGAGCTCACTTAGTTTCAGAAGCCTCACATTTATGCTATTCATTGCCTTCCTGGTTTATTCATCTCAGATAGACACTTGCAGTGCTAGAAGAGGCAAGCATTGGAGGAAAAGCAGAGGTCCCTCAGCTTCTCTGTACAAGAAGAAAGCAAAGAGTTATGACAGTAGTCACCACCATAGCAATGCTGGTAAATCGAAACATAAAGCTCCATCTCCAAAAGCACCGTCACCTCCTCCACCTCTAATAGCACCACCACCACCACCACCAGCTCCAGCTCCGGCTCCGGCTCCAGCTCCAGCTCCGGCTCCATCTGCCCCACCAAAGAAAGGTTATAACAATGGGCCTTCCACTGTCTTTGACGTACTAGATTTTGGCGCCAAGGGAGATGGAACTAGCGATGACACAAAGGTACCTTCAAATTCTTGTTCATGTTCTAACACTGGTTAGATTTACAGAATTCACGGTCACTACAAATTTAGATTTCAGTTTAGGCTGTTCTTATTTTCTGCCCTGCAGTTATAAGGCTCTTCACACAGAGACAGTAGTACCATTGATAATGCATCACTTTTAATGTCAATACATTACCATATGCTCACTATCTACATTAGCAACTTAGTTCTAATTTTTTCAGCAATTCATTGGAATCGACAAATCTCGCAATCAAGCATAAGCTACAGGATAATTTTGACAAAATTACCGTAGTGATTTCAGTGTAGCAGAATTGTAGTTTGCCCAGCTTATCAAAAGGGCATTATGGTCAAATTTGCTTACGGTAGAAACAGTAATTAATTGTCAAATAGGTTACTGGCTGCGACATTGCAACAAACCCGAAAATGGCCTCTCTACAAGCAGGGTCAGGTTGAGTACATATGATATTCCCCAGACCTCACAGAGGCGGTTGCCTTGTGGACTGGGCTGCCCTACTGCTTATACAACATAACAAAAAGAAACTATTAATCAAGACAACAGAACTTCCACAGTACTTGACAACAAAGTCAGGTGAGGCCCACTCAAATGATTCTCGTTATGGCAGTTGGGTCAATATTTCCAACAATAATTGTATACAGTTCCGTACAAAACTAACAACTGTATGATTATAAATATACTTAATAACATTATCTCCAGCTGGTAAAAGAAGACATAGTAAATTCAAATGTTTTTAATACTTACTGAGACAATGAAAATCCTGTGGTGCGAAACAGGCATTTCAGGCTGCGTGGGCAGATGCTTGTAAAGTGGAGGGATCAACGATCGTGGTCCCATCAGAATTCACTTTCCTTGTAGGACCCATTTCATTCTCTGGTCCTTACTGCCAACCAAACATTGTCTTTCAGGTAACTCCTGATGTGCTGCTATAAAAATTTTGATCTTATGTCACTGGTCTCTGCCTCTTATAAATTATGTTTTTTCAGCTTGACGGCACCATTGTTGCTCCGACAAGCTCTAATGCTTGGGGTTCAGGTCTCTTACAATGGCTTCAATTTACAAAGCTAAGAGGGATCACAGTTCAAGGGTCAGGCACCATTGATGGAAGAGGCACAGTCTGGTGGCAAGAGTCCCCATACGACAATCCCACAGACGATGAATCAAAACTAATTGTCCCATTAAACAATACAGTCGAAGAAAACCCGCCAATTCCTGTGATTATTTGTTCCTACCTCTCACTTATTTGTCTGAGTGTAGTTTTTGCACATTATCTAAGCCTCACCACAACTATATTTCGACAATTGTGTGGCAGGTAAACACTTCACTTGGAGGGAAAATGCCAAGCATTAAGCCAACTGTAAGGACCACTTTACAATTCTACAGTGTATTTCCCAATTACCATGCATGTTGCAACCCTTGTCACATGATAACTGTACTGTTGGCTCCACAGGCATTGAGATTCTACGGGAGTTTCAACGCAACAGTCACAGGCATAACAATTCAAAACAGTCCCCAGTGCCACCTCAAGTTTGACAACTGCATGGGAGTTTCAGTATTCAATATCAGCATCTCGTCTCCCGGCGACAGCCCCAATACCGACGGCATCCACTTACAGAACTCCCGGGATGTGACAATCCGCAGTACTAATCTCGCATGCGGTAATTTTCTTTCTACATAGGTGGTTTTCATTACTGGTCCAGCCTTGTACCTTATGCCTCTTGAAACTCTGGGACAAAATTTCTTTAAGTCATGCCACTATGCCACAAACTTTATCCTTTTTGTCACCCTATACCAATCACATCAATAGTCGTCCAACAACTAATATTTTGACACATGGCAACAAGTCATCACTTATATTATCCTTGTAACTACAAGCTTAATGAGGCCGTTAAACAGACGTCTGTCATACCCTGAATCATCAAAGAAAAATCCAGCACAGGATTAGGTTTGAAGTTTGAACCCACAAACCCCACAGACACAAAGGCGTTTCTCTTTTGTCATATGCATTCAATTTTTCTTTTGTCTTCTCTAGAGTCAAAGAACAACTGCTTTCTACCCCTTATCTTTTTGTGTTCTGCTTAGGAGTCCAAGGCATCACTAAACATAAAAATGTATTCCAACATAGACAATAAAGATAAAAGGTCTATGCATCAAGCGTATATACACTAAGATCGCTTTGTGCAGGAGATGACTGTGTTTCTATACAAACTGGATGCACAAATGTATACATACACAATGTGAACTGTGGACCCGGACATGGAATCAGCATCGGAGGGCTAGGAAAGGATGACTCCAAGGCCTGCGTTTCGAACGTTACTGTGCGAGATATTAGGATGTACAACACAATGAACGGTGTCAGGATAAAGACATGGCAGGTAAAGATACCATCTGCAGTTCATCTAATTGAATACTAGGTTGAAATAATGCACTTAAAGACTGTCAAGTTATTTGAACAATTTAAGTTTTCATACATCAAAAAAACTCTCAAAACCAAGCAATTTTTCATTCACGACTAAAAATTAGAAGTAAGTTTCCAGTCAAGATTGAGTTATTAAATTCTAAAGGAGCTTTGACTTTTCAGACTGGTTTTGAGTCACTAAGAAATATTCCATATTTCATAATTTCAACCTCTCACATGCATGAAGGTCCAGAATTAACTTCTCTGTAGTAATCAAAATTCAAAACTAGGAATACCATCTGAGTTTGTCCAGAACAGCTCATTCGTTACTAAATCAACATGCTTACTTAGTTCTAATGTATCTGCAGGGTGGGTCAGGGTCTGTACAAGGAGTACTGTTCTCAAACATTCAAGTTTCTGAAGTCGAACTCCCAATAGTAATTGACCAATACTATTGTGACAAAAGCAAATGCAAGAACCAAACATCTGCTGTGGCCCTATCAGGAATCACATACGAAAATATAAGAGGAACTTATACCGTAAAACCAGTGCATCTTGCCTGTAGTGATAGCTGGCCATGTATGGATGTCACTCTAACTGACCTAGAACTAAAACCACTTCAAGAACGCTCCCACATGTATGATGCCTTCTGTTGGCAGACTTTTGGAGAGTTGACCACTCCAACTGTGCCTCCAATCGATTGTTTACAGGTTGGCAAACCATCAAGCAACCGGATTCAAACTAATCATGATTCATGTTAAGCTTAGCCTAGGTATATTCTGGAGTATTCACTTGTGTGGTTGGCGTGATTTCCTGACCCCTTTCACACCATCAGGTAGTGAAGTAATGGTGCTTATTTTGGTGGTGGTAGTAGTTGTAGGGATGATTCTTTTCTAGGGTTACATCGGTTCCCATTGTGAGAGTATACAAAATTATTTGTAGCTAAGAGCTTGATGGTAGGTATAATGCAGCATTGTCTGCTAAGATTAACTCTTCATTGTCAGATAGATATGCATGCTTGATTACAAGGTTGTGATAAATAAATCAACAATTCAACACGTTTACAATTTGCAACGAGTATGTACAGGTGGATGGACATTATGCCTAAGGTTTCTTCTAGTGGTTGACAAGCACATCTGGAGTTCAATTAAACTTTCATGAAGAATTGACTGTACAAAGTTCTGGCAAATTGGTTATGGAAAAAGATATGAAGAGCAAGAAAAATAATACATAATATATATGTATTATGTCCATACTAGAACATAGATACAAAAGAATTCCAAATTTGAGAAAAGTGCAGACCAGAAGCAAGTAATTACCAGTGAAGGCTGTTTTGGATGCAAAAATTGTAGAACGTGAACTCTGCAATTAAGAGAAATACTGGTGCACAAAAACAATAGGCAAGATACAATACATGAGTTAATACATTTATCATGGTAAGGAAAAATCTAAGTTAGCATTAATATTTTTAACTCTGCCTGTTTATTTTCCCCCTTCCAGTCCGCAGGCTTTGCGAATATAATGAGAACCTCTACAGTACCCTCTGAGTAATTGTGCTCCATTTATATAATTAAGTTTTCTTTTTCTCCAGGACTTGGCAATTGATTATATCAGTCCATATGCGTCTCTCTGGAGTCTAGACCTACTTAATTACGAGTTGGCCCTTGAATGAGAATTTTCTAACAAATCAAATGATTAAGACTATCTGCTTAAAGCATAGTGAGCAACCAGTTAACAATCTAACACTAGAAAAAGGAAGCCAACAGTCTGAATGATGTCCACACCTCAAAAAGGAAGTCTATCGGGTAAGTATATTTTGGAGATAAAAATTTAAAAAGGTAGCCAGCAATATAACAATCTAGTTTAAGGAGTCAATAGCACAATCGTTTCATAGAGGAAATAGCTCCTTCTGCAACTTGCATCCACATCAAACACCTACCCTTTTCTATGGTGGCCAACCTCTGCAGATAAACAGCATGTTGGTGTCAGTTTCAAGACAATTCATGAAGATTTACAGAGACAAAGTCGGAGAATGCAGATTGAGAGCAAATTACGACAATTAGCAAATCTTCTTAGGAGAGGTAAAGTGTGGAGGTATTGACCATTCACTCTCTTCTTGTGAGCAAAACCTGAAGCCGTTAGAGCCTGCTTTTCTTGGAAGATAGAAACTGAACTCAATTACATCTTCAGAAGTCGAAGATGCACTGATGAAAAGACAACAGCACAACGAGGCATTTTCAATGCACACTAAGTCATTGCTAAAATGCAGAGTTGGGACTTACCTCTTGGATATTCTCCATATTTCCTTCCTGGCAAGCAGAGATGAGAATAAAAATCGCCCGATCTCCGAATTCCTGCCTTAAAGCAGATACTATTCTGATTTCCTTTAGACCACCTCCACAACACAAACTTTATTCCCGTCCAATTAATGTTCAGAAGACTAATTGCATCCTTTAACTAGCGATCAGTTTCATAGGCACAGTAATACCTCTCTGGCTTCACAAGAAAAAGTAACAGCTGGCCATGACTCTTTTTCCATTGACATACCCCCACAACCAATCGCAATTTGACATGAACTTCCCATGGAAAGATGTCAGTCCAGTTTCTGAGGATGAGTTGGTTAAAATTAGCTGAAATAGATCTTAGTTGTTAAATTTGGTCCACAATTTTCTGTGCTGTCTTATTTCCCACGGTGACTGAATGTGGAAGTTATAATTTCTATGATCCACCATCTTAAATGCCATGAGCATCCTTTCTAAAAAGTGGAACTTCTGTTAAAGCTTCCATGGATATGAAACTGTTACTAGTCTCTAGGTTCTGTCACCTGCCAACTAATTTTCAAGTGGCTAGCAATTTCTACATATATCTTTCAAACCTATGGCTTCATTATTGACACACGTCATTCAGAAAACTAGTATTATTGACGCAAGTCTTTCTTCAAGTGTAATTTCCCACAAAAGGAGATTATTGTAAGGTAATGTGAACATATGGAAAAAACCTTAGTTCATGACTGGTTCCAGAATCCATATAAGCTTCAACACATAACTTACCTCTTACAAGAATTAAAGATCAACCAAAACAAATAAAAAATTGTAAAGCATCAATTGGATTTGCAGCCATAGAGTCTGACAACAATAAACACAGATCAGCTCATCTCAGGGTGAGTTCATGCCATTTGTCAGCACCATGAGAAATACTACTTAGGTATATATAAATTAATCTCTTGAAAATTCAGTTTATTACTTGTACATCAATCATAAAAATAGTATATACATAAATTCCACATGGCAGCTCAACCATATAAAATTTCAACAAAAGAAAATATCTACCAGTGAATATTTTTTTAATGATTAGAAAATCAGAGGTTGAATAATATGGTCAGTTCCAGCATCTTTTTCTTGACCAACTCAAGCTGGGGCAGAAGGAAAGATTCAGTCTTTTCTCAAGTTATTTCCAGTTACTACTGCCAAGACTTTCTGAAGGAGTCCATCGTACAATCAACTCTATAATGAAAATAAATGAAAGGGTAACACAACACCAAAATTCACTATCCAAATAAACCAAGAAGCTCATAATTCATCAAATATTTTATCATTTCATTGTCATCTATAAGAAATCAAGTATACGCAATTCATTACCACAGAAATAAACACCATTAAAAGAGAGGGAACTTGGCCAGATCTTGAATACCTTCTGGGCTGCTGAGAAGCTAGCATGAAGCCAAAGAATGTGGCAATGCAAGACCACTCAATAACAGAGTGTTCATCAAGGCCTTCCTCATAATAAGTGATCCATCAATCACAAACCACACACTCCTACAGGTAACAGACTTGCATGTTCAAGCATTTAGCCACAAGCAGGACTTCCCACTCAAATTCAATTTAAGCACATTCACATTTGAGACAATATGACAGGGTGTCCCTAACGGCCTCCCCTCATTGCAAATGGAGAAGTAAGCAAAGCTGACCTTTTTATAATAAAAGCACATATAGGAGATACCATTATCCAGTGACTCCACCAAATTCTATGCTGCATATATAGAACAAGAAAGCCCCAAATTCTTTGTTGTCTATATAGAATAAGAAAGCATCCCGACTGGATAAATCTGAACAGTACTTGACCAATTCCCTAAAAACTATCAATCCATTTCTTAATAACGAAAAAGATTAGTATTGACAGAGAGCAAGAGCACATGATTTTTTCAAAGCATCTTTTTCTTTACCATCAATCAGCTAACTCTCACAAACATAAGAGTTTTCAAATAAGGGTATTTGTTTAGAGATAAATTATATGCTATTTGCATGCCAATCCTCTCACTGTCAGTAAGAGAGTTGCAATCTTGAAATACAACAAGTGATGAGAATATTTGCCTTGAGACAAAAGTATTGCTTTAAGTTTGTGAATCAAGTTCAGATAGAGTAGTTCAGAAGTATGACAAAGAACACACATAAATGACCAGCTCAGTGTTGTAAATGGACCATAACAACCATCTACCATTGTGCATTCGTTGACCCATCACACATATACATCATAAATGATCGATGAAATAAACTTCATGGCTGGAAACATCATAATTTTTCTACCCATTTTGTGTTATTGTCTTTGGGACAAAGGCTTGAGTTGTATAAAATTATGATGCTCAGTAAATTATATTTCATTTCAACTAGAACAGATTTAATATTCAATTCTCAGAGCATACCATCTGAAAGAAATTATTTGACTGATATAAACGAACATAATAGAAAATCTCAACAGTCCACAAGTTCTAAATACAGCGAAGAAGTAGAAGCTATAGGGAAGAGCTTACAGTATGATGAGTGAACCATGGAAACACAAACATTCTTAATTCGGAAAATCACAGATTAATTCACCACTTCATAAAAACAATACTAATCACCTCAATAATTGGGCCAAATGAAAAAAGCGCTTTGAAAGGGAAAGAAACAATGATAAAACTAACCACCCTCCAAATTCCCAAGTTTTATCCTTCTATGCAATACATTCATACAAATCTTCTGATTCCAGGTCTCTATATCAATTTCCTCCATTACTGTTCGAACAGCAACCACCGCCGTGATCTCGATCGTGGTCCTTGTAGCTGTCGGGACAAACATTGCCATCAGGCCCATCACAGTCGTCCTCGCTGTCGTCCTCGTCGAAGGGCTTCTCCTTGTGGAAGATGCAGCATTTCTTGGAGCTCTTCTTCTGGAGGAACTCGTTGTCGACGGTGCCTTCCTTCCACGAGACCTTCTTCTTCCTGCGATTAAGTCGCAGAGTTAGGGTTTGCGGTGGCTGATGCTGTTGCTGCTGCTGGGAAGAGTAAGGGTCTAGGGTTATGGTAGCGGTGCCGGTGCCGGTGGCGATGGACGGCCCCAATTGCCTCGTGCTGTTACTCATCGCTCTCGCCATGTCCCTCAATCTCCGATTCGGGCTTTCCCAGACAGGGGCTACAAAATGCGCGTTTTTGAAGGCGCGCGTTGGTGGAGAAGAACACAGCGGAAGGTTCGCAGAACCTTTTGGTCGCTCCGTCGGTCCGTCGGCTATTTTGAACTCATTCATAAATGTGCTCTATCGCGGTCAACGGTCCGTTTGGATGGCTGACTTTAACTAAATGGAATGGTTATCAAAAACCAGCTAATCCTTCTTATTCTTGGTACGAGAGTTTCAAAATTCATTGGAAGGAAACTCGCTCCGCTTATCTGAAAACTAATTTTAAAACAGAGACCAAATTCTCATAAAATTAAAATTTTATAAGATTCAAAACTCCAACTGAATTTAAAAAAATTTATCGAAAATTCTTAAAAGATACCATGAAAATTTCTTAAAAACTCATTTCTCAACATTTTTAATATTTTTTATACTGTCAAATTTTATTATTTAATAATAATATATATTTTTTAATAAAAATTTATAGATTTTATGTGATATTAGTATTTTATCTAATTATATTAATCATAAAAATATTCTAAATACATTCGTTTCCTGCTCAATCTTATTGACTTCAACAGTGTCCATTGCTCCCTTCGGCCGGCTATTATGGTTAATGAATTGGGATAAAGGGACAACCAATGCACCTTTTAGTGGTTCGGGAAACGACCCAGACCTAGTGCCCCTATTCTCATAAATTCCCCAAAAGGCCCTCGGACTTGACAAGTTCAACAACACTGTAGAGAGAGCGAGCTTGGATTGTTGCCTTTTCTCTCTCTGTCTAAAGTCAGTCAGTCCCAGTGCTGGGTGGAGCCCATTATGAAAGGATCCTTTCGCTGAAATGCTTGCTTGAATCTAGCTACTCCCGTTGAAATAAAATGAATGTTGCACTCTATACGGTATACGGGTACAAATCGAACGAAGAAGTCGGAAACTGTTCATCGCCCGTGGGATTGCCATTTGTCTATCTGTCTAGTGAAGAAAGAATGGAAGATCCTCTCAATAAGGCAAGCACCCAACACCTCATCGAGTCAAAATACTTTATACTATTATTTTCTAGAATTTTTAATATATTTTTTTATAATTTTATATTATATATATATTTATTTATTTATTTATTTTCTACAAAAAAAAATTTAAACTATATTTCATGCTTTCATTTCCTATAACATTTCCCCACTTTCACTTTCCTTTATGAAAAACTATGCTCCAAAGTCCAAACTACAAGATATTGTATAGTGAATATATTGGTTATAAATTCAGGATAAAAGAGGATAAATTTGTGAGCTATTTCTTTTAACATATGCCAGAATTTGTTATCTATGGTTTGTATGAATTAGTTTTTGTGCTGAAGCACTCCAAAACACAAAAAAGAGGTCCATTGGATAAGAGACCCAGTCTAGCTTGGAATAGGACTCTTAAGGATAAGTCCAATATATTTATAAACCGATCCAAGAGAGGTTTACTCTTAGAAGGAGAGAGAATATCATTCATAAAATGAGTGGAGCCTTCAAAGCCTATAAATATACCATGTTACTAAGAAACAAAGTATACAACTGAGAGCTAGAATACTTTTTTTCTTTCAATACATTGAGATTAAGCTTGTCTGACTTAATTTTCGAAGTGCCATTGGCCCAAATAGGGTCGACGTATTCTCATTATCTTATGTTATTGTAGGCTCTCTAGTGTTCATCTTGGTGGTTTGTAGAGCGGATTAAGAATTATGAGATTCCCTCCACAATTGGCGCCGTTTGTGGAAAGCCTTAGAAAATATGAATACAAAGAGCACAAGGGCAATTTCCGAAACTTCACACTCAATAAACTAAGAGCGATGAAACCATGATGTCCCTTATGGCAAAGTACCCCAGAAGTATCTAAAGGACTTAGGTCATCGTTGGGTCTGGGGAAACCGGCTGCTTCATTCAAAGATGTATCACGTAGCACCCAATTTACCAATAGAGGAAAATTGGAGAAAACCGCCTACAACTAGGAGCCCTCTGCGGCCCAACAATCTTCCTTGAAGGAGCTCAAATCCAAGAGTTTCCGAGAGTAAATTGAGAAGACCCGACCAGGAGATTTCTGACCTGAGAATGGAGATCAGGACAATCAGACAGCAGTGAGGTTGGTCGCCTGGCTGAGGAGATCTGAAAGACCTAACTATCTGGAAGGAAGAATTAAACAACCCTAGGGGAGAACAACCCAGGAAGTGGCAAAAAAAACTATGGAGTAAATAATATCTTCCCCATTCACGGATGAGATAGACAGGTGCTAACCTCTCCAAAAATTAACGCCACCAAAGTTTATTTCCTACGACAGTATATCAGATCCCATTAGTCACATAAGGCACTACAAGCAAATGATGACCCTGTAAAGCGAGGACGAGTGCCTGATGTGCCAAGTTTTCACATCCAGCCTAACGGAGTTAGCCCTTCGTTGGTTTAATAAGCTACCCTCAGGGATGGTTGATAGCTAAAAACAGTTGGCGAACTCTTCACTGCAAGATTCATAGCCAATAGTAAGCAGCCAAATAAAGTAGACTACTTACTAACAATACAGAAGAAAGAAGACAAAGGATTAAGGCAATATGTAAGGCGCCTATAATGAAATTGAAGGGTGCAGCGAGTAACTCACGATTGCATAGTTTAAGATCGGCCTGTTTAGGAAGCATCGCCTGAGACAATCCCTGATAAAATGACCAGCTCTTGACATGCCCAAGCTCATAGAGAGAATTAAGCAGTACTCCCAGGTGAATGAATATTTGTTGCTGCCTAACCGAGGGAACACTAACGACGAATTGGCAGCATGGAAGGAACTAGCACTCGACATGCCTAAGCCCATGGAGAGAATTGAGCAATACTCCCATGTGGAGGAAGATTTATTGCTACCTAACCAAAGGAACACCAATGGCAAATTGGTGGCTTAGAAAGAACCAAGGAGAGCCAAGAAGCCTCGACAAGAAGAGGCCAATGGTGAGGGCATGAACACGATGTTTAGAGCCAATCTACAAAATACTACCCTAGATAAAGGATAAGACCTACTTTAAATGGCCACCAAAGATGGGAGGGGACCCGATCACGCAGGATTAGAATAAATTCTACTCCTACCACAAATAGAAGGGTCACATGATAGAAAGTTGCAGACACTTCAAGAATCACCTGGAGGACCTAGTAAAGGCAGGGCAACTCGGCTAATACATTGACTACAAAAAGACAAAAGAGATCCTTTAGACAGAAGCACGAGCAAAACAACCACGTATGATAGCGGTGCTGCACTGACAAGCTAGCAAGGCCTTTACAAAGCGTGTATCCGAGGTCAGCGTGGGGGCATATCAGTTATAAGCTATAGAAGAAGGGCGCCAGCTACCCCAATGTTGGAATACTCACAACTTAAAGAAGTTTTTACCAGTGAATAGTTGGGTAGAAGCCAAAACCTTTCATTACATGTATCCATTTAACGATTTTTAACTCACCAACAAAGAAACTGCACTTCTCTTCAGTCAAGTCTTTTTAATAAAGCTTAAAAATTAATTAAAGGTGACAAACTATTGGAGAGGAAAAGGAACAAAGAAAAACCAAGTGTCAAACATTGGTCCTGCCAAAGTTGGGCAAGTTAGCTCAAGAATAGCCAAATCTCAAAAATCAAGTGTCAAAGCTTAGTCTTACCTAAGTTGAACAGTCAGCCAATGAAGTTTAAAGTAAAAAATCAAGTGTCAAACCTTGGTCCTGTCTAAGTCGGGTAGGTTGGTCTATGAAGGTCAAAGCAAAAATCAAGCGTCAAATCTTAGTTTTACCTAAGTTTGGTAGGTCGGCTCAAGAATGGCTAAGCGCTAAAAATCAAGCGTTCACTGTTAGGCCCTGCCTAAGTTCGGCAGGTCGGTCCAAGAATAGCCAACCCCCAAAAAATCAAGTGTAAAACATTGGTCCTGCTTAAGTTCGGCAAGTCGGTTCAAGAATGGCCAACCGAGAAAAATCAAGTGTTCGTAGCTTGGTTCTACCTAAGTTTGGTAGGTTAGCCAAAGAAGACCAGAAGAAAAAAACTAAGCAAAGAGCTTGGTCCTACCTAAGTTTCATAAGTCAGTCAAAGAAGGCCAAAGTTAAAAGATTGACATTGTTAACACAGTACATCTCTTTATCGCCTAAAGTCGGCCAAGTAGGGCGCAAGGGTTGGCGGAAAATTGTGGGATAAAGATTTTGCATTCCCCAGATCAGGGTCAGCCAACTAGGAGTAGTAGTGCTAACATCAGAATAAGCTACAAACTGACCTGCATAAAAGCAAACCCATTCAGAATGGTGGTACTGACTTGAAGGAGACCAGCCCAGCAGCTGCTGAAGCAGTCTCAACGTACCAAAAAAATAGGTTTATTGGACAGGATACCTAGTTTGGCCTAGAATAGGACTCTTAAGAATAAGTCCAATAAACTCATAAACCGACTCAAGAAAGGTCTACTCCTAGAAAGAGAGAGAATACTATTTCTAGAAGGAGTAGAGCATTCGAAACTTATAAATATACCATATCACTAAGAAGCAAGGTATTCACAACTGAAAGCTAGAATATATTTTTTCTTTTAATACATTGAGATTAAGTTTGTTTGTCTTAATTTTTGGAGTGCCATCAGCCCATAAACGGTCAATGGATTCTTACTGTCTTTTGTTCTTGTAGGCTCTTTAGTGTTCATCTTGATTGTTCACGAAGTGGATCGAGGTTTACAAAAAATCCCCTCCACACATATGTTTTTTAATATGTTCTTTCAAAACTTGATAGAAGAAGAGGTAGTTTAAGATTATAATATCCCATTTTATATTTTTTAGTTACCAAGGTGTATTACTATAAAAAAATGTTCTTATTTTGATTAACTCAATCAAGCATCAAAAAACTATGTTAAATGATACTTGGTGATAGTTTATAAGATATACAAGAATAATGTTTTCCATTATTAAAGAGATTGACAGATTTATACAATCATCAATTATGTTGTTATTGTTTCATACTACTATAGTGTTTATAATTTGCTGAGATTATATTAGGAATGTAGCAAAATCTTGTATAATTTTTAATTTTGATGAGTAATTTGCATGAATTATAATACAAAAAAACACTTAATATGTGCACTATTCAATTCAACTGCCAAAAAAAAAAAAAGAAAGTATTTTAGTTAAGTTTCAAATCTATGTAAAAAATGAAAAACTTTGATTATATACATACGTGTATAATATGTATACAGTATGAGTATTTAACAACTTCGTCCAATATTAATTGTTTAAGGCATGATTATTCACAAACAATAAATCAAAAATACTTTTTGAAATAAAAATAAACCTTTAATCCAAAATCTATTATGTGAACATGTTGTTTCCAAACCATGTATGGTTCTAGTTCACTCACGTTCCTTCTAAAAAATAAATTATAATATTGTCGTCTATAATAATTTTCAATTAAAAAATTCCACTTAATGTATTTTTTTTTTTACTATTATACAAATGTTTCAATTTTTTTTTTTTTTAAATGTAAGTGACAAACAAGCTCAAATGGTGGCAAGTCTTGCTTTTATTGCAATCTGCACATTTCGTGTACGAAACAAACATGGAAACAGATTATTTGTACATAGTGAGACGACATACAACTTGTCCCCCTCCAAATACTGTAGCGACTTTGTGCATTTGGGTTGTTTTTTTCTATGTCTAAATTAAGATGAATTAAACAAACAAAATAATGTAAGGAATTTTTATTTCTTTCTCATTGGGAAATGAAAGAAGGAAGCATGTTAAATAGTAAAGTAATACTATTAAACTAAAAAATTTATATACAAAATAATATGGTTGAATGACAGTATTTTATTTTAAATAAAACATTTATAATAAGGATTCTTAATTTAAAAGATGCTATCATCACATTATTTGATGAAATTTTATATACAAATTTTTATGGAAGAATAGTATTTTCTTAAAAATATATAAGCCCGACGCTAGAAAGAACTACAGGTGAACATTGGTCGAGCTGGCCTTTACTATAAATAATTCTCATTAGGCCTAAAACTAATCTTAAGACCACCTAAAATAAAAATTACATGCCTAAGTCTGCCTATTTCACCCAAAAAAATGTTAATGAATAAATTTTCTCTAAAAATAATATTAATACCATAAATTCTAATTATAAATATAAATACAAATATATTACTTTACATATATTTTGAACTGGATCAGACTTTAAACAAAATTTTTAAGTCTTCTAATTAATAAAATTGGGCCTAAAAAATTTTCAAATACAATAAACACACAAATAAAATAGATAATTATATATATATATATATATATATATAAAATAAAAAATGGAAAACGTCTAGTGGTGTGTTTGCTTGCAACTTTTTTTTTGGTTTTCGGTGATAGAAGGGAGCCGACTCGGCCGAGTCCCTAGAAAGAAAAAAATTAAAAAAAACACTAACTGCAGGAGAACCTAGAATTTGCTCACGGGAAAGTATCCCAAGCCAACAAAATCTGCAACTCCATGGGACTCTGAATAGCATCCTTGGCCAATCGATCTGTACAAGCATTAACTTCCCTCCAGCAGTGCTGCAACTCACAATCCCACCCTCTATTCACCATCTGACGACTTTGCAAAATAAAGTTTGGAAGGGTAGGCAAAGCCCGTCTACACAGGTCTCGAATTCGTTGATTTGTGTATGGTTCTCAATCTCATAAGGAGCCTTCCTCACAAATCAATCTTTGTCTTCAAAAGTCGTTTGAAACCCTTACTATGGTCAATCACAGCTCTTGAACCCTAGAAAAAGAGATGAGCAGTAACGAGTTTAGATTCTTCTTGTCGTGTGACATCAACCTTCCAGTGACCTTCCGAGTCGAGAGGCTAGAAGGAAACTTGCCAGCAGCTAAGCCCCCTAATTCAGGTAACTTCTCTTCTCAATCTCCCATTGAAATTTTCCTGGTTGGGATGTGACTCACAATTTGACTGTCTCATAGGGTCTTTGAGCGTCTTTACTTAGGGTTTTATTAAAAGAAGAACAAAGGGAGAAGAAAAAAGACATCTATATGATGGTTATTGATATGATAGGGTTCCTAAGGAGATAATGTGCAGAGTTTTGGAAAAGAAATAAGTATTGGTTTTGATGCCATTAAAGACATGTACAATGGAGACACAACTAGTGTGAGAACAGATGGGAGAAACAATTGAATTTCCGATATTAATAGGTTTACTGTTTACATACGGACTAATATTAAGTTCTTAGTACATTATTTCCATTAGTTATGTATGAAGCTACTAGGAACATTCAATAGAATATCTCTTGTTATATGTTGTTTACAGACGATACAGTTTTAGTTGACAAATTTAGGGTGTAAACTCTTGAAGTTAAGTAGGATTAGAAGAGAATATAGCTATGTAAATTAAGCAAAACTAGGGATATGGATGAAGATAAAATAAAACCCGAGGGGCAAGAGATGAATAAGACTGATCATTTATCGATATATTGAGTTAATTTTTCATAAAGATGCAGAGATTGAGTAGGAAGTGGCTCACATAATTATAGCGGGATGAATGAAATTGATGAGTGCATTAGGAGTGTTGTATGATCCTTGGATTCCTATTAAGTTAAAACGATAATTTTAGAGGACTACTATAAGAACTGATATTGACATTTGGTAAGTAATGTTGGGCGATTGAATATTAAGGGTGTAGTTAAAATGAGAATGTTGAGATGGATGAATGGTGTTACAAAACAACAACAACAACAAAAAAAGAAGATTAAACAAGGAAGGAATCATTGGAAGTTAGAAATGGCACCAATTGAAACAAAATGAGTAAAAGCCGTTTGAGATGGTATGACATAGACTAATCAATTCCTTACAAGGAGCAGTGATTTGATCCGGATGGAGTGTGGAAAAAGAAATAAAGGAAGACCAAGGAGAATAAGGGCTCGGGCAATAAGAAATGACATGATTACCTTAAATTTAAATTACTATATGGCAATGTTACCTGGAACGCGGATATGTGGAACGAGAACGGGAACGTGGTACGCCACATCTTCTAAAATGTGGTACGACAAGAGTAGACGTGTATAAATTAAACTAGTAAAATTTAAAGTACTTTTAGAGTAATTTTCTTAAACAATTAAGCATTTAATAAAATATAGTCTATTTTTTTTCAAATTAATCATCCAAAAATAGTTACCTTGGAGCATTATATATGATTTTTTCTTTTTTAAGTGACCTTTAAGGAAATAAATAGAAAAAAGTTCGGATCGCGTTGAATCACTAAATTCATGGTTTTGGAACAAAAATGCACCATGTTTCGGAATGCTGTTCCAAAATTGTAAGTCACTATGGTATTAGAGTATTCCGGTAAAACTAGTTAATGGCCTTATATGGGACCAATTGGAGAAATATGGAACCAATTGGAGAAACTGGATCCATTTAGCTAACCCTAAGTAACTGGGATAAAAGCTTCTTGAGCTGAGTTGAATTGTTGTTTACAGTTTACTTGTTTGGTTCAAGATAATTTTATGAGTCAATAATCTAACTCTAGACGATGTGAAATTTATCATATTTGTAGTACTTCGTATTTACGTTTGTGTCTGATTCAATTCTTCAGCTGAAGTTGATTTTACTACAGAAGAAAGAAGACCAGAGCTATATGTTGAGTGCGCGTTGCACATTGACGGTGCAACATTTGGGCTTCCCACAAGAACAAGGTTTAGTTGTTCTCATTATTAAGTTCCCTTGTCAATTTGGTCGGGCAAATAAAAAATATATGTATATCTCTCACCTTATATGTATATATGTAAGTACGTACTTATGCATCCATATTACTATTTATCACCCTACTCCTCCCTTTTTTTGTTGTTATCTTTTTTCTAAGGGTTTTTTTATCAATTTTTTGAACCATGAGAAATTACACAAAATAAGTGGATAGCGTTGAGAAGCGCAAATACTTCTAATAAGGTGCCATCGTATCAGACACTCCCCTTACATGTGTCAGACGTGTCCAATTGTTTTTCATTATGTATAATTTTTTTTAACTGCACAATTTTGACACTTAAGGGACACATGTTCATCATATAATTGTTGGGGACCGCAGAATTCCCACGACCCGGCTATAGTGCATATGCGTAATAACAAAAATTCTAATCTGACTAGTAAAGACTAATTTACGTGATTAGAATTATACTTTCAAGATCTCTTTGGTTTGATTCCGAATAGCAGCAGGCATGAATTTCAAAATCCTTTTACTTTGATCTTGAGCAACAAGTAACAATAAAAAGCATGGGTTAATTGTTCGAACTCAACCTTCGGACTTCTGCTATACTTCTCGTATACGCTTTACTCCAGAAAGAGTGGGTTTGCAGCTACTAGGGTTTCTTTCTCTCAATTATGAGTGAGTATAACTCTAGCTACTGTTAGAGTGCGTATATATAGAGGTTATAGCAGGGACCATAGGATTAATATGACTAGGGCTTCCTATGCAAATAAGGATTCCTAATTCAACCAGAATTAATCTCTATTTACGTAAATTATAATTTATACTACTAATGAAGTATAATTGCACTCCCTTTCATACCAGAAATTATATTTGGAGCTCCATATTATTAAATGCTTATTTGTCTCTCCATGTTAAGATCACAGATACTCGTCTATTAAATTAAATTACTGGCAATTAAATTTAATAGACTTATTTAATTTTTTGAGACTTTCCACCTAACTTATTTGATATGTTGGATTCATAATTTACCTGCAGAGTTTGACATAATCAAAACTTATAAGCTTTCTCAAAGGGGTATCATCAATCCCTATATTGAGACGTGGATTTCATCAATAATTAATATTCACCATACACGTAATGTTTTTGTTCAACTCACTGAGTTTATTGATCTACAAAGAATCTCACTCTTCTGTGAATCAAAACAATAAACATTACATACAAATGTCTATTTATTATATTAGAATTATGAGCATAAGCACTCATAATAATCATGACATATAAATTGTTTTATATAGTCAGTATAAAAATAATTATTTCAGCACGGTCCTGTTCAATACACACAAAATGTACTAGTGCAAGGAGTTGGAACTATATTGTTCTCCATAATCAAGACATACCTGTTAAAATCTTGTGCTACAGTCCTACTAATGTGTGTCTAGTTCCATCTAAGACCGTGGATGATAAGTTTATATTTCATAAAAACTAATGATTTGATCTTTCTTGTGTAAGCTGTATTTTACACACCAAATTATCTACCTAAGAAGTACGGATACGGATACGGGTACGAACATAGGGATACAACATTTTCAAAAAATGAGGACACGGATATAGTGGGGAGAAGGCAAAAAAAATATATTTATACATTTTTTATTTGTTATGTATATGAATGTAAAATTCATAAATTGTCAAAAATAATATGAAAACAACTAAATAAGTTCACAATTATAATACAACAACTAACAAGTTCAGGATTTAAAGATTTGGATTTGGGTGTATTATGTTTTGGTGTTTTAAAGTTTTAAAATTTATAAATTAGACTCTATTTCTTACTTTTAACAATAACATTTTAACCCCGTTGTACCCTAAAACTTGTCCAACTAATGGACACAGGTGTCCTGATGTGTCCGCTAAAAAAATTTTTAATAAAAATATTGAACATGCCAATTGGCGTGTCCGACACGTGTCCCGACGTGTTTGAGGAGTGTGTGTGTCCTATATGTGTCCGACATGGATACGACATTCTAAACAGAGTGTCCATGCTTCTTAGTCATCTACTATATAGAATAAGAGACACACATGCATAATCATTAAATAAATAATGCAAGGCAAACATTGCTCACACAAATTCTCATTAAAATGAAATAACTAACTTATTAATAAATACTAAAACCATTATACAAAGCATGTCTTTTTGTATAAATGCCTAACAATAATCACATATGAAACACTTTGCAACTTGGAAGAAAATAACTTGGGATTCAGTTGTAAAATTAAAAGAATGTGAATCTACATTTAATTTGACGTTCTAGTTATGAAATACATAGTTTTTACTTGTAATTAGTGTAATATTTACATATGAAATGTATATTTTTTTTTTATTTTTTTGCTGTGTCCCGTGTCTTGTTCAGCATTTTTGGATAATTGCTAAGTTGCTGTGTATGTGTTGTGTTGTGTCACGTGTCTATGTTCATGCTTCTTAGGCATAGTGAAACCATTACTATTGTAAATGATTTTCATAATTTTGTGTGCACTTATCTTCCCTGTTAAAATGGCAGGTTAGAATCAACAGTTCCATTGTATTGCTGGAATGAACTCATTACCTTGAGTACAAAATATCGAGACTTAACCGCAAACTCACAGCTTGCATTAACAGTAAGTTATCTATTTTTGTTTGAATTTTTTTTCTTTCATGTCATCATTTTTTTTTGTGTGTATGTGTGAGCTTTTTATTTTTTATTTTTTCCAAATCTGAACTAGGGAAGTTGACTTTATAAGCGCCATACTGAGATCCTAGCAAGTGCTAATCCGTAAATATATATCACCACCCTCAACCATGATTGTCAAGACTCAAGACTGCATATTGTGTTAGCTGTTGCAACTTGTGTTAGCTGTTGCAACATATCTTGAGACTGTCCAATTTCTTGAAGTTCCCTTTATTTTACTTTGCAGCTGGAAATTTCAAATGCTCTGAAGAGGGGAATCAGTTACTGCTTATTTCATTGATTCTCTCATTTGAATCTCTCTCAGCATGAGAGTTTTTTAAAAATGTGTTGGTTTTATAAAAATATAAATTATTAGGGACTTGGTTATGGTGATTGTAGTATTCCAATTATTAACGCAACGACAAATGTGGGGTTTCTGAGTGTATCTCTGTTCATAGGTATGGTCCAATGAAGCTTCATTACTAGTTTTATGAGCTTCTAGTGGACCAGTGTGCAGAGCTGACGCAGTCCTAGGAACAGAGAATGTGGTAGTGGAGAGTAGAGTTTAGTCTAGAAGGTGAGAGTCTCAAACTTGCGGCTTGTATCTGTTAAGGAAAGTCATGTGCTTGCATCTGTTGAGGAAAGGAGGACTTTCCTTTACTTTTGTGTTTTTTTGTGCTTGTTTCTGTCCTGTTTGTGGTAACTAGTAGTGGTCAAAACCCTTGTGCATAATTAATTGATGAAAAAGATAGTGTTTGGCATATGATGGTTCAACTTGTATTTTGGTCATTCAGTTGTGTATATTGATTGACTTTTTATATCTCATTTCCTCCATCTTCACTTAGCTGAGGCTGGTATGATAATTTTTTCTTCTCCATCTCTTGATGACACCATTAACAAGTTCTTCATTTGTTGGGATCAAGTGTTTGTGCTAAGCCTGCGTTTAGTTGAATTTGGGGCCTGAAGAGGATACTTTATGTTCATTGCTAGTTTGAGCTGATGTCAAAGATGACCTTGGTGACTCAGCCTATCCTTGTACCTCAATACTTGGTTTGACTCTGTTCATTGAAGACCTACTACTATGTTACCTGTAACCAAGCTCAAAGTCCTATGCCATGATATCATGAGTAAGAAATTGCTTTCTATTCCCAATCATATGGTTTTAAAGTGTGGAGGTAGATGGGGAAAAGTGCCTCTCTAAGGACTATCTTGTGAGTCCATGATAAGTACTTTTATGACAAACTACTTTAAATGAAGTCGCTATCCTTAATTTGACCTTTCTAAAAGTAATGGGACACTGGAGGGCCCTTAGTGGGTAGGATGTGAAAAATTTTCTTATGCTTTATTTATAGGATTATTTACGCTAATATAATTTGGCCATGTGATGATTTTCCTACTGATGGTCTTCCTAACTTCATTGCCATAAAGCACTAGCATCAAAATTCATACCATGTCAGGTCCTTGCATATTTCCCCAGGGACTATACATAATATCCCAACTCACTGGAAGAATTGGTTTACTATTTTACCATCAGAATGAAATTTCTGTTAATATAGGCCATGTCTATGTTCAGATTATTGGGAATGTGGAAACAACTTGAAGCCAAATCCTAGATTATTGGCTGTAGTATCAGGGAATTTGTCCTCACATCAACCTATACAAATACCTGTCTTGGGATCTTATTGATCTTGCTCTTGTTCTCTGGTAGTGTGATCCTAGGTTTCTGTATTGCATGGTTGTAGCTTAATCTAATGTTTAGTAATAATCCTTTGCTTTCATCGTAAGTAAAAAATTACTAGTTATTTATTTTCTGAGTGTTATTCTGCTCACCGCTCACCATTTTGTTGATTTATCAATGAGAAGGTAGTCATTTTTGTGCATGAGTTGGGGAAGTTTCCTTTGTCTTGTAACTTGTTAGGGGTTTGTTTTTCGTGACTGTTGATATAGAATTTTTTATAGGGGTTTGTTTTTCGTGACTGTTGATATAGAATTCTTGTATTGCTTGGAGCTAAGCTTCAATTTGTGGTGATATTCTTGGAACTGCAGGTTTGGGATGTTTCATGCGGAAAAAGTGAGGGCTTGATTGGTGGGGCTACCATTAGTCTTTTTAACGCAAAAAAACAACTAAAAACAGGGAGGCATAAGCTTAGACTTTGGCCTGGAAAGGAGGCAGATGGATCTATTAAGACGATGACTCCTGGAAAGGTTTGTAACGGTTACTTTTCGCTTATTGTTTTCAAATGATTTAATGCTTAGATTCTGTTCATCTGCTCACCACAATTTGATAGGTTCCTAAGGAGGAACGCGGGGAGTTGGAGCGTTTGGAAAAGCTTGTAAATAAGTATGAAAGGGGACAGATTCAACGAGTTGATTGGCTGGACCGCCTTACATTTAAAGCTATGGATAAAATCAAGGAACGTGAAAGTGGTAGAAATGGCAGTTGTTTATACCTCGTGGTTGAGTTCTGCAGTTTTGAACATCGAGTTGTTTTTCAGGTAGGGTTTTCTTAGTTTGCACTCATAGCAGTTATTCGCTTTGTGTCCCCAACTCTCTCTATTGAGGCTCTACAAATTGTCTGCCCCATTGGAACTTTATACATTGAAATGCAGCTAGTTGTGTGGCCTACTGTATAGGGATGGACCCTAAGAATGGGATATGAACAAAGTAAGGGTTTTCACTTGTAATAAAGACATCAAAATTATTGCTGCCTAAATTATACCTGGGTTTTTATGGCTATCTTACAAAACTTTCCCTTCAACTTAGCAGGAATTTTAAGATCATGCGAGACTCCCAAAAGACTTTTCTATTTCATCCACTCTACTTGTAGTATATGGCTGGCATCCTCCTAAACCTCTATTTTTTTGTATAATTGATATGAGACATTTGAAATGGTTAATCTTTGCTGTAGTCTAGTTATCAAGTTTTACTGATGCATTATACCTAGTAGTAATTTTTGCTGAAATAATATTCCAAATTTTTTTACTAGCCCTGCTTAAATTTTAGATTCTAAAGTATTGCCTCAAATTTCTAACTCAGAGCTAACCCCTATCCAATTTCATCCATTAAGAGGAGCGGGGTCAGCCCACTGGTAGTGGTGCCCCCATCCATGCCATGAGTCATTGGTTTAACTTACTCTCCCCCTCCCCCTGGCTTCGGCCCTCCATCGTACCAAAAATAAAATAATAATGATTTCATCCACTACAACTGTGTCATCAACAAAACATGCACCAAGGTACATTTTCCCAAATATGCCTGGTAAGTCTATTCATAACGTTTTAACACTAAATCTTGTTAACATTGTTTCTCTATTCTACTTATCAGTCCTGGATCTCTTGAAATGAAACTTTTGCTAGATTTGAAGTTAATTATGTAATATATATTGCCAGTGATTGATTGTTGGTTTTGTTATTGTGTTTTAATTGCTTGTTTATTGTTGGACATGTAGGAGTCAGGAGCAAATTTCCTTATACCATCTCCTATAACTTCAAGCAATGAATTGGTTACTGTATGGGATCCAGAGGTGGGCAAGATAAATCCTTCTGAGCACAAGCAACTAAAGCTTGCAAGGAGTTTAACACGAGGCATCATTGACAGGGATCTTAAACCAAGCTCCTGTGAAAGGAAGTAAGCCTGAAATCCAGTCATCAAAAACTCAAAATAAACATTTTCTTTAACTTTATTTGATAAAATTGAAAGTTTGAGTGCTTTGTTTCGTTTTTTTTTTCCCCAATGATTTTGTTTTGTAATAGTGTGGTGACTGAAGTTGGGTACTGAATAACTGATATGAAACCACTTGAGCCCAAAATGTTAGTTAGTTATAAAAAATGGTATCTGAAACAATCAGATGCTTTAGGATGCAGTTTTGTAAGTAATGCAAAATGTGTGTTTTCAAATCTTGTGGATGAAATCGTACTCTTTTCATGCAAAACTAGATGTTCACCTATAAAAAAATTAATAACTAATGATACTATAGTCTATAAATTTTCATTATGGGGATTTCTCAGATTCCATGTCGTGAATCCATAGAAAAAAGGAATAATACCATGCAAGGGCAGAGCCAGAATAATTTATTGCCAAATACTTGTAATGGGTCACAAATTATAGGGGTTGAGCCGTTGAGGCATTATTTTGTTGAATCTCCTCACCACAGATATAGCTCAAGTGCTCAAGTTGTAACTAAATGTTCTCTCTTCCTCCCCTCCCTCCCTCCCTCTGCCTCATTAATTGAGGGCTGAAATCCGAATTACAGTTGTTTTTCAGCATCTTAATTAATAAATTTGTGGTTACTTCGGATGTATGTTTCATCTAATGCCAAATCTCTCGTCAATACTGAGTCCTATTTTATAGTGTCCAAACATTGCTCTCTCTCTCTCTCTCCATGAACAGTGGATGTTATGTTAAGGTGCCTCTTCCTTGGCTATCAGGTCCATACAGAGAATATTGAAATACCCCCCAACAAGGATTTTAAGTGGTGATGAGAGGCAGCTCTTGTGGAAATTTCGTTTTTCATTGATGTCAGAGAAGAGGGCTCTCACAAAGTTTCTCCGATGTGTTGAATGGAGTGATGTTCAGGTCAGTATGTTATTTGTCAGTCTGTTCTTCCTTTTTCTTCATTGTCATATTTTTGTCCTTTCCATGGTATAAGAGCGTTGCATAGTTCTTCCCCCTTTTATGTGGGTGGAAATCCCTTATAACTAGCTAAATTTCCTGTGAATGTTGGGTCCCTGGCAGTTTGGGGACTGTTGCGTTGTTTGGTGGTTTATATAATAAATAGTGATAACTTCTTAATTGGAATCCATATGAGTCAGTTTGCATTTAATATTTTGTAATATTTGGCGAGAGCTGTTGAAAATGAAAGTGCTAGGGTTAAATCATACAAAATCATATAAAAGGATTGGTGTATCAGAACTTTGTCTCAGATAGCTTTAAGTGATATCCTCTCTACCCTTTCCTCGATGAATGAGTGAAATGCTTATTTGCTTTAGCAGTGCCAAACTCTTGTTAGATATTTCCTATGGAATTCCTAGAAACTTTTGAGTCTTTCTTCTTTCTTTTGTTTTTTTAATGTATTTGGTTCTACATGCCAACAGCTGTTTCCATCATTTCCTTTTATCTGCAAAACAGAAATGCTATTTAATTTAAACTCAAGGTTTAGCCTCCTAGGCATAGTCTAGGCATATTTTATTCTGAGATTTTGTTATATTATTATTTTTATTTATATAGTCATTTATGTATTTAGTCTCTGAAACAAGACTGCTTCGGCTCATAAATCAGTGTCAGAATCATAACTCGGTCACAATTTGCCGTCTAGTTTATGTCTCAGATTATGCTCAACCATTCTGACGAGTAAGGTGAGCCTGGAGCCAATTTCTCCTAGACTAAACAAGTTCCATTGAATGGGGTTGAGATTAACTTGAATATCATCTGGTAGGAGCCTCCTGTGCTCATTCTGAGCAATCTGAGAACTGGATTTAGGTTATTGCTTTGCTCCTGATGATGCCTTTTATGCTAGAGGCAGACTCTGTCAAAGTGCATATTGTATATTTTGATGCTTGGCTTAAACAAACAGTCAACTATTCTGTATTAATTAATTCATGAATTGAACTGCTTTCTATGATTGATTGATTTTGGAATGAAGTTATGAATGCATTAATGAGTTCCATTTTGATATTTATCTTTATCATTCCTACTTTCAGTTTCTTCCTTTGATATTAAACATGATGTCAATCAACTCTGAGGGTAGTATGCTCATTGGATTGCAGGAAGCAAAGCAGGCAATAGAATTAATGGGAAGGTGGGAAACAATTGATGTATCTGATGCACTGGAGCTTCTATCCCCTGTTTTTGAAAGTGAAGAGGTCAGTACTACTCTTTTGTGCATACATGCAAGTGTTTGTGCATGTGTTTGTTGTTTAAGGATGCACTGACATCGTATCTCAATTCAATAGTGGAGCTTTTTTGAAAGGTGCATGAAGCTGCCCCCTGTTTTGGAACTCAACAAAGTTTTGTAAGATAGTTTCCATAGGGTATTGAATTTTGATATTTAAACTACATGGTGATACTACTGTAATGATTTTCTCTCGGTTACTCGGTGTACAGAGTCACCAAGACTACACTGCTCCATAATAACTCAGAGAGAAAGAAAACCTTATTGTAGTCTATCTGAATTTGTTTGGCTTCTTTTCTCTTTTAGTGATGCATCTTCGGCATAGATTCCACAATCGTCTTGTACATTAACACAATTCCTCCTTTTTGATCTCTAGTTAATTTCGGTGGGTTGCTATCATGTTCTTTCAATTTTCTCTCTCAAATTTTTAGAACCCTTTAACCAAAAGAAATTTATTCCTGAATCCTAAGCTTCATAGGCAAGCACAAGTAGCTGATAGCAATCACCCACCCCTTGCACATTGTGTCAGACTAAATGTATTGTAATTGTCACATCTTCCAGCCTATTCCTTGAGGACTCCTAGGAATCCTCCAGAATCTTGATGCCATAGAGGCTGGAGTTGGAAAATGAGTAATAAACTGCATTAGAAAATCTGCCATCACCAAGTGTTTGTTCCACCAATTTGGGTGCTGTGGGCTAAATACATACTTGACCTTTTGCATTGTTTGCATAAAATAGCAGCTCTCAAACTCAGACCTGTTTTCTCACACTTTTCAGTGCCTACTTCTGCTATTGCACCAAAATTAGCCCTTTACTGTTTCTTGGTCACACAGCAAAACATGAATCTCTTTTCAATATATGAAACATGTGTTGTTACACATCATTTATTTGGGTTCAAGATTCTTTACTTGGCATCACACACAAAAAGAATCTGGCTGTTGCTGTGAAGACAATCTTCTAACCTTCCCTGGTCATTAGAATCACCCTTCATTTTAGCTTCACTAAAACTCGAGTCAGCCATCCCACTGTTACGCTATTCTATAGTGTCTAAAGTTATCACCTTGTTCATCTTGATATTTACTATACCTGGGAAGTGCCTTTTGCAGTTCACCTGATGAAATTTAAATTATATATTTTATGTTGTGGATAAATTGTTGATATCATCCTGGACTGTAATATGCCCTCTTAACAGGTTCGTGCCTACGCTGTAAGTGTTCTGGAAAGAGCTGATGACGAAGAGCTTCAATGTTACCTACTTCAACTAGTTCAAGCTCTTCGGTTTGAGCGCTCTGACAAATCTCGTCTTTCTCATTTCCTTGTGCAGCGCTGTACGCCTGCTGTTCTTGAGTCAAATACTTTTGAGTGCCAAATTTTATTGCATTTTGCAGCTAACTTATTGATGTCTATCTGAAATTTATCTCTGAATTTTGACAGCATTACGCAATATTGAGTTGGCTAGCTTTCTCCGGTGGTATGTTGCGGTTGAACTTCATGATCTTGCTTATGCAAAACGTTTTTATTGTACCTATGAGATTCTGGAGGAAAAGATGATGAAGGTGTGGGATCCCCATTCTCCGTTACCTTGTGTATTGAGTATACATTTTGTTTATCATATGATGCCAGGAATGTATTGTGACTATTTTGAGATGTGTACTTTTGTCTGCCTCAGTTTAAATGAAGCCTTTCTTTTGTTGAGTCTTAGAAATGATTTGGAAGCTAAACTAAAGAGTGGAATTCATGTATAATTTTGTCTGCAACATGGATAGAAGTATAGAAATGCCTAGCCCAATGTTGCATGGTAGAATCTACTATTAGCTTGGTGCATTATTTCAAGCACTAGAGAAGGAAATTTCTATTTGTGTGGTTGACCTTGCAGCATTTTATGAAAATATTATGGTATTATGAGATACTAACTACATAGCTCATTTTCTTCTCTCCTTTGGTGCATGAAGCAAAATAATCTATGGGCTGTAATTGATCTCCTCTTATTAAGCATGGCGACTTCCATAAGTAAAAAAATAAAGAAAAACCATGAAGACACCTAAAGGAATGGGTTAGTCCTCCCCCTTAAAAAAAAAAATAAAGGAAGGAAAAAGTCTCTGTATGTTTGATTTAGTAGTCCCTGCAGTTCAGTGACAGTCTACTTTTTAGCAGTTGGGAGGTTGTGTGAATGGAGATGAAGATGGATTTAAGCTGTGGCAGAGTTTGGTGCGCCAGACGGAACTGACTGCTCAGTTGTGCTCTATAATGAGAGATGTGAGAAATGTACGGGGTGGAACCCAGAAGAAGATTGAAAAGCTTAGACAGCTTCTTTCTGGTCTTCTTAGTGAGCTTACGTACTTTGAAGAGGTATTTCCAGGATGTGAAGTTCCTTTTCCATTGATCTTATTATTAGATGGATTTCTGTTTCTTGTTTTGCCTGTTTTTCTGCCATTGGGTAATTCTGCACCATGTACGTGCTTTTAGTTGTTGTCTTTGATTATCAATAACATTGAACATGTTTACCTCTTACATTTTCAGCCAATACGATCACCTTTGGCACCGGGTGTCCTTATCACTGGGATTGTTCCATCTGAATCGTCCATTTTTAAAAGTGCATTGCATCCTTTGCGGCTGACTTTTCGGATAGCAAATGGTGGAAGTTGCAAAATCATATTTAAGAAAGGAGATGATCTTCGGCAGGATCAGTTGGTAGATTAAGTCGTTTGTTCAATAGATGTAGGTCTTTTCTCTCTCCCCTCCTCTGTCTCTCACACACACCAGGCACGAGAGAGGGGGGGAGGGTGATCAGCTGATTTGATACATTGATATGTGGTTCCTGTAGGTTATTCAAATGGTATCGCTTATGGATCGCTTGCTTAAACAAGAGAATCTTGATTTACACTTAACTCCATACAGAGTACTAGCAACTGGACATGATGAAGGCATGTTGGAATTTATACCATCCAGTTCTTTAGCACAGGTATAAGATGCTTCTGTGACAGTGCAAATGAGTCACAGCTTATAGTTACCATTTGCATGGTTCTCATTGATGATTGGGTTCCAAAGTTGTTACCTTTATACTAACTGATTGGCTATTCAATGCTTAATTCAGTTGACATACATGTCGTCCTTCATAACGTTTGTTATCGTTATTGTTACTTAGCTTCTCAAAATTATGAAAAATTAAGTTTCAAGTATCCGGATCTTATAAAAACATACTTTCAAGGATGGCAATCCTACTCACATCTATGTGATTACATAATTTACCTGTTATAATGTATTGCAAAAAGTTTCCAACATTTTAATTTTGTACGGCTTTTGAACCCTTCGTTGTTTTTAGTCTGCATAAACTGTGCTAGTCGCCTAAAGCTCCAGATCTTTTTCGATCATGTTGAAAAGTATGGAGACAAAAAAAAATGGCATTTTAATGCTGGAAAAATGAAAATTTTTTCTGCTAAACTAAGAAGAACAGACGATGTCGTATCCATGTTGGAAATTCATTGGAAACTCCCTGATACGTGTACATGCGCCCAAATGTATCCTTTTACTTTTAATTCCTTTAGAGCCGGACACGTTTCATACACTTGGGGGATACATGTGTCCATCAATTAGATGCCCATGAAGTATGAAGAAAATACCTTGAGATTCAAATGATTAATAACAACAATATGGATGTATAAGTTTTAGATTGGTTTTAAGTTGTAAACTCGTTTTCATCTTGTTTTATTCTAAATGATGTTTAAAGTATGGATTGAATGATATTTTTCATGTTAACTTAATGTTATTGTTTTGAATGTTTTTGGTTATTTGTGGATGTTACATTTATATATAGCAAGTAAAAATTATATTTTTTTGTTGTACTCCTTCCGTGTCCGTATCCTCATTTTTTGAAAATTGCTATGTCCCATGTCCGTACCGATATCTGTAGTTGTATATGTGCCTCTTATTTAGTAAGTAAAATGACTTATATCCATCATTTCATCTACAAAAAATATAGATTTTTTCTGGATTTATCATAAGGTAAACGAAAGGATTTAAGGCTGCTAAAATTGACAGACATCTCTGATTCCCTACATTTTTGGGAAATAGATTGTAGTCTGAAAATGAGATTTTACTAAACGAGTCAGTAGAACTGTCGAGCTATTATTTTGAAAAAGGTTGTACTTAAAATTGAAAGTCAAACTTCAAAGCTTGTGGATTAGAGAAAAGGAACCCTCTGTTGCAAAGTGTTATGTTACAGCACTCTTATTTTAGGCATAAGCATTGTAGTATTGGATCTATTTGATTGCTTGAAGCAGAATCATCACATGCCTTTTCAAGGCACTGATGTGTAACTGGAGAGTGTGGAAGTTTTTTTTTAGTTGTAATATAAAACCAATTATGCGGTTAATTAATTTGTTTATTAAGTTTACGAAGTTGAATTATGTAAATCATCATGACTAATTTTACAAATCATCCACAGCCATGAATGCATGTGCATGTTACTTGGGCTGGTATACAAGTTGCTATTTTTTGTGCTAGTTCATGGATTTATTAGAATATGCAATACGTGGAGCAAAAAAGGTGTTTTTGTATTTCTTTGAGATTATTTCGTTTTATGGGCGAATTAGCTTGATGAAAGCCTTTGTTTTGCCTCTCGGTTGTGGTTATCGTAATTTGTGTCTATCTGCTGTTAAATGACTTTAAAGAGTCCTTAGGGTAGTCTCAAATATACGGAGTTCAAGCCCTATTAGTTTTGATTAGCTGTCCCAGGGATGAACTAATACTTTAGTTATTACCTTATGCTTTAGAGTGGAATCATTCGGGGAAGAAGTTGGAGTTGTCGCAAAAAAAAAAAAAAACAGCCATCAATAGAACTATTGTTATGGTTGTTGATGATGTCATATGATAATATCTGATAATTTTTCCAATAGCTATTATGAAATATAACACCAATGTCACTTTATGTTTTCTTTTTTCTGAAGATTTTTTGCCTTCAAAAGCAGCTTATATGTAGTGCATTTCTAGTTTCATGAGAAAAGGACTTGAGAAGAAAATCATGATAATGGAACACTTGTAAATATTGGCATTTTATTTCTATTATTTCATATCGTTAGTCTTATAAACATCAAGGAATGTTGATTGCTTTGAGAAGTGTTAGTTGCATTATAAATGAAAATTACATGTGTTCTAAAATTTTTGTGTGATGTAAATATGTTGAGGATGAATGGGTGGCTTTGTATCTAATTCAGCTAGATGCTTGCATATGCCACCAGATAGGTTAAGTTGCATGAGATGTTTGATCTCAACGATTGTGACTTCTACATATAAAATTATCCCAATCTTTCTTCAGCATTCTTTATCCCTATTTCTAGAATAATAGCTGTGCAGTATAATTTTTCTGTGGATTAGGCACATGCCATCTTGCAATGGATTGAACAGATGTTAATCCTTCTAATTTCCAGATTCTCTCAGAGCACCGAAGTATAATAAGCTATCTGCAGAAGTTTCACCCTGATGAGGATGGACCATTTGGTATTACAGCTACCTGTCTTGAAACGTTTATAAAAAGCTGTGCTGGCTACTCAGTTATTACTTACATCTTGGGCATTGGAGACAGGTGATTCGTCAATTATGCTGAAATTATGATATGGCCTGATCTCAGTGAGAGTTTTAAGCCATTAAGCTATTGGAAGTTCTAAACAACCCTAACATATGTTCTCTGACATCTGGTTTAATGCTTATGCCATTTGGTTTTTGTTTAAAGACTCCTATTCCAGCTCTAAAGTTGTGTGATTGTTACAATTTCATAGATGTAAGATGCATTTTGGTGCATGTTGGAACTACTTTGAATCAGAAAATATGAGTTTATCAATAGATCACTCTTTATCAATTTATTCGTACTCATTTGGACATCTACATTCTTGGATCAGATCTTGACACATTTGTGAAGTTATCTGATGATACTAGAACATATACTTATCAGAAGACTTAAGCTACTAAATAAGTTAATCTGAACATCTGCCCACCCTACACTACCCTCCAGACTGAAAAAAAAGCCCAGGAACTTCCACCCTGGAAGGGTAACTTTCAATTCCTACAACACAGAGTGGTGTTTTTATACCTTAGATCACTATTTGGGTTACAATCAGCTGCTCAGCGCAGCTTTACAGTTAAGACTCAGTATTTTTTCTTTCTTTTTCTGGTACTTCTATTTCTTTCACATTCATTTTTTCTACTCCATGCTTGCTGGATGATATCTGCGTTAAATTCTGAGAATTCATGTTAAGTCCCATTTTTTCTTTTACTATGTGTTGGCTTCATCAGACAGACACGTCAGTTATTCACCTATGATTTCAATGCGTGATTATTACTGTGTTTGTTCTTAATGTACTAAATTGAGGTGCAGTTCATGATCCATTAATCTTCTTGGTCGATAGGCACCTTGATAATCTTCTCCTTAGGGATGATGGCCGCCTTTTCCATGTTGATTTTGGTTTTATTCTGGGTCGAGATCCAAAGCCATTTCCACCACCAATGAAGCTTTGCAAAGAAATGGTTGAGGCTATGGGTGGAGCAGAAAGGTACTTCAACTTTTTTGGAAGTATTTATTTATCCTCTTGGTGCTTTAGTTTTATGCCTTGTCAGCTGTACAAGATCCAATCAGATCGGTTACATTTTTTACTGTGTTGCATTTCTCTCCTGCAGCCAATACTATACCAGGTTCAAGTCCTACTGTTGTGAAGCATACAACATCCTTCGAAAATCCAGTAACTTAATATTGAATCTGTTCCATCTGATGGCTGGTTCCAATATTCCTGACATAGCTTCTGATCCTGAAAAAGGAATCCTTAAGGTGACTTGTTCTCATTATCTTTTTTCCTTCACATTTTCAATATTTTCTTTGCTTTGGTTTCTGTCATAAACATCATCATATAATTTTTTATGACCATGTTTGTGATTGTCCTTGTAGCTTCAAGAGAAGTTTCGGTTGGACTTGGACGATGAGGAGTGCATACATTTTTTCCAGGATCTCATCAATGAGAGTGTCAGTGCTTTGTTCCCTCAAATGGTTGAGACCATTCATAGATGGGCCCAGTACTGGCGCTGACCCATAAAGTAAGAAACTATTTGTGTCTCTATAAGCCGGATTATAATTTACAGGTCCTTTGTTTCCATTGAGAACGAAGTTGTCTTGCAATTTTGACAAGCAGAATATCAACCTGTTCATGTACTAATCGATACAAATTTGAATCATGTTGGAATTGGATGTTTGTTAATTTTGCTGGAAACACAGGTTTTGGGCTTAGTTGACATTCATGTTATCATTTCGTCCCTGCCCATAGAAACCACTGTTGACTGCAGCTCTAGTGTCGGAACTTTACTCAAAGCTTTTAACTTCTGCACTCTTTATTGACTCTCAGTCCTCTTTTCTTCTTCAGATCACACTGTCAAGAAGATATTTCATGGATCGAAGCTACCTTTGGAAGAAGCAAAGCTGTATATATTTGTACATACATTTATACCTTTTTTTATTATTGTACGTTAGTAAAGTTGTATAACTTAATTGCAGATGAGGTTCAATAGAATTCTAATAATTTCAGCCTTCTATTATTTATTTTGTGTTCTCTATTGCCAATTGTTCCCCCATGGATCTGGGTTCATTCCATTGGTTCCAGATATACATTGTTCTTTTGCTTCAGTGAAGTTGGTTTTGGGCTTTGTGTAAGATCAGGCTACAATAAGACTCTTGTTAGACTAAATCTCAGCAATTTGACAAAGAAGTGTTTTGATTGGCATCACAGGTGCGATTGTGTAAAGATTATCAATTATTATTTTGATGTTATTGGATGGTTTTCATGGTATCATTCCTGACAGTGCCTAAACGTTTAGCAAGACCGAAGAATAGAAGAAACTGTAAGTAATTTATCTGATGCCTCATTTCAGGTTCAAAAGGCAGCAATGTGGAGAATGTGAGATGCAATCGCCGCCGGATAATGAAATGTTGTGAAGTGTACATGAAAGGGACTCCATTGGTAATATTAGTTATATTGTCAATTAAAAATCAACTTCATTTTCTTAGCGATCAAGATTCTGACTTCCCCCTCTAGTTTTATTTATAGTTGCTTCATTGCTACGTACCTTGATCTACCAAACTGCACAAAACCCCTCTATGGCCCTGGTGGATGCTATGATCTCATAGCAATAATAGGGGCACTACTGTCATTGGTTAACAATAATTTCAAAACATTTTACAACTGTTTTATTTTATTTTTTTCCACTTTTTTTTCTTCTTCCTTTTGGTCATCTTTCATTAGGAAAGTTACACAACTGTAAATCAAATCAAATTTCTACACTAATAATCACGTTGCAATGTGAACTTTCTGTCAATTGTCATTTGTTTATCTAATAAAAAATATTCACCTAAATTATTGCAATTAAAAAATTAGGTACTAAAGTTAGATTTTTTTAAAAATTTATTGGGGTACTAAAATAAGATTGAGTGACTTATCCAAAAAAATAACATAAGATTGAGTGCAAAGTTAATTATTATAGTCAAATACTAATAGTCTGCTTAAAACTTGGAGAAGAAAAGAGAAGGAAAAAATACTATTTATTACCATTTTACTGTTTAATTTTACCTAATAAAGAAGGGAAGGGACAGAGGTGAAATTTTTTTTTTTTAAATCAGCCACTCTCTCCTTTTCCTCTCTTTTCTTTTTATTTTATTTTTTACAAAACTAAATGAGAAAGAGAAAACTACTCTCCCTTTCCAAACCGGCTGTAAAGTAAGATAGTGAAAAATGTAGTTCACCCTCTTTCATTTATTAGCTTTGAATTCAAACGTACAACCAGGCTATTGATATCTGACGACGTGGCAAGAGTTGATTGTATTCGACAACGCAATAAAGAAATCGAGCGGCAGAGAATGCAACTTCCACCTCAAAGCTGTGGCATTTTCGTTATTCCATTCAAAAGCAAATGGCAGTTTGGAGCCTGAGTCTTCTTTATTTATCCCCACTTGTTGACGCTTCTCACTCCCCACATTGCGCGTTGGTCTCAGGCCTTTCCCCCTCCTCTCCCTCCTTTCGCTAGATCCCTCTGCAAAAGCTTCCGGCAGGTAATATTATACCTTCAATTTCAAAGCTTTCTTCGATCATTTCGTAATTGTATATGTAGATTTGTATATATATACCATTTCGAGGCTTTTGTGAGATTTACTGGTATTCTTCTCAGATAACTTGTTTTAATCGATCTCTTGTTCGAATTTAGTTACCTGATGATAACACAGTGTTACTGTGTCTATGTGCTAATTGTTAGGTATAAATTATTTCGATTTTTATTTGGATTCGCGGTCATTGAGCGACATTTGATTTGAGGCTACTTATGGCCGATTTGGGATTTATTTTCGTGTTTTTTCCATTGCTGCTTTAAATTATTTGGAAATATCGTGTTGTTTCGTTTGATCTGAAGATCTTGCGTTGTAAATATTTCGATCTGTGTGTGTTATCCTAAACAATCAAATTCGTAATGTGCTTACGGCGTCATTTTATGTCATTTCAATTTGATGACGTATGCCTTAGCTTTTGCTTGAGATCCGTTTGATCTGTTCAGCTTTTTGGGTAGACTGACTTTTAAGTTTGTTTTGGTTGTGTGATAATTTGTGGTTGCATTGTGTTGTGGCAATCGAAGGGAATTAACCTATGGTCTCAGGCTTCATCTCTCTTCCCCCATCTTACTCTTTCTCCTCTTGCGCTTTCTCTTGCTAGATCTGTGCTGATTGCTAGACCGAAATTCATAAAATCATCCCAATTATTCAAAGTTCTCTCTGTCTCTCTCTGTCTCTCTCTCTCTCTCAAATTTGCTAGTAATCATAAACACTTCAATTGATTTGAGGTTGTTTATGATCAATTTAGGATTTTGGTTTCTGCTTTATGGCCTCCTTTTGATTTGTTTTTAGAGATATTGTTTTCTTATCTTCTGATCTGAAGATTTGTGGTGGAACTGTTTGAATATGTTTTATTCATCAATTCATCTCATGGTGATTTGTAAGTAAACAATGGTATGAAAATCTGAATGCACAAGGGAGCTTAAAACGGTCAAATTGTAAAACATTTCTGGGTGATGACATGCTTTTAACCACAGATCCATTTGATCTTGTGACATTATTGGGAAGAATAATTATTGGTTTTGTTTGATTGTGATTATGACTAAAAATTGATGAATTTTGAATTTTATTTATGGATTTCCATTTTTTTTGGCTGATTTATTGGAAGTGGTGTATTCATATGTAGGGATCCTCCGCCGGAAAGAAAAATGGGGTTGACATTCACCAAGCTTTTCAGCCGGCTTTTTGCCAAGAAAGAGATGCGTATCCTTATGGTTGGTCTGGATGCCGCTGGTAAGACCACCATTTTGTATAAGCTGAAGCTTGGGGAGATTGTGACCACAATCCCTACCATTGGTAAGTCTTCTTATTGAAATAATATAAATTTGCCACTGATATTTATTCTGTTGTTACCTTGTCTTAGTTTTCTGGTTTTCTTGCCATATAGGCAAGCTTTACTATGATTAATTTATTGAAGAGTGATATCGGACCCTTTGCTTTTGTTGATATTGAGCTCAATGATAGACTGTGTTATTGCAGGTTCCAATAGTTCTCCTTCTAATCAACTGACTATTCAACTGCTTGTATACAAGCTTTAGTAAAATTTACCTACTAAAGAATTTGTTTTTGACTCCTTTGCTTTCATCATTATTCAATTGAATGGCAGGCTCTGCTTCATATGCTACAGAACTAGCCCTCTATCATCAATTTAGCTGTAAATTCTCTTAGCTTTTACATGTTTTGTGTCTGTCCTATAGAAGAAAATTCCATTCTTAGGGTTTAGTTTCTTCATGAAGAGACTTCTGTTGTGATTTATCGTTGGATTCTCTTTTATGTTTGTTGATCCAATTTCTTATGCAAGCTAATAGGGCTAGGGGATGTGGTAAATAACATAGTATAGTGTTGAGCCACAGAGAGTAAATGCTTATCTTGGCCAAAGATGTATGTGCCAATTGCACACTTCGGTTGGGAAGTGGGAGCTTGATAGGAGGTCAGTTACCAACACTTGCCCCCATTAGGGGTAGTCCTTTGGATATTACTCGATGTCTCCCTTGGATAAATGTGGAGCCTAAGGAATTGTCAAGAGAATTTTTTTACTTTGTAGATGAGACTGCAAATTTCCTGAGAACTGTCCTAGTTATATATATGGTCTGCGTGGATAATTGACAGAGCATGGTGTTGCCAATCCACCTAGGCTATAAATGCTTACCTTGGTTATAGGTGCCTGCCCTAGCGGCTAATTCCCAAGGGGTGCTCATTTGGGTATGATGAATGCCTCCCATAGTTACCTCGAGTGGGGCCTTGGGGATTTTCAAGAGATTTGTGCTTGTCCATAGCTGAGGCTACAAGTTGCCTGAAAACCATGCAGGATACATGGTACACCTGGGGTTCCTTTATTGGTAGTATTGAAGTTCGAACTTCAAAGTACCTAGTAGGGGTGTGCATGGGTTAGGTTGGGTCGGACCCGTGCTAGACTTATAATTGAATCAATCTTCTTATGGAACTAAACTGAACCAAACCAAACCAACCCGAGTCCAGTTAGGTTGGTTTGGTTTGGTTCGGTTCGGGTCAAGATCGAGTTGGGTCAGTTCAGTCTACTTTTAATGTACGAAACATACTTTATTCATTTAAAAATTAAAAAAATTATTAAAATCTTGCACCTTCAATTTTTCAAAAAATTTAAACAATAACATACCGATGCAACTTAACAATAATTAAGTATAAATAATAATAATTTAAAGACATATACGCCATATATTTAGACTTCTATAATAATATAGCATCGGGCCTCGGTTCGGGTCCTAAAAATGTAATCCCGAGAACCTAACCAAATTGATTGGGTTGGCTTTATTGAGACCCAAAATTGATCCAAATCTTTGGTGGACCAAACCAAACCGACCCACAGAGGCTGGATTGGTTCGGTTCTCTGTTTTTTGGTTTCGTTTGTGCACCCATACTTTAAAGTCTTTGGTACAAATATTCTTATAACTTTATTGTCAGCCGTCCCATAGGCCATAGTTTCTAGTAGCTTGTTCATAATACGAAGCATAGAAACTAAAGAGGTGTCATAGTAGTAGGGCTTTACCTTGTCTTTGGATTCATGGGCTGAGGAAAGTTGGAGAACAGTAATGCTGTTGGATAGAACTAACTTTCTGATTGTCTTTTTTTCTTTTTTTCTTTTCCACCTTTTTGGCTCAGCAACAAGGAGGCTTGTTCAAAATCCAGCACCAGCAGTGTCCCATGTGGTTTATTAGGCTGGTTCCTAGGAAGCACGGACACTCCGTTGGAGGAGCCGTACCCGTGTCCAACACTTGTTAGACACTGACACGCGTGGGACACTCGTCGGACACGTGTCGGACACTCCATTCTACGTGTCCAATTATTTATTATTTATTTTTACATTGGATACTCCACAGACACGGCTTGGACACATGTGTCATGTTTTGGACACTTTAGGGACACGCAAGGTCTCAACTATAAATTTTGAAACTAATTGTTGGTTCAAAGAAGAAGAAAAACAAACAAGAAGAATAAGAAAAACAAATATGCTATGATAATAGATAGTTGATTAAATGTAATGATGTTTTAATATTTTTTTGTAGTTTATGACTTTATAGTATTGTGTATTGATAGAACAACTTTTTTGTTGTTAATGTGTGTTAATGTGTTTGTTTACTTTATATTTTTTATGGAATATAATTGATTAATTATGAATTTGTTGCCGATTAAGTAGCGAAATGTGTTTTTTTATTTATTTTTAATTTGTGTAATCTTCTTTATTTTTTTACTTCTTTTGTATAATATTTGTATGTATAACATATAAGGAATATAAAAATATAGTCTTTTGTCGTGTCCCTGTCGTGTCGTGTCCACCATTTTTTGAAAATTGCTGTGTCGGCGTGTCCGACACTCGTGTCCGTGTCCGTGCTTCTTAGGGCTGGTTCTTATATGCAAGCATTTGTTTGAGAAATTAAGAGCATGCTCCCACCTTTTCATGGCTTTGGAGGCTGTCTCTCTACTAGGCTTTGGGTAATTGGATGCAACCTGTTGTTGTTTAAGTGTAGACTTCACCATGCGTTTGGACTCGCGTACTGTGAAAAGGTGAAGGATCATAGCACCTTGCAAATTATCTATATATATATATATGTATACATATACATTAGCGGAAACCTTTAGTAAGTGAATGATTCACGTATAGGATGAATGTGGAAGTCTGTCTTTGGGTAATTGTATGTTTATTGAAGAATATGGAATTTCAAAGCGTGTATTTTTATTGAAGAAGCTTTGTGATGGAGATGATGCTTCAGTTCTTAGAATTGTTAGACTCACTAGGGGAAATTTTATTTATAGGTGTGGAGTCTTTTGTTGGTTGTGGTAAACATGTAGTTGACGCTTTCTGGGAAGTTGTGATTAATGTGGATCATACACCTGTTACCAGCAGATTTCTCTATGTGCATTCATTGCCGTTGATAGAATGTTAATTGGTTCTTTTAATAACAAAAAATGGTGATTATTTGCAGGCTTTAATGTCGAAACCGTTGAGTACAAAAATATCAGCTTCACTGTGTGGGATGTTGGTGGCCAGGACAAGGTATGAACTTTTCATGTTTGTTTCTGGTTCATGTATAACTTTGATCATATATTTAGAAGTTTAATCTGGGACCTTGTAAATTTGTAATTTTTTTTTGTGAAACAAAATGCTATAGATTGCAATACTTTTTTGCTTTGTTGGTGAATTATGCAGATTCGTCCATTGTGGAGGCATTATTTCCAGAACACTCAGGGTCTCATTTTTGTGGTGGATAGCAACGACAGAGACCGAGTTGTTGAGGCAAGGGATGAATTGCATCGCATGTTGAATGAGGTAACTTGCCATGTGCTTATTTTGCTGAAAAACATTTCAACTGACAGTTGTTTTGAGAATGTCTCATACTTTGGGAATTTACTGGGATTTGTTCTATTTCTTTCTAACGATTGTTTGTGTAATCTCTCTCTCTCTATCTCTCTCTCTGTGCTTGTTTCTGTGATTGTTGTTTACCTTGTAATGAGTTTATCCGGTAATTTTGTGGTTTCGCTGGATGTGCTGAGCAAGATTAAGTACCGTTAGGACACGTGTGTGCATCTGATTTGCCCCCCCAAACCAAAAAAAAAAAAAAAATCCTAACAGAAAGATGATTAGAAAGGGAGAAACAATTAGAATACCTGTGAATATGGATGCTCTAAAAGCATTTTGACGTAGATGTAACTTCTCAGTCGGCACTCACTTCACTGCTCTTAATATGTTGAGCACTTAGGATTTCGGATGTTTCATGGCACATGCTTATTACTAAATTACTAATAAACTACATTTTTGGTTGCCACTGTGTTTTTTATGGTCCCTGTTCTGTGCTCTTTGTTGGTCATTTTGCACAAGCTACTTGACATTCTGTTAAATGCTTGAGCAGCAGTTATGTTTTACTATATAATTATTCTTAAGACTACCATATAGAAATGACCTGAGGACTGACATTTAGGCTTTTTGCTCCAGGATGAGCTGCGAGATGCAGTGTTGCTTGTATTTGCCAACAAACAAGATCTTCCTAATGCAATGAATGCTGCTGAAATAACTGATAAGCTCGGCCTCCACTCTCTCCGACAGCGTCACTGGTGAACTTTTTGATTTCTATTGCCTTCTGGTAATCTTTTTATAGCTTCAGTTATGATTTTTTAAACTAAATCCCCTGCTCTTCCCAGGTACATCCAGAGCACCTGTGCAACCTCTGGGGAGGGGCTTTATGAGGGGTTGGATTGGCTCTCCAACAACATTGCTAACAAGGCAAGTGCTTGGATATCCTCTGTTGCTCTCTGTTAAATGAACTACTGGCTAATGGATGGAAGCCAATATATTTGTTTGTCACTTGGCTTTATTGTCTGATTTTGTTTCTTATTGTCTTCTTTGGTTACAGGCATGAGTTAATGCGGAATTTGGGGTGATCCTGGATGCAGGGTGGTTTTTATCTAGTCTCTTTTTTGATCCTGGATGCAGGGTGGTTTTCATCGAGTCTCTTGTTCTTTTTTCTTCCTTTCCTCTGTCAGACGGTGTGTGGTTATGAATTTCAATTTTTTTTTTTTTTAAAAAAAATGCATTTCACCTTTTCATGTAGGATTTCACAATGGTTATGTCTAATAGATCGATGGTGGGATATATATGTACTTGCATACGTTGTTTAGATTTGAATATAATGCTTGTTACTGTAAGTTAGACTAATTGTGGTCTTGACATTCCTTTTGAGAGAGTTTAATGCATGTTATGGTTTTTGTTTGTGTCGCGTATTACTAAAGTTTCATTCAGTTGGCTTTCAAGCTGCTGTTATAGTGCATCATCTGTATGTCATGGTTCAGTTTCTGTGATCGTAAGATTAAAGTTTGAATGGAATTTCTTTTCCTACTTGTACGTAATTAAAACAAAGATACGTCTAAAATGTCAGTATTCCACATTTTATCATTCTTTGATTAGGCTCCAAGGTCTCTGCAAAAATTTTGTTTGTGAAACACTTGTTTATCTAGGGTAGCAAAAAAGATGAGGGCTGAGGTAGCTACATGGCACTGTATTCAGCTAGGAAAACAAACAAATAGAGAATCATTCGAACGATACAAGTGAATGACCCTACCCTCCCCTTCCTTTAATGCCTAGCTCAGCCTGTTAAGTTGACTACAGATTAAAAACTTCAGCAACTATGATGGGAGAAAATGCAGCAGGGAGAGGTTTTCTGCAGCCACTCTGGAGAATAAGAATTTAGCAGCTGCAGCAGGAAGGAAAAATCCAGCAGCAGTGTAGCCAAAAAAAAAATTTCAGCACCTACTCCCACAACACATTCAGCCGGTACTGCAGAATGCTGCAGAAGGGAAAATTTCAGCCAATGAATGGAAAAAGTTTTACGACCGCTGCAGTTCAGCCGTTGAATGATTCTAATTAACAAATCATTTGAGATGGAATGCAATCAAAGGATAAGAGTATATTCTGTAGTTGATGTTGAAATCAGAGTGCTAACACTTAACAAATGGTTGAAGGCTACAGTGGACAGAATACTGGTTTAAAATAACTAAGACGCTTATGGGGAAAAAGAAACTTATAAAACCTAAAAGAGAAATATCAATCTGGAACGAGAGGGGAAAATACAGAAAAGATGGAATTTGACTTCAAGCCCAAACAATGCCAAAGTTGAAAAATCCACCATAGCACGAACCTACCTACTTGATTGAGATTTTCTAGAATAAAATTGCAACGAATATGCGAATTTAAACTCCAAAAAGGACCCTATCAACCACTACAAATCCTTTTTTTTTTTTTATGGAAAAAGATTAACAAAAATACTGAGAATAATTGGAAGGACATAAATTTGGGAGGGACTAGACTAGAAAATGAAGAGGCGCGCGTGCATGAGAAAGATCCTACTACCTCCCAAGGATCAATGAGAGGCTGAGCCTCTCTTCTTGGTTTCCTACACATCTTGGTTTTGTTTTCATCGCACTTTGCCAATCAATGCCACACCACATTTGCATTACATAACGCATACATACATATAATATATGAGTAATGCTATACAACAAAAAAAATTATACAGAATTTATCACCAGAATGATATGGTTAAATTGTATGTCTACCATTTTAAAATAAAGAGTCCACCTAAATGCTTATTAATTATAAAACTGTTATCGCCACATCATTTTAGTATAGATTTTTGTATATAAATTGTAAAAGAATAACATTTTTCATAATTCTATATATATATATATATATGAGTTTGACGGGTAGAGTTTGCAATCTTATGATGGGTCCATCTTTGGTTTTTTTCTCTCATCAGTCTCTACATTTGGGCCCTCAAGAGAGAGAGAGACCTTACCACTGTAACAACACATTGTTTTTGGTCCACAGGGAGGATAAGGGGAAGGTTGTACTTGAAAATATCCACACATAACTACAAAAGCTATGTATATGTAATGCTTTTGTATGTTTTCCAATTAAGTTTCTCTTGTTAAAGTTGCAGTGATATATATATTTACACCAGTCTAATGGTTGCTAGTACTTTGTGAAAGGTTAATTTTTTGCTGTAATTCCATGTGCATATATTTGAAGTAGCTGATTGAATGTGTTTCACTTGGAAGATGGTGCTTAAAACAAAATAAATCAGGAAACAGTGTTTCCATGCATTCAAGATACCAAGAAAGTTATTTACAAATTGAAGTGAAACAATTATGAACTAGATAATGTTTGAATGGCGGGCTCCTAGCTAGCTTGTCCTAAGGATGTGTCCATGTCTTGCCACTTACAAGAAGGACCACTGCCACCACTGACATGAGGGAAACGCTTAGCACCTCTTAGGTTTTGAGATGGAAAAAGATTAGGGTTTTCTGAGGGATTACCATCTGGTAGTTTAGTTCTCCATTTTCAGTTACGTACTAGTATATGAATATGAATGAATGATTGTCCTAAGATATCTTTGTATAGCTTTGAACTTGCAAGTATGTCCCTTCCACTGATCCAGGAGCTATTCCCGGGAATATATTATATTGCTTCAGTTATAAGTAATTAACCGGCAGTGCAGGGTTCCTGCTTTCACGAAAGTTGATAGTGCAGTTCCAACTTTTTGAACTTTCGGCTGATCCAAGATATTAACAGTACTGAAGATTCGATAGAACAAAAAAAAAAAAAAAAAGGAGAGGAAAGAATGAGGATTTAAGTCCCAGAATAGTTTACTTATGGCATCTTAGCCAAGGCGTTACAGGTGCGACTAATTGAGAAGGGATGTGTTCAAACTAGCTAGGCCTAATTTCACTTGGATCAAGCTGGAGCATAGGGGTGATTTTCTACGATTTTGCATATTTTCACTGATTTAAGCTCGGACTGATTCCACTTTTGTTTCATATATATACTTAAAACTTAATTATATATATGTCTCAGCTTTATGTACAAACATTTTAACATTGTTTCACTAACCATCCCTGCAGTTAAAAGTGTCTTACTCTCATAAATTCTTTTGTGCTTCCTATTATACAGTGTAGGTAGCCTAATTAAGCTGGTATGGCCATCCACCCCAAGTGTGGCAAGGCATCTTGCCTTATAGTTAACTTCTTGCCATTTCTTCCTTCTTCTGATCTTCTTTCTTCGGCCTTACAAATGATGATTGCGAAAATTAACAACGTGGGAAATTTTTGTTTGGCCTTTTCCTCCAAGAAACGTATTGACTTCTACAGGGTTAAAACAACATGTTAGATTGTTTTCTTTAGAGAATGTGCGTTGAATGTATATATGAACTAGGTGATAAAATCAGGCAACGTGATCCAACTTTTGGGGGCTTCCTAAACCCTACAATTATTAGGCTTTTAGGGCATGCCATTGCCACCTAAGACCAAACGACAAACCCGCCTAACCAGGCTACAACGTACCAGCAAACCCTTCAGTTATCCATTTTATTGATTCTTTGATTCTTCTTCTTCTTTCTCTTTTTAAGATAATCCGTTTCATTTTTCTTCAACTTTAAAATTGTTATTTCAAAGCAATTGTATGAATCAATCTTACCCATTTAACTTGACTTCAATTGCTTCCTTATGGTTCCTGAAAACAGCGAAGAATAGTTAGTGAATAAATGAGGCCATCAGTGGTTGGCCATCAAATTTTTTGTCCAACAAGCTTATGCATCTTCAAGATCCCTTGAGACCTAACTATTGGCACCGAAGCCAACTCAAGTGTAAGGCTGTGAGTCCAAAAGAATAGTGTGGTAAAAGCATTTCAGGGTCATTTGGTCTGAGAGTTTAAATAAACTTTTTGCACTTATTTTTTCATGTGAAGATACAAAGGAAGTGGCTTGAAAAATACTCTAATATTTTTGTTTGCTTTCTTATGGAAAAAGTTTAATAAGATTTGTGACAACTTCATGTATACATTTTTTTTTTTCACTTGAAGGGTGCAAATATATTATGGGTAGTTAGTTATCAATATTTTGCAAACCTTACAGTAGCTTGGTCATTGCACTGCACATCATGATACGTTCTTTAATCTCTACAGCAAAAGCAAAAGAAAGAAAAATGACATCATATATTCTTGTGATCTCTTGGTTTACCTTTTTTTTTTTTCTTTTCACTTTTCTTATTAAACTTCTGTTTGTTTATCTTTGAAAGTTTTGGGGATTACTTTATCTTCACTGATAGGATAGGATAAAGAGACGAATATTTTTATGTAGTTGTTTGGTAGGCAAAAGTTAAAGAACCCATTCTTTTAATAAATATAATGTTGAAGGAATTAAAATGTTACAAGGATTGGATAGTCGAACATGATCTTCTAAAAAGAAACATTTTAAAATTATATACTACTTTGATTTTTTTTAGTTACGGCTACTTTTTTTTCTTTGAACATAGGTAGCTATTTATTGCAAACTTTTTCTGAAGTACATTTAACACAAGTTGCTTTTACTTGAAGTAAAAGATAATAACATAATTATATAAACACCAATAAAAAATAGCATCATGAACCATAATAAGATGGTAATGGTTTTGGCCTTCTATTGTTAATTCATTGTAAAACTTTGGTAATTGAATATCCCCTCAAAAATCAAAGAGGCTGCATGACCCTTTTATGCCTTTATGGAAACTTCTAATCGTGCGTCACATTTCGGAAAGAGGGAGAAGGACAGATCTTGTGAAATAATAAACTGTCATGAGTTACTTACATGAAATGGGAGAGGAGAAAAAAATATCTGTGAAGTTAACTCATGAAATCGAGACAATTTTTCTCATGTAAGTCAAGGTTTATATTTTACTATTGAAGTGAAGTGATTCGATTGGATAGTTTTTTTTTTTTTTTTTAAAACCCATTTTGCTGTAAAAAAAAAGCACCAAAAAACTGTGAATTTAATGGCAATTTCATTAGTGTGCATAGTTGTAACTTTTGCAACTGTAGTAGAATGAACATTTAGTGTAAAAGCACCAAAAAACTGTGAACTAACATACTTTTGTAATGTTTAAGATTAACTACTACCCCCATACATGGAGCCTAAGATCAAGAAATAAATGAGCTATCTGTAGTTAAATGCCGTGGAAACCGGGAAAAGAAAGTTCCCTCTGGGTGCTGAATAGGGTCTAAAAGGAGCTAAAGCTGCAACAGTACAATGAAAAACCAAAACAATAATCGTAAAGGGTATGTATACTAGCTAGTCCTCTTCAACTTGAAGCTTGTTTCTTCTCAATCATCACTACTTTTGCAACAACAGATCATCACCAACATTGACACGTAATCAGAGGCGTGATGGCGCGGATCAATAACCTCTTCCTACGTTGTCTGCTTCTATGGCCTCTACTTACTGCTAATATATTTCAATTTTAATAAATCTAAAAATTTCTTGCAGATTTAATATATTTTAATGTTTCTCATTACAAGTACAAGTTGCAGAACCAAATTCTTTACAGTCTTCATGTTTCAAATATTGGGTTACTTAATATTTTGTAAAACAAAATTCAAAACAATCACTTAAGGGACCCCTGAGAATCTTGTAGCTACCACTGTCATTGTTAGGTTAGTCCGGAAGGCTCCAACGTATCCCCTCAGATGCATCCGTTTCCTAGTGGCAATTCACAGGTTGTTTTTTTCCCTCTTTTTGTGGGTGGTAAAGGATTCCCGGATGGTCGATATCATGCACCTCATGATCAATAATAATATTCCTAAATTGCTGGTCACTCGTTCATCGGATGCACATTATTAAGTTTGGGAGAATCTCTCTGATTGGTTTAAGAATCAAGGTGCTTGAATTCTTCCAGAGAGCTAGCCGACGTTGTTTTGTGTGTTTGTGGCGTAAGCTGATAAAAATCAGTCCTTATGTACTTACAACTCCATTTTTTTTCCCAAAGTTCGAATGACTCATGTAGTTGGTAAAGTAAATTATGTGATGAGGATGCATAGAATAAGATTCTTGAAAATGTGAACAATCGGGTTGCCATGCAATGTCATTTTGTCAGCTAAATGTGTCCGAGGCCAGCTTGTCGTTGAGCCTCCAAAGGTGCCGGGCAACAATTTTCTCTAGCAGTATTAATGGAACCCTCCCTAAGTTTTGGCTGCACACTCTCTTAAGTCTTAATTTTATTCATAAAAGCCTACGTCAACCCGACTATTCAACCACACGCATGCTAGCTTCCTTCTTCATTTAATGTTCGTTTGCAATGACCTAGCTTTCTTTTTTTTTTTTTTTCAGCTTATAAGTAAAAAGTCAATTTTTTTAATTTTTTTGCTTATTTGCTTACCTATAACTTATAAAAGCAAAAAAATAAAAAAATTCTAATTTTTTCGCTTATAAAACAAAAAAACTAGAAAAAAACTATACCAAACAGGTTCTTATTGTCCGGTTGGTACAACTTTTTTTTAGATTTTTCATTTAGCACTAGTTTTTTTTTTAGCTTTTTTGCTTTCATAAGCTAAGATAAGCAAAAAAAAAAAAAAAAAAAAACCAATAAAAAGAGCAATATCACCTTTTTTTTTGTTTATAAACAAAAAAAACCAACTTAAAAAAGTAAAAAAAAAAACTGTATGACCTATCATATATTCCTCAGGGACAAGGACACCACCCCACTTGATCCCTCCATGTTTGCATCTACTTTCTGTTGAAAAATAAAAAGGTAGAAGAGAAAAGAAAATAAGAGAAAGAAAAATTATGATGATGATGTTCATTTCCAATTGACTGTGACCTCAATGATTTGAATCTCAGCCGTTCGTTTTGATAATAAGTCTAGATGGGTGGTAGGGGTGACCAACAAATAATGTTCATTCGTTCTCCTCACGAACAACCGACGACTTCACACGAAAAAAACATTAAAAAAATACTTGAAAAAGACAAATGAATTAACGAAAATTTGAGTTTCATTTGGATTTCATTTGGCATGCATGTAGACCTCATTCGATTTTTATTTAAGGAGACTAATGGTGCCATTGTTGAACTCAGGAACAAAGACAAAGTAGAGACTAATTTACTTTCCCAATACTCCTCAAAATCCCACCACTCTCCTGTTAAGCCTTCAAAATCAAAATAATGGCTCCACCGGAAGTGGCCGTAGATGTCTTCTCCAGCAAGGTTTCTACACTCAATACCGGCTACTCGAAGAGAGCTTTCGTGACATTTTTAGCCGGAAATGGCGACTATGTCAAGGGAGTGGTTGGATTGGCTAAGGGTTTACGAAAGGCAAAGAGTGCTTACCCTCTTGTGGTGGCAATCTTGCCGGACGTGCCGGAGGAACACCGCGAGATCTTGAGGTCTCAGGGTTGCATTGTTCATGAGATTGTGCCAATTTACCCACCTGAAAACCAGATTCAGTTTGCTATGGCCTACTACGTGATCAACTACTCCAAACTCCGTATATGGAATGTAAGTATAGCCAATAACCATATTATGATATACTTTCTTGGAGCACTCTTTCTATGATACTAGTATTATAAATTTGTTATAATAAAATCTTTGAATAGATATGGTGTAAGTCGTCAAGAAACTCTGTTGGAGAAAAAAAACACGTTTCCACAACCGAAACGAAACTCTCGTAAAATTTTGAAGAAATTTTTTAAGATTCAAACTTATTTTAATAGATTTTTATAGAACAATAGATAACATTACTTTTCTTTTAATGTTCGTAATAACTTTTTTTTATATAAATATTATATTTGATTATATATCACCTAAATTTTTTATAATTTTTTTGGTCATATTTCGCCCTTACGTTTCTGGTTTTGACAAGTTTGATGTGCATATATATATGTTTTTCATGTATGTATAATTACAGTTCGAGGAATACAGCAAGATGGTCTATCTGGATGCAGATATCCAAGTTTTTGAAAACATCGATCATCTCTTTGACATGCCCGACGGGTACTTTTATGCTGTAATGGATTGCTTCTGCGAGAAGACATGGAGCCACTCACCACAGTTCTCCATTGGGTATTGTCAGCAATGCCCAGATAAGGTGACATGGCCTGCTGAAATGGGTTCACCTCCTCCTTTGTATTTCAATGCTGGGATGTTTGTTTACGAGCCTAGCCGTTTGACTTATGAAAGCCTCCTTGAGACTCTCCGGATCACGACACCAACACCCTTTGCAGAGCAAGTGAGTTAAACTTATATATATATATCCCTGTATTTGCAATAACTGATATTCTTATTTCAAGTCTATGTTTCAATGTATTTTTATCTATTAGCTTGTAGCTCAATATACATATACACATATAGCTAGTTTATTGCATTTAAGGTAGCCATCTAATATAGCTAGTGTCTATCATGGTTTCATTTTCAAAGATGGAAAATTCTATACTTTTAGAAAATTTGTACAAAAAATTTTATTAAAATGATGTGACAGTAACATTATTGCAATTAAGAGCCATCATGACATGTGTGTTTTTAAAGTGAATCACTCTTATTCAATTATATTATTTTAGTAATAAATTTTATATAAATTTTTCTGTTTGTATAGAATAACAGATATATATATATATATATATATTATAATGGCTTACAATATGTAAGAACTGTAGGAGGAGGACAACAAAGAAAAAAGTGAAAAGCTAATGGACTAAATATTGCTCATCAAGCCTAAGCAAAGAGATTCTATTAATGTTTCTGATGTTGTGCTTTCCTGGTAAATACCCATGACAGGATTTCCTGAACATGTTCTTCCAAAAAATCTACAAACCCATTCCTCTTAACTACAACCTGGTTCTGGCAATGTTATGGCGCCACCCGGAGAACGTGAAGCTTGAACAAGTTAAAGTGGTGCACTATTGTGCTGCTGTAAGCATATATATCCTCTTGCCTCCAATCTCATCAAAATTGACTTTACTAATCCATATTCATTTATGTGTATATATACAAATACATATATATATATATATATATATGTATATGAATCTGATTTGCTATTATTGTTTCTGAGAATAGGGATCAAAGCCATGGAGGTACACTGGGAAAGAAGCTAACATGGAGAGAGAGGACATCAAGATGTTGGTTGCAAAATGGTGGGATATTTATAACGATGAGTCGCTTGATTTCAAGGCCGAAGACTACCCTGCTCCAGAGGGAGAGACCTTCTCAAGGCCCTCAATCATGGCTTCCATGCCTGAGCCTGCAATTTCCTACATCCCTGCCCCTTCTGCTGCTTAAACAGCAAAGAGCAGTGTCTAGAAGACAGTTAATTCAAAGTTGGTGTGACCTTACCCTATTCTACTTAATACTTTTTTTTTTTGGGCTGCTTAGCCTCTCCTTCCTCTTCTTCCTTTTTTTTTATTTTTTATTTTTGAGTGTGAGGCCTCACAAACTTGGTGTATCTTTTGTTTTGAGTATGTATCTACCAGCAAAGGAATGTATTAGCTCTGAGTCTGAACTATATGAAAATTTTCTTTGCTGCATAATTTGTGAGTCTTGGCTTTAAAATTTGGGTAATGCTATACATACAGAAAATTCATACAAAATGATGTATTTTAATGACATCATTCACTTCAAAACATTACACCCATCATAATGGCTTTTAACTACAAAATTGTCACCGCCACTGCCACATCATTCTGGTGAGTATCTCTGTATGAATTTTCTATAAAAATTATATTTTTCTTAAAATTTATGGATTAATTACATTTCATACCTTTATACTTTACAAAAAAATTACACTTAAGGACATTATTTTTTATTTATAATAATTAAGCTTTTACACTTCAAATTTATTATAACATCAACCTTCTATTAATTTCAGTTTGAAATACAAAGAGAAAATTCACATGTGACAACTATGTACCCTTTTTTAAGGTGCAAAGATGTAAATTCGGTCTTTTTCCTTCCAAAGACTCGTGTATATAGAATTGTGTGTTGAATTAAGGCTTTTATACGAGGTCTAATCATATTATATACATCACAAAAGTGATTACACTTCGATTATTTTGGTATTGCCAAGGTAGATTTGGGTGTAAACAATCTAGTTCGATAAGAGTCAGTCTTTCACAAGCTTCTGTGCCTTGACACTTTCACCATAATTCCAACCATTCTTTTCAATAACCTTGATTAAGAACCCTCTGGAATATTCAACCCAATAGGATTTCCTCATTATTATATAATTAGAAATGTAAGTTTTGTCTGACTTTTTCTTTTTCTTTGTTTGTTTTTCCTGCCATTCATTACAAAGCCACAGGAGCCATTGGTCATGGAAAGATCATCACTGAAAATTGACAGGTAGATTTGGCAATATTTGGCGAAAATTCCTTGGCTGGTCGGTAGTGACTGCATTTCCTGAGTATTATTCAAAAACCTATCTTTAACAGAATCCACAGGTCTATTGCTTTTCTAGATTGATTAATTTGGAGATTAGTCATCACGATGTAATTTAAAAGGGAAAACAATATGCCAATGTAAGCGACAGATCAATGGTTATCTTACAGCCATTCGTCAACTATTTGAGTTTGAATCATCAACCTTCCAATAGTCTGTAATCCCATTCTCAGCATTGACAAGTCTGGAGCCAATAAACATTATAAGAAACCAGCAAACTGAAATTTCAGTTCTCCATTGCCTACTATATCATTACAACCAGACCCTTTCAAACAACTATTAGAGGGGAAAAAGTCTAGCGATGATGCAGTATGAAGAGGGTATTTGGGTTACTCGCTTATAAACTATAAGTTAATTTCAAAAAATCATATTTTTAAATAATTTTTTTAAAAAAACGTAATTAGACATAAACAATTTTTTTAAGTAACTCATCCAAACACAATTCAAAAAAGTCATAAGTATAAGCCATAAATTACTAAATAAACTAGGTCCAAACACCTCCCAAGTTTTCAATAGTCATCCTTGTAAAATTGTCCGATTGTGGCACGTCATGTTTCAATACATCAGCAAACTAAATGCATACGACCATAAATTTCCATTCTCTTGTCTCGGGTCGAAAGATAAGAGTCAAAAGCAATGTTTTTGCGACTTGAAGGTTCTCTTGGTGCCGGTGCATTGGGGGCATTCATGAGCTATGGAAATCACAGCCTAGATGACTTAATAGCCCATCATTTACTGAAATTGTGACACAACTGAACTAGCATACAAAATGATATTGGGATTCATTTCAATGTAGCAAAAAATTTGGAAAGCAGCCCAAAATTACAAATGGTTACACCTCTGATTCCACATAAGTGGTTAGAGAACTTGACAGTACTCTATTCATCACAGACTTCCTGACAAAAAGATAATATCAACTGCAAAGACAGTGAAATACGCCCGAGAAGCTAAAGAGAGTTTTACGAATTAATCACAGGTGGGTGATTTCACAACCAGAGGCAACCTTTCTATGAAATTGCTTCGCATTTTTTCTGCGCAGGGCCCATCTTTGTTTAATGTCGAGTATCTGATCCACTCGGCATTCATCAGATAATATTCCAATCCCTACTGTAGAATTTTTTGCATCAGAATCACCCCGAATTCTAGCAGCTTCAGCAAGCAGATCATTTATCAACATCTCAGTGGTCTTTGAGGTTATTCCCCTAAGATACCAGGAAATGGGAGGAGGTGGGACAAGAGCTGGTTGGATGAGTTGTTCTAAGCTCACCTTTGATCCAACCCTTCCTTTCCCTCCAGTACATGCAACATAGTCTGCTAAAGTTTTAGGTATGAAGGGGTGACATGATCTTTCATCCACAAGCAAAGGTTCCACCCTCCAGCAGCCTTCAAATCTTTTCATAAACCCAGTTTTCACTTGCTTGAATTTCATCTGCCAAACACAGGAAATCGTACAGAACATTAAACAGCCACCTAGTAGTAGTAGGATTAGCCATACAGGAAATGCTAGGGGGAATGAAAACTTTATTTTCAAGAAACATTTTGTTGCAATTTGCTCCGAACAGTTCTCTTACTAAATGCAATTCTAATTTTTTTTTTTTAACGTGTGAAACTAAATGTTCGATGTGCATCAGCTATGTGTGCAACTTGGGCCAGGATGATTCAAGTTGGTGCCAACCTAAAAAAGCAAATGTAGATTGGTGCTCAGGAAACTAGAATCAAAACCAAACTAATTGCATACAGAATAAACCAATTTCACCCTTCATAACATCCTGGTGCTTTCCACTTAATATTCCTCATTCCCCTACTCCCATATATTGAGTCCATAAAGAAATGGAATTCAGCCTCGAAAGAGATTAGGCATGCTGAACGTATTCTTCAATTAATGATTGAACTGACAAAGAACAATTAGTCCTTACCGTGCGATCTTCTCTGTTCTGATCTACTAAAACATGAACCGAGATGGTCCCTGACCACCAAAGAAACCTCCATAGAGCTGCTTGCTCCAATTCAACCACCTGCCTTAAACCTTCATCAACTAAGACCTTTCTGGATATCACTTCCTGATAGAGATATATATCTCGTCAAATCACAAAAGAAAATAATGAAATCCCAGAACTTATTACAAGAGAGAGCAATAGCAGCGAGAGTAATGCGCAAAGTAGTTTCTAATACCTTCACGACATTAGAGACAGAGACACGTGACAACGATGACAAGAATCATATCTAATACATGAGCCTCTCTTTTTTCAAGGATTGAAGTGATAATAGCTACTGGACAAAACTGAAATCAATAATCACACTAGACATTACCACTCATTTTACCTTAATATTCTTGAAAACCCTCTTATTGTCAGGATCTGTTACAATGTTGTATACTGCATCTGGGGGCAGGCCGACATTGACTTTCACATTCAGGTTGCAAAGAGAACCTTTTGGCACAGTTACCTGCAAGAAGTACATAATTTTCTGCAAATTGAGACTTGGAGGACTTCATACCCTGCTCAATAATTAATTTTATTTCTGTTTTAAGCAATACAATATAATAAGCTAAACTTCTACACTGAAAAAGGTAACAGAGTTTTCCGTCCTCATTTCTAATTGGTTTACCTAAAGATGTTTAGAACCTACACTGATCCTACTGGATCATAATTAATATGTTACCGAATACATGAAATTTGTTCCACCCTGAAATGCTTAATGTACTGGCAAATGAATCTGGAAATTTGTAGGGAACACGTAGAGATATGTGACGGGTGGAAGATTCGATTTACTAAACAATCTTGGGGAGGTTAAGCGTATGTGTATGTTTCTTTTGGCTTCTCATTTAAGCAAATTCTTTCAATATATCTAAGGCGAATGGCAACTTTGAACCAGTCTAATCATCACTACTAGACAAGTAGTGAAGTATGTAAAGTACACCATATTTTTTGCTAACTCTTCTATACCTTTATCTGTGGTGTTTGTTCAGCCCACGTAGGATTTTCTTTCCAAGCTTGCAATTGCTTCTCTAGATTGACCTCCAAGGCATTAGATGATCCTTTATCCTTCCCTAGCACAGTGGTTGCTGACTTCACTCCATCTTCATTTCTTACTGATCTCTTGAGACGTGACTGCGGCAACAGAAATGCATTTTTGTTCAGGATTAAAAGGAACATGCATTAATTAAAAATAGGCTTCAGAAGGGATAACTGACCTTAAGAGAGTTTTGAAGTTTCTCATGGAGCTGCGTGAGAAAACTAGGCATTGATGGACCAATCCGATTAGGAGGTTCATTGCTCTCTTTCTTTTGGACATGTATGCTCGCTTTAGTCACTTTTATCTCACCCATTACTACCTGGATTAAGTTCAAAAGGTAATGAACCATCAGACGCAATTGTTAATTTTATAGGCTCTTCAGAATTTCTCTCATATGTAGCAGCTTTTGCACCAGAATTACAAATTACCAAGTTACACAATTCTTGAGATGTTTATAGAAAGTTGCAACTTATTGCAAAAGAACTTGTAAGAGTGTAGTTGCAGGAAATTTCCTAAATGTATGGAAGTTTCATTCAAGATATCATGACCTCATATATTCCCTTATTTGGCAGAAGTTCTTTAGGTTCTGCATCAAACCTCAAAACAACCCAAAACACTCCCGGCACCCCCCCCCCCCCCAAAAAAAAAAAAAACAAAAACAAAAATATTAATAAGAAGAAGAAATAGAAGTACTGCACAAAGAAACAGATCAAAACTCAAATAAGACAACATAGAGGAAAGGGAAACAGGTGAAAGTGACTGAAAATCATTTAAAATGGCACCGACATACGAGGCCACTGAGCTATATGAAAACCTGCAGCATACTATCTAAAAAGAAAAATAAAAGAGCAAGTTTATAACTCCAATATAACCATAGAATTCCCATAGCAAGTATTAATTTGAACCAGTCTATTATCGATTTCTTACAACAGAAACCATCCAAATCAAAATGCTATAGAAACCAGCCTCTATATCACATCACTAATCACAAAGATATGGAAAACCTAATACAGTATCCGAATCCAACCTCAAATTACTAGCAATAAGCATTACCCAGTTCCATCTCAGCTCCAAAATTTCCTAAAGGCTATTAATCATCAGCAAAGAAGGCTTAGCCTGAACTTTAACTCACCAATAAGCAATACCCACATAGCATTGCAATAAAATGAAGCAAAGAAGACGAAGATAGACAGAAGTTACTGAATCCCAAAGCTTGTGAACAAGAAAATTACATCCCAGAGGCCCAGAAAAGTTCAAAAAAAGAAAAGAAAAGAAAAGAAAAGAAATTACAGATGGATCTGCAAACACTATATGCACATACCCAAATGACTTTTTGACCACTTGTCTGGCAGAGATTCAGAGAGAACTCAGAAGCGCTTACCAAAAGGGATTTCAGGAGCAGGATATTCCTGCTCGCTTGAGATTGAGATGTGAATAGCCCTAAACTTTATTCAATTATCAAGGGAAAATCTATATACACTCTTTTACTTGGGATTTGGGAGTCTAGGATGTCGAATCTTCCTTTTTCTTCTTCAGAGTTCAATGGAATCGGTGGATGGAACTGTGGCACGTGATCCACCTTTCTACGCACATGTATTTTGTTCCGACCTCCCTTGATAATGTTAACGTCCTCAGATTTTGCAACAGATGGCCTTCCTCACAGATTAAAAATTTATAAGTAGATTTCACTCGTTTTATAATAGCCAGCTTGGAGCTTGGGGTGAGAAAGAAAAGTAAAGGAAAGGAAAGGAAAGGGAAGGGTGGGGGAGGGAGATGATAAGAAATAGAAAATGAAAAAAAATAAAAAAAAAAGGGAAAAAATTTGAAATTAATTTTTCTCTTTCTCTCTTTTTTTTTTTATTTTACTTTTATTTTCTTAAAAATTAAATAAAAAAGAATAGCAAACATAACTTGTTGCTCGAGTACGGTAATTTTAATTGCAGATTGTGGGTCATATAAAACGATACCGTTTTAGGGTGAGGATCCAATTCGTTGGGTGGTGAATTTTTTTTTTGAATACAAAAATAAATATATAGATAGATTATTACACAACATTCACATATCTGTTAGAAAGTATTGTCTCTCACTATTTTTACAATCACAAAATTATTTGTGAGAGACTCCATCATAACTATTTACGGTCAAAACTTAGATTTTATTACGTGTTTACTCCTATCAAACTATTACAAATATTTGAATCTAAATATTAAATAAAAAAATTTAAGTTTTTACTCATTAAACCAAACACTCAATCAACCTTGGGTGGTGAATTTGCAATCAATTTTTTTTATTTTAAAAAATAACTTCTTCCTAATCGACATCAAAACATCAAACATGGCGGCCATTTCTTTATCCTCTGTTCTGCGATTTCTGCCAAAAAATTTCTCCCCGTTCGATCTGGTTGCTTGTCCTAATCGAACACTCAGCTGGTTAGACTTGACTTTTAAAACATTGGACCCATAAATTTGGCCACCTAACTACCCGATTAGAACCATGATTTTTTTAGTGCGAATAAATTATTCTTTTTGAAGACGCATTTGGTACATTTTTTTTAGATTTTTTTATTTTGCTTTTTTGTTTTATAATTAAAAAATTTAATTTTTTTTTACTTTTATAAGCATAAGCCAAAGACAAGGAAAAAAACAAAATAAAAAAAGTTAAAAAGTAAAAAAAACCTAACTTTTTTAGTTATAAGCTAAACAAAAGTTAGATAAAAAAATTCTATCAAATAGACCCTAAGTGTCACAACTTAATTGCTCCCCCTTTCAAATGTAATAGGATTTCTCTGCTTACTGGGGTCAATACATTCAGTGGTGGATCGAGAAATAGTGGAGGGGTTAAGAAATTTTTTATTTTTTATTTTTTGAGTTTTGAAGAACCAATACACTGTATTATATTCTAAATACAAAAAAAAAAAACTATAAGGTTGAAGGAAAAGTTTTAAAACTTTGGAAGATACACTATATTGTTTTCTAAATATAAAGATTCTATAAAGGGTAAAAATAAAAAATTTAAAACATAAGGGGCCTGTCAATACGTCACTTAATTGGTAAGGATCTATCAAATTACCACTTGACTTAGAAATTTAAACTGTTAAGTAAGAGCCTTAACAATACATATGAATTTCTTCAACACCCTCTCTCATATGCAAGGAGATACAACATACAAAGATTGAGAAAAAAAAATACAATAAGAGGACAAATGTCAATAGAGAGAATTGAATCTAAAACATCTTTCCAACCAAAGCTTTGATACCATCTCAAATCACTACTTGACCTAAAAGTTTAACCTGTTACGTAAAGGTCTTAATTGTTAAGGATTTATACTAAAAAATATGCTTTGTGTAATGATTTTAGTATTTATTAATAAATTAGTTATTTTATTTTAATGAGAATCTATGTGAGCAATGTTTGCATTGCGTTATTTATTTAATGGCTATGCATGTGTGTCTCTTATTCTATATAGTAGATGATTTGGTGTGTAGAATACGACTTACACACGAAAAATCAGATTATCGGTTTTTATAGAATATGAACTTATCGTTCACAGTCTTAGATGAAACTAGACACACCATCAGTAAGATTGTAGTACAAGATTTTAATAGATCTGTCTTGACTATAGGGAATAGTATAGTTCCAACTCCTTGCACTAGTAAGTTTTGTGTGTATTGAACATGACCGTATTGAGGTAATTATTTTCATACTGACTGTATAAAATAATTAATAGTTCATGATTATTATGAGTGCTTATACTCTTAATCTTAATATAATAAATAGACACGTATATGTAGTATTTATTGTTTTGATTCACAGAAGAGTGAGATTCTTTGTGAGTCAATAAAATCAGTGAGTTGGACAATAACATTACGTATATGGTAAATATTAATTATTGATGGAATCCACGTCTTAGTATAGGAATTGACGATACTTCCTTGAGAAAGCTTGTAAATTTTGATTATGTCAAACCCTGCAAGTGAATTATGAATCCGACATATCAAATAAGTTAAGTGGAAGACCTCAAGAAATTAAATAAGTCTTTCAAATTTAATTGTTAATAATTTAATTTAATAGACAGGTATCTGTAATCTTCACGTAGGAAAATAAATAAACATTTAATAATATGGAGTTCGAAATATAATTTTTAGTATGACAGGGAGCGCAATTATAACTCATTAGTGATATAAATTATAATTTATGTAAATAAAAATTAATTCTGGTTGGATTAGGAATCATTATTTGCGTAGGAAGCTCTATTTATACTAATCTTATGGTCTCTGTTCTAACCTCTATATATACGCACTCTAAGAGCAGTTAGGGTTAAATTTACTCATAATTGAAAGATACACATTTTTGTGAGGAAGAAAAATTCTAATAGCTGTAAGTTTACTTTATCTGGAGTAAGGCGTGTACGAGAGATACAACAAAAGTTTGAAGATTAAGTTCAAGCAATTGATTCGTGCTTCTTGCTATTGCTTATTATTTGAGATCAAATCAGAAAGATTTCGAAGGTATGATTTTAATCATGTTAGATTAGACTATACTAATCAGATTAAAACTTTTTAGTATTATGCATATGTACTATAGTCAAGTTATAAAATTTTTTATAATTATCAACATCAATAATGTATATCAAGCTCTCAAATAGGACCTACTCATGTGAGAGCAAGAACAAACCTACTGTGGACTCCAGGAGCATCGGATAATTTCTTGAGAATGTGAGCTATTAAGGACTTCTTTATTTTGCTTATAAGGTTTGGGGTTTGAACTCTACACCACCGTCACGTCCGACTTTCCCAACGTGCTTGGTACGTACGAGTCTCACAGCATTGCATAGAGGTGGAGCCAGTCTACTGTAGCACTCCATGAGGACCGTATAATTTTTAGATAATGCGACCTCAAGACAGTGGTAAGGATTTCTTGACGTTGCTTATCAAATTTAAGAATTTGAAATCAACTCCAAATGTAATGATTTTCTCTCGTATTAAAAAAGAACTAAGAGTGCCTTTAAATGGACCAAAAAGACAGCAACGAGACTAGAAATTATGTTAAGCAGGGTCATAAAAGACTAAATTATGTTAAGCGGAGTCATAAAAGACTAAAGTAAAATTAAGACAGTGGTTAGGATTACTTGATGTTGCTTACCAAATTTAAGAGTTTGAAATCAACTCCCAATGTAATGATTCTCTCTTGTATTAAAAAAAACCTAAGAGTGTCTTTGAACGGATCGGGAAGGCAGGGACGGAACCAGAAACTATATCAAATAGGGCCATAGAAGACTAAAGTAAAATTTTATAGATTTTCTTGAAAAATTAACATAAAAATTTTCTTAAATTTTGAAAAATCAAGGTAATTTTTTTAAATTTTGGTAGGAGATCAAGGACTTAAGATAAAAATTGTTAAATTTTAGAATGTAAGAAGAAAACTTATAAAATTTAAGAGACGCCAATATGTTATTTCTTATCGTAAATACTTAAAATTTATAGGGTTTAAATAAAATTTCTTTAAAATTTAAGAGAGCCATGGCCCTTACAGTCAAACAGTAGATCCGTTCTTGAAGAAAGAATTAATCAAAGTGCACGCAAATTAGCTTGAATACCCGCTAAAAAAAAAAAAAAACAAAGAACTAAATAGTATTCATGTAATAATTTATTAACTGATCTGATTTTTTAATTTTACTTTTTATCTTTTGAGCGTGAACAACTGATATTTTTTGTCCATCATTTTTGTATTCTCCCAAAACATTAAAATAAAATTGTTGCTTCAACACGCAGAGGACAGGTTAAAAATATCACTCTTCACTTCCTGAAAATATTTTTTGTAATTTCAGAAACCATGTCAAACAGAACCTTCAAGTGGAGTTAAAGCCAGCATACCACTGCAATCAGTTTACTGGAACTAATATTAGTCACATGCTGCAGACTGGTAGCTATATATATATATATATATATCTCATAAACAACAGACGTAGATCACAAACATCAACAAGTCCAACATTAGTCTCAAGCTTGAGACACGAAATTGGAACCTTCATAGAACAAATACCTATTTGAAGATCATAACCCAAGTTCCAACCATTCATATCGTTTCACATTTCAATTCCCATATACTTCTTGACATCTTCACACACTAAGTACAATAAACTCTTCTTATTTAGCATCAGACAGCACACAAGACAGATTCATGGGTAAAATGTTAAGTAGTTTCTCATGTCTTACGGCAGGCATCTCCCTCGCAGGTCCATCCCTCCTTCGCCTGTTCATCTTTCTTGAGAGCACATTTCGGGTGGAGATCAAAGTCACACTTCTCGCAGTAAAAAGCCCACCCATGCCCCATCTCCCTACACCCATTGCAAACATATCCATTACGACGAGTTCTTGAAAGCTCATGCTTTTCGTGGAGTTCATGTTTTATTTTCTCAGGCCACCCCTTTGCCATTTCCTCCAGCCGTTCCTCCAACTTCTTCAAGTGCTCTTCTGTGAAGGGATAGGCATCTGCGCCATGGGTTTGTAAGAGCTGCCTGGCTTGTGTAGTGAGTGTCCGGCCACTAGGTCCGATGGCTACAACAGCAGGAATTCCTCTGATTTTGAACCTGCGCTGGAGGAATGCCTTTCTTTCATCGCCAAAAGGGAGGGCTAACCAAGGCATGCTTGCAAAGAAGTCATCAAAGGAGCATTGATCGCGATCACTTGAGAGGAAAATTACTTCGAATCCATTGTCCTTGGCCTTGATCTCGTCATATATTGAGATGAACTTAGGTAGAAAATTGCGACAGGGAGGACACCACTGGGCAGAGAAATAGAGGAGAATAGTCTTTCCAACAAGTTCAGACACTGGGACCTAAACAACGAAGGACCAGGGCAAGATGATCAGCAAAGTTTCTAAAAAGTTAGTCTATTTCTAGCAAAGAATTGATATCAAACTCGATTCTAAATACCTTGGAACCGCTTTTTTCAATCACAAAATCTATTTCACCAGAAACCAAAATTGATTCCAGAGTCTGTGCTTCGAGTCTCGCCTTCTCAATCTCAGCAAGCTCCACCAGCTTCTCTGGTGTAAAAGGGTAGGCTTCAGCTCCATGTTCTTCAATAAGTTCTGCGACATTTGGATTTAGAGTCTTCCCATCTGGACCGATTATAACCAATGTTGGAAGGGCTCTAAGCTCGAAGTATCGAGCAAGTTTTCCACAGCTCTTATCCTTGAAAGGCAAAGCCAACCATGGCATAGTCTCAAAACCTTGTTTGAAATCATCTTCTTCATCGTCCAGAGATATTAACACGATTTCAAAATTCTTGCCTTTTTCCTTGAGTTTCTTATAAAACTCCGTGAGTTTTGAGGTAAACTCAAGGCATCCTCTATGAGCAGTAGCTGAGAAAAACAGGCCAACCATCTTCCCTTCAAGCTCTGGAACAGGAATCTGATAGCAAACACTTTAAATGTCATTAAGAATGTCATCAAAACTAAATCCAGAGAAAATCTACCAAACCAAATAATTGCAAAAATTACCTTAATTCCATTGTTCGAAATCAAATAATCGCGAGAGCTGGAAACCAAGATAGACCTCAAGGATTGTTCCTTCTTCGCGGTCTCTTCTTCCTCTCTCAAAACATTGACTCTTTCAGGTGTAAATGGGTAGCCCTCAGCGCCATAGTCCTTTATGATCCTGACCCCTTGATCACTTGAAACCTTACCAGTCCCATCAAGGATCACAAGATAAGGAATCCCCCTAACTTTAAACAATTCCTTGAGCCGCTTTCGTGCCTCGGAATCAGAAAATGGAATGGCAAGCCATGGCATTTTCTCAAAGTAGGTATCAAATGCTTCATCAGCTCTGTCAGACGAGATGAAGACAACTTCAAAGTCCCCTTTCGATGAGAGTTCTTCATAAACCTCTACCAAATTTGGGGTGAATCCGCGACATGGACCGCACCATGAGCCGGAAAAATATAACCCCACTGTCTTTCCTACCAAATCACTGATTTTAACCTGAAAAAGAACAAATTGGCATCCATTTCACTAGTTTGTATAGGGAAATACAGCACCAAGATTTGAATCCACATATGCCTCTCAATATAGCATAAAATAGAAAAGGGTTTGAATCAACCATCTAGTCAATTGCTTCCCTAAAACACTTCTTGATCGATGAAGAACAAAACCCATTAACTTCTTTTTTACCAAGAGTAGTTAAAGATTATGAACCTCAAATCATTCAATTCACATGAGAAGTTCAGAGATGGAAAACAGTGGAAAAAACCCAAAAAAAAAAAATTGAAGTTTTATCTGGGTTTTACCTTGTCACCGTTGTTGCGGATGAGGAAGTCCCTATCTTCCGAGGAAAGAAGAGAGACAAGATCGTGAGTAACGCTCTCGTTGCTGTTAGCCATAGCTGCTTCCTTTGACCCTGACTTCTCAAATCAGGTTTGCTTGGTGTTGCATGTATACATACATATATGTATATATATATATATCTATCTCAAGGAATACACAATGGGTTATGCCATATTGCCATAGACTTGGTGACGAAGCAAAGGCAACGTCCTCTGATAGTCATGCTCAATATTCAATCAGAATAATCTAGAAGTGGGGGCCAATTGGGATATAGCTTTATCTAGTAATGTTTATCACAACAAAACCGTACCAAATTTCTGTGATTAAACTTCGATTAAATTTTTGTTTGACAGCTTTTTCAAAGTTTAATACTCTTTCAGCCATATCACATTTACCTAATTTCTGCAAGTTTGAATTTTCTTAATGGTTTTTCCTTTGGAAGATAAGATTATCAATAAAGTAACCACGGGACAAATTAACTGTGGTTGGCCACACCAATCAGACTTGCACTTCGTGTTGAATGACATCGACGGATGGTATTAGATTTGTCATCTCTTACGTCATACCATCTCATTTACTCAATTTCTTTGGAATTCTCTTTCGGCATTAGAATTATATATCTAACTTGTCAAATCTTTCTAGCCACTTAGCTCAAGAGGTGTCAAATGAGCGGCATTTTAGAATCGTACTGTGCTTGGGGGTGGATGATTGGTGAGCCGGGCTCGGGCAGAGCATACATAATTTTTTTTTATCAGTTCTAATATTAAATTTTAAGTCTATTTAATTAATTTTAACATATAAAATATAATATGCTAAATAGTGTTAAAATGTAAAATAGTAACATTATTATATATATTTCTGACCGTGTAGAGTTTTAAAGAAAATTTTCAAGTTTGATCATTAAATTAGTTTCACCTTATAATAAACTTTCAAGCTTATAAATGACGGGCGAGCTTGGCCCGGCCAAACGGACCCATGGTCACTCCTAACTCTTGCTCAATGTCGACGGCAAGTGTAAAGCATTTTAGAATTGTGTTGTGCCTGGAGGCACGTGCTAGGAATGGCTTGTGCCCGTGACCGTGACGGGTCTTGTCTGTGCCATGTCGGCCCTTAACTACTAGGCTTTGTGACACACGTCAGCTGACTCGCCTCCGTAATGCGGTATTTCTACAAATGGAGTTAGCATCCCGCAAGAATACGGGGGTCGCGATGAAGTATAAACCGGTAATCCGGTATCGTTCTCTCCCAAGGGGCCTAGCCAAATATAGGTTTTAGCACTCAACTCATACTAACCTAACCTAGGATTGATTTGCAATTATGTGGGGAATTAGATCTAAAATAAAAAGGAAAATAAAAGGACCTAAAATATTTTGGGTTTTGATGATGGTTTTGAATTACTAACCTAATGCTATGAAAATTAAAGTAATTAACACTAGACAATTAAAGTAAAGCAAAGTGAAAATAGAATTAAAGTAATTAAAAGGAAATTGGGCTCAAATGATCCAATCACTCAATTTCATCCAAGGTTTCCAATGGGGTTGATAACTCAAATCAAACACGACATTTAAGTGCGCTTAATTTGGAGGATTTAACTTTGAAAACCGATTATTCTCAAGCAATTTAAATTAGATACATGTTCAATGGGGAGTCAAAGGTTAATACCATCGATTTAACTTAGTCAATACCAAATTTGTGGTTTGTGCATTGATTAGCCAAACATAGTCAATAACCTAGGTTTTCTAAGTTATCTTCAATCAATTGTTGAGAAGGAAAATCCAGAAAAAGATAGCAAATATTTCATGAGATGCCTCCATTTAATTCCTTGAATTACTTAGGTGATTTTCACATTTGAACCCAATCTAAAACTAGCTAATTAAACTCATAACAAAAGCATAAAAATGGAAATAAAGCATACAAGGATTGGAAGCTAGCATTTACTTAAAAAAAATGAAAAGAGTTTGGGTACAAGAAAACTACAAGAAAAATATAAGAAAATTACAACATAACAAAGAAAATTACAAGAAATAAATTTAAACTAATAAATGAAGAACACATGGACAACCAACCTTGAATGAAGATCTCCCAAGCCCATCTACCGAAAATCTACTCCTAATTATCAAAACTATAAAAAAAACTATCTACAAAACTCAAAAACTAACTCTAAACCTAATAAAAAAAAAACAACTCTCCTTTTCTCTCGGCCGCGGCTAGCATTTTAGGGCAAATCTGCGCTTCCCGTTCAAAGTGCGTACGACGCGCGTCCAAAGTGCGTCCGGACGCTTATTTCACCGTCCGAACGGTTGTTTTACCGTCCGAACGGTCTTCGGACGCAAAATCACAACTTTGGATTGGCTTCGAACGGGAAAACTCGACTCTGGAACTCCGCCATTTGTCGCATCGTCTAAATGCTTTTTCGCCCGTCCGAACGCACCGTCCGAATGCCTCAACCGTCCGAACGCACCGTCCAAACGGCTGTATCGTCTGGATGTACCGTCCGAACGGTTTTCTGTCATTTTGGCTCTTATTTGTTATTTTCACTCCAAAACCTACAAAGTATACAAAAATACACAATAGATCATTTATTAGACTAAAACAAGATAATTAACTACAATATAAATCTAACAATGTGCAATTTAAGGGCTTATGATTACACTTTTAGAGTGTAATCACCGGCTTGTAGAATAGGCAAACAACTGTGTGTGGCACTTGCCAAGGCTTGACAAACTTCGCCAAAGCACACTCGACGTGTTTGTATGCAAAGACAAACACAAAAATTAAAAATATGTGGACAACAGGTAAGCAACGCTAGCAACAATGTAGGCAACGAGCAACAACTTTATAACGATGAAAAGAGACATTTTATTGACAATTGCAAGCTATTACAAGCATCAAAGTATGCTATTACAATAGGCAAATAATGTCCTAGAAGTTCGGCATAAAAGCTAGCAAGGTGGTCTGGAGCTTACTATGCTCTCCCCCATTATATATGCTTTTTTTAGCCATTTACAACTTTGCACAAGGAACATAGTGTGTGTGCGAGTAGTCATAATTGACCCTCATTTATTCTACAAGTCAAAATAAAGGAAAGCTTTCGTGCATTTTAAAGCTTATATTGAAAGCTTTCCAACAAAAAAAACCTTGCTAAAAAAGCCCTTCGGACAACAAAGTTATGGCAATGCCAAAATTGCACAAAAGGTGTCGCTGTGTGTAATCTGGCGCGCGTGTGGCAGGGCTGAAGTGAGGTTAACCCATGCACGCGGCAAGACACTTGGCTGGGCACTTGGGCATTCGTGGGGCACTCTTGGGCAACCTTTGGGGCTTTGCTTGGCACTTATCCCAAATATGTTTGTACACCCTTAGGCATCTTGAAAGCACACTTTGCATCCCGTATAGCTTTGAGGGAAACTATGTACAATGAGGCAAGGGGTTGACTAGAAGTGCAACCCTTGACACTCTCCCCCACCTGATTGGTCAGCGCCCTCGACGACTCTGCTTGCTAATATAAAGTAAGTTCCTCCTGAAAAGCCGTCAAATCCGCCTCCTTTTCCCAACTGATTTCTTCGTCCCCAAGACCTCTCCATTTGACCAAGTATTGTAACATTTGCTTCCTGGACGCTATGATAGTTCGATGGGCAAGAATCTGATTAACCTTTTTCTTGTCCGCCTTTGCCAACATAATATGTCTATGGGACTTATTTCGAGACTCATCCTTTTGGTCTGGAAAATAGGGCTTCAAGCAACTGACATGGAAGACCGGATGTATCTTCAACCATGAAGGAGCATCAATCTTATAAGCACACTTCCCAATCTTCTTCAAGATGGTCACTGGTCCTTCGTACTTTCGTATCAATCTCTTGTCTCTACCCCTTAAAAACTTCCGTTGTTCGGGTAAGAGCTTTATCAAGACTTGATCACCGACTTTGAATTCCAAAGGTCTTCTCTTTTCATCAGCCCATTTCTTCATCTTTGTAGCTGCATGGTCCAAATAAGCCCGCACTATGTCCAAGTTTTTCTTGTAGTCCTTGGCAAAATTGAACGCTCTTGGTGACTTTCCAACATAAGGTCCATCCACTGTGTGGGGCAACAGTGGCTGTTGGTCGGTTACAATCTCAAAAGCACTCTTGCCTATAGAGCTACTCTTCTGAGAATTGAAATACAACTGTGCAACGTCTAGAAGTTGTACCCAGTTCTTTTGATTAGCACTAACATAATGTTTAAGATACTCCTCTAGCATATAATTGAATCTCTCCATTTGACCATCGGTCTCTGGATGATAGCTAGACGACATGTCAAGCTTTGACCCGAGAAGCTGAAATAACTCTGTCCAAAAAGTATCCGTAAAGCATGTATCTCGGTCAGAAACAATGCTTCTATGCACACCCCAATATTTCACAATGTGCTTAAAGAAGAGTTGGGTAGTCTCCTCAGCTAACACATATTTGGGTGCGGCAATGAAAGTTGCATATTGGAAAATCTATCCACTACATTCAAAATAGTGGTAATCTCCCCCACTTTTGGCAAGTTAGTGATGAAATCGAGCGACACACTCTCCTAAGGTCGACTCGGCACTGGCAACGGTTCAAGCAACCCTGCCTTCCTCTTGTACTCGACTTTGTCTTGTTGGCAAATGAGACATGTTCGCATAAATTCCTCCACATCATCCTTCATTTGAGGCCAATAGTATCCCTGCTTCAACAAAGCAAGTGTACGTTCCCAACCTGGATGTCCTGCCCAAAGTGAATCATGACATTCCCGAAGGAGTGTCTTCCTCAAGTCACCCGCTTTAGGAACTAAGATGCGATTGCCTTTTATTAACAACAACCCATCCTGTACCCAAAACTGGCGAGTCTTGCCCTTCTTGACAAGGTTCATCATGTTTTCAGCCATAGCATCCTTGTCTAGATTGGCTTTAATTTGTTCCCGAATTTTATTAGAGATAACAGAAAGAGTACCCATGTAGTGACACGCGGCCAATTATCCACGCCGACTCAAAGCATCAGCTACATGATTAGTGGCACAGCCTTTGTACTCCAACGCAAAGTCAAACTCAGCCAATTTCTCCTGCCACCTTGCTTGCCTTGCATTCAACTTGGGCTGTGTGAAGAAATGACTAATCACCGTGTTGTCTGTCTTGACCACAAAACGAGTCCCCAACAAGTAATGCCTCCAAACCCGCAAGCAATGCACAACCGCAAGTAACTCTTTCTCATGTGCCGGGTATCTCCGTTCGGCATCATTAAGCTTCTTACTTTCAAATGCAATAGGATGTCCATCTTGCAATAGAACACCTCCCAAAGCAAAGTCTGAACCATCGGTCTGAACTTCAAATGGCTTACCAATATCCGGTAAAGCTAGCACAGGATCCTTCATCATGGCATCCTTGAGCTTGGTGAAGGCACGTTGGCACTCATCAGTCCACATGAAAGCTTTACCCTTCTTCAATAATTTAGTCAACGGTGTTGCTATCTTTGAGTAGCCTTCAACAAACTTCCGATAATAATTAGCCAAACCAAGGAACGAACGAATCTCTGACACATTGGTTGGCGGTTGCCACTCCTTAATAGCTTTCACCTTGTCTTGATCCATACGAATCCTGCCATGTCTAACAACATGACCCAAGAACTTAATTCTTTCTTGAGCAAACTCACATTTCTTAAGCTTCACATACAATTTGTGCTCCCGCAACCCAGCAAAGACCTTAGCCAGATGTTCCACATGCTCCTTCATCGTAGCACTGTAGACCACAATATCATCGATGTATACCACCACAAATTGGCCAAGGTACTCATCAAGGACTTCATTCATCATGGTACAAAAGGTCGCTGGTGCGTTTGTCAAGCCAAATGGCATGACTAGGAACTCATATGAGCTATAACGAGTGACACAAGTCGTCTTGGCTTCATCACCCTCAGCAATTCTCACTTGGTAGTACCCCGATCTCAAGTCCAGCTTAATGAAGTACTTTGCCTTACTCAATTGGTCAAAAGACTCCGCAATCCCCGGAATAGGATACTTATTCTTGATTGTGAGCTTATTGAGAGCTCGGTAGTCTATGCACATCCTTAAACTACCAGTCTATGCTTCTTCTGGAACAACACAGACGCATTGTAGGGAGCCTTAGATGGCCTTATAAAGCCTGCATCAAGCAATTCCTTCAACTGCTTTCGTAGCTCTTCCAACTCCGGTATGGCCATTCTATAAGGAGCCCTTACTGGTGGCTTTGCCCCAGGCACCAACTCAATAACATGATCAACTCCACGTCGAGGAGGCAACTCTTGTGGCAACTTTTTTGGAAAGACATCCCCAAATTGCCTCAACACCTTCTTCACTGGCGTGGGTACCGGCCCTTCCATAAAGAACTCATCCAATTTCAACACAGCAACCCAAGTCTGTTCACCCCGCTTAGCTCCCCGATTCAGTTGCATTGCCGAGATGAACTTCTCACTGTTGGTGGTTGACATGGTTGAGATCAAGCACGGCTTCTCACCCATTACACACATCGAATTCGAATATGGCATCATCGCCGTCTTCATATTCCTTAAAAATTCCAACCCAAGGATGGCTTGAAAATCATCCATAGGCACCGTAGTGAAGTTGGCTTTTCCTTCCCATGAGCTTACCTTTATAGGCACCGCTCGTGCAACACCATAGATGGGCTGCGCTGCCGAGTTCACGGCCTTAATCTTGCTAGAGTCCTTCTCCAAAGACAACCCCAGCCTTTCCACCTCAGTACCAGCAACAAAGTTGTGGGTGGCACCGGTGTCAATCAGTGCACGTATGGGCTTGCCATTGATCTTGACATTAACAACCCTTTGGTGGACACTATCTTCTCATTAGCCTCTGTGCCAACTGTGTCGGTCTCAACTTTTTTAGTAGGCTTCTTACCCTTGTCATCGGGCTTCCTCTTTTTGTTGTTGCCCTTGTCATTAGGCACGATTAGCTGCTTCACAAACTTCTGCCAATCAACAACATTGCCACCTCTCTTGGCATGAGTTTTTGACTTGTCACCCCTCTTGGCAATAACATTCATGTGAAAAGCCCCAACCCTACTTCCCCCGAAGTTTCTTTCACTTCTAGAGCTTTGCCTAGACCTGCGGTCGTCTTCCTCGCTGTCACTAGAAACTGCTTGCGATGTGTGATCAGCCACAAAAGCCAATGCATTCAAGGCTCTCTTTTGTGGGCATTCGGTTATCCGGTGCGGTCCACTGCATAGGTAGCACGAAATTTGGCCTTTGCCCTTGCCCAGTTGGTTGCTTTGGGCCTTCCTTTTATCATGATTGTAAGGCTTATAGTTGTTCTTGTGTGCATGCCTTCCATTCAAATTGCTCCTGGATAAGGATGCGGCATCGGTTCCCTCACTCTTGGGTTTACCATGCCCTTGTGACTTGCCACCGCCCCTATTCTTGCGTGGGGAATTGTCCCTTTGCTTAGGTTCAGATGCATAGTCCACAAGACATTCAGCTGCGACTTGAGCATGGGCCAAATCTTGCACACGTTGCCGGTGTAGCTCAACCCTTGCCCAAGGCTTCAAAGCTTCAAGGAAAAAGAACAACTTGTCCTTCTCTGATATGTCACGGATGTCGAGCATGAGGCCATAAAATTTCTTGACGTAGTCCCTGATAGTGCCCGTATGCTTCAAATCTCGCAAAGCACGACGTGCATTATACTCTACATTTTCTGGGAAGAATTGCAGCTTCAACCCCTGTTTTAACTGCTCCCATGTCTCAATAACGCATATGCCCCTTTGCATCTCATCGTACTTCGTCCTCCACCACAACTTGGCATCGGCCGACAAGTACATCGTGGCCATGGTCATTTTGGCTCCCTCCGTGTCTGCCCTTACGGCCTTGAAATATTGCTCCATGTCAAACAGGAAGTTGTTAAGCTCCTTTGCGTCACGAGCTCCCCTATAGGCATGAGGTTCTGGCACACGGCATCTAGGAGTGTCTCCCCCCCCTTGTGGTGCATTCCCAACTGCACAAGTTAGCACATTCACTTTGCCATGAAGCTCCTCAATTTCAAGCCGAAGGTCTGCTACCATCTCCTAAAGGTCATGCACATGAGAACCGCCATAAGCTTGCTCCAAGTCATGCATCCATCCCTCAAGGTGTGCCAAAGCTCCCGATAAGGCATGCATCCTAGCCACCTTCTCCTCTAAGAGATCCAACCTTTCCTGTTGCGTAGGCATATTGAAAGTTGCTTACATCGAATGCCGTAGTAAGCGATGCCTAATGCCCCAAGCTCCGAGCTAATCCTTCGCTCTGATACCAACTGACACACGCCGGCCTGTGGAATAGGCAGACGGCCGTGTGTGGCACTTGCCAACGCTTGACAAGCTCTGCCAAAGTACACTCGACGTGTTTGTATGCAAAGACAAATACAAAAATTAGAAATATGTAGGCAATAGGTAGGCAACGCTAGCAACAATGAAGGCAACGAGCAACAACTTTATAGCAACGAAAAGAGACATTTTATTGACAATTACAAGCTATTGCAAGCATCAAAGTATGCTATTACAATAGGCAAATAATATTCTAGAAGTTGGACATAAAAGTTAGCAAGGTGGTCTAGAGCTTACCGTGCTCTCCTCCCTTATATATGCTTTTTTAGCCATTTACAACTTTGCACAAGGAAACATAGTATGTGTGCGAGGAGTCATAATTGACCCTTATTTATTCTACAAGTCAAAATAAAGGAAAAACTTTCGTGCATTTTAAAGTTTACATTGAAAACTTTCCAAAAAAAAAAAACCTTGCTCAAAAAGCCCTCCGGATGACAAAGTTATGGCAATGCCACAATTGCGGAAAAGGTGTCACTGTGTGTAATCTGGCGTGCGCATGACAAGGCCGAAGTGAGGTTAACTCGTGCACGTGGCAATGCACTTGGCTGGGCATGTGGGCATCCGTGGGGCACTCTTGGGCAACCCTGGAACTTTGCTTGGCACTTGTCCCAAACATGTTTGTACACCTTTAGGCATCTTGAAAACACATTTTGCATCCTGTATAACTTTGAGAGAAGCTATGTACAATGAGGTAAGAGGTTGACTAGAAGTGCAACCCTTGGCACTTGGGCTTGGCCCTCAACTACGGCTCATCAAGACTAGTGCCCCAGCCCATTTCATACCACATCTTATCAAGACTAGTGCCCCAGCCCATTTCATACCACATCTTGTCCGTGCCTTTCCGAATCATAACCCTTAGGATTGGGCATACCCATTTGAAACCCTGTCTTGCAGGCCGGGCCTGTCATTAACTGACTCGAGCCCATGCCAGCCCGGCCCATTTTACACCGATGTTAATACTTTAAAATCTCTACTTGTCACATTGCATGATCTTTCACAGACTCAAGTTTGTGATGGACAAAATTTCCATTTTGTGCTGTTCCGTCTCAACAAAATGCCTACGATGATCTCAATGCTAGCAATAAACTCAAACCATGTACTCATTGGATTAAGAGTAAATATTTTTCCAAAATCATATACATCAATGGTCCATATATAATAAGATGCCAAGCAACATCAGAAATAGAAGAAGTACACCTTCAAAGCTTCAACTGAAATTACATGCCAAGTTTTATTATCATAGGTACCATAGATGCTGACGAAAGTAAGACGAAGATATACTGAACTGTTATGGATTTAGAACACAAACTTCTTAAACTTTACAACAGACACCTCCATCACAAGCCCATCCTTCGGGTTTCTTTGGTTCCCTTGTCTTCCTCTATAGCACACTTTGGATGCAGATCAAAATTACAATCTTCACAGTAAAATGACCACACGTTTCCTACTTCTTCACACCCATCACAATTATACCTCACCCGTCGAGTTAGCTCAAGCTCATGTTCATGGAGTGCATGATTCACCTTCGCGGACAATCCCTTTCAAAACATTGACTCTTTCAGGTGTAAATGGATACCCCTCAGCGCCATAGTCTTTTATGATCCTGACCCCTTGATCACTTGAAACCTTACCAGTCCCATCAAGGATCACAAAATAAGGAATCCCCCTAACTTTAAACAGTTCCTTCAGCCGCTTTCGTGTCTCGGAATCAGAAAATGGAATGGCAAGCCATGGCATTTTCTCAAAGTAGGCATCAAATGCTTCATCAGCTCTATCAGACGAGATGAAGACAACTTCAAAGTCCCCTTTCGATGAGAGTTCTTCATAAACCTCTACCAAATTTGGGGTGAATCGGCGGCATGGACCGCACCATGAGCCGGAAAAATATAACCCCACTCTCTTTCCTACCAAATCACTGATTTTAACCTAAAAAAGAACAAATTGGCATCCATTTCACTAGTTTGTATAGGAAAATACAGCACCAAGATTTGAATCCACATATGCCTTTCAATATAGCATAAAATAGAAAAGGGTTTGAATCAACCATCTAGTCAATTGCTTCCCTAAAACACTTCTTGATCGATGAAGAACAAAACCCATTAACTTCTTTTTTACCAAGAGTAGTTAAAGATTATGAACCTCAAATCATTCAATTCACATGAGAAGTTCAGAGATGGAAAACAGTGGAAAAAACCCAAAAAAAAAAAAAATTGAAGTTTTATCTGGGTTTTACCTTGTCACCGTTGTTGCGGATGAGGAAGTCCCTATCTTCCGAGGAAAGAAGAGAGACAAGATCGTGAGTAACGCTCTCGTTGCTGTTAGCCATAGCTGCTTCCTTTGACCCTGACTTCTCAAATCTCGATTGCTTGGTGTTGCATGTATACATATACATATATATATATATATATTTCTCAAGGAATATACCATGGGTAATGCCATATTGCCATAGACTTGGTGACGAAGCAAAGGTGACGTCCTATGACAGTCATGCTCAATATTCAATCAGAATAATCTAGAAGTGGGGGCCAATTGGTATATAGCTTTGTCCAGTAATGTTCATCACAACAAAACTGTACCAAATTTCTGTGATTAAACTTCGGTTAAAATTTTGTTTTACAGCTTTTTCAAAGTTTAATAATCTTTCAGCCATATCACATGTACCTAATTTCTGCAAGTTGAATTTTCTTAATGGTTTTTCCTTTGGAAGATAAGATGATCAATAAAGTAAAGTAACCACGGGACAAATTAACTGTGGTTGGCCACATCAATCAGACTTGCACTTCGTGTTGAATGACATCAGACGGATGGTATTAGATTTGTCATCTCTTACGTCAGACCATCTCATTTACTCAATTTCTTTGGAATTCTCTTTCGGCATTAGAATTATATATCTAACTTGTCAAATCTTTCTAGCCACTTAGCTCGAGAGGTGTCAAATGGGCGGCATTTTAATATCGTATTGTGCTTGGGGGTGGATGATAGGTGAGCCGGCTTAGGCCCGGCCTACACAAATTATTTTTATTAGTCTTAAAATTAAATTTTAAATTTATTTATTTAATTTAAAATTTTTTTTTAATAAATTTCTTTTTCGAAAATAATGAGAAATAATATAAAATATAATATGTTAAGTAATGTTAAAATATAAAATAATAATATTATTATATATATTTCGGATCGTGTAAAGTTTCAAAAAGAAAATTTTTAAACTCAACTATTAAACTAATTAAACTTTAAAAAAAATTTGAAGCCCATAAATAATGAGCAAGCTTGGCTCGGCCAAACGGACCGGTGACCACTTTTAACTTGTGCTCAATGTCAACCAAACGGACTCGTGACCACCTCCAACTTGTGCTCAATGTCGACGGCAAGTGTTAAGCATTATAGAACCGTGTTGTCCCCGGAGGCAAGTGCTAGGCATGGCCTGTGCCCGTAGACCGTGACGGGTCTTGTCTGTGCCATGCCGGCCCTCAACTACTAGGCTTGGGCTTGGCCCTCAACTATAGGCTACGGCTCGGCAAGACTGGTACCCCTGTCCATTTCACACCGTATCTTGTCCGTGCCTTTCCGGATCATTACCCGAAGGATTGGGCACACCCATTTCAAACCCTATCTTGCGGGTCGGGCCTGCCATTAGCTAGCTCGAGCCCATGCCAGCCTGGCCCATTTTAACCTATGTTAATACTTTAAAATCTCTATTTGTCACATTGCATGATCTTCCAGAGATTCGATGGACAAAATTTCCATTTTGTGCTGTTCCGTCTACAAAAAATTCCTACGATGATCTCAATGCTAGCAATAAACTCAAACCGTTTACTCACTGGATTAAGACTAGAGATTTTTCCAAAATCATATACATCAATGGTCCATATATAATAAGATGCCAAGCAACAACGGAAATAGTAGAAGAAATACACCTTCAAAGCTTCAACTGAAATTACATGCCAAGTTTTATTATCATAGGTACCATAGATGCTGATAAAAGCAAGACGAAGATATACTGAACTGTTATGGATTTAGAACACAAACTTCTTAAAATTTATAACAGACACCTCCATCACAAGCCCATCCTTCGGGTTTCTTTTCCTCCACATCCTCTTCAGCATCACCTTTGGTTCCCTTGTCTTCCTCTATAGCACACTTTGGATGCAGATCAAAATCACACCCTACACAGTAAAATGACCACACGTTTCCTACTTCTTCACACCCATCAGAATTATACCTCACCCGTCGACTTAGCTCAAGCTCATGTTCATGGAGTGCATGATTCACCTTCGCGGGCCATCCCTTTCAAAACATTGACTCTTTCAGGTGTAAATGGATACCCCTCAGCGCCATAGTCCTTAATGATCCTGACCCCTTGATCACTTGAAACCTTACCAGTCCCATCAAGGATCACAAAATAAGGAATCCCCCTAACTTTAAACAGTTCCTTCAGCCGCTTTCGTGTCTCGGAATCAGAAAATGGAATGGCAAGCCATGGCATTTTCTCAAAGTAGGCATCAAATGCTTCATCAGCTCTATCAGACGAGATGAAGATTACTTCAAAGTCCCCTTTCGATGAGAGTTCTTCATAAACCTCTACCAAATTTGGGGTGAATCGGCGACATGGACCGCACCATGAGCCGGAAAAATATAACCCCACTGTCTTTCCTACCAAATCACTGATTTTAACCTGAAAAAGAACAAATTGGCATCCATTTCACTAGTTTGTATAGGGAAATACAGCACCAAGATTTGAATCCACATATGCCTCTCAATATAGCATAAAATAGAAAAGGGTTTGAATCAACCATCTAGTCAATTGCTTCCCTAAAACACTTCTTAATCGATGAAGAACAAAACCCATAACTTTTTTTTACCTAGAGTAGTTAAAGATTATGAACCTCAAATCATTCAATTCACATGAGAAGTTCAGAGATGGAAAACAGTGGAAAAAACCCAAGAAAAAAAAATTGAAGTTTTATCTGGGTTTTACCTTGTCACCGTTGTTGCGGATGAGGAAGTCCCTATCTTCCGAGGAAAGAAGAGAAACAAGATCGTGAGTAACGCTCTCGTTGCTGTTAGCCATAGCTGCTTCCTTTGACCCTGACTTCTCAAATCTGGTTTGCTTGGTGTTGCATGTATACATATATATATATATATATCTATCTCAAGGAATATACAATGGGTTATGCCATATTGCCATAGACTTGGTGACGAAGCAAAGGCCACGTCCTCTGATAGTCATGCTAAATATTCAATCAGAATAATCTAGAAGTGGGGGCCAATTGGGATATAGCTTTATCCAGTAATGTTTATCACAACAAAACTGTACCAAATTTCTGTGAATAAACTTCGATTAAATTTTTGTTTTACAGCTTTTTCAAAGTTTAATAATCTTTCAGCCATATGACATGTACCCAATTTCTGCAAGTTGAATTTTCTTAATGGTTTTTCCTTTGGAAGATAAGATGATCAATAAAGTAAAGTAACCACGGGACAAATTAACTGTGGTTGGCCACACCAATCAAACTTGCACTTCGTGTTGAATGAAATCAGACGGAGGGTATTAGATTTGTCATCTCTTACGTCATACCATCTCATTTACTCAATTTCTTTGGAATTCTCTTTCGGCATTAGAATTATATATCTAATTTGTCAAATCTTTCTAGCCGCTTAGCTCGAGAGGTGTCAAATGAGCGGCATTTTAGAATTATATTGTGCTTGGGGGTGGATGATAGGTGAGCCGGCTCGGGCCAAGCATACATAATTTTTTTTATCAATGTAAAACTTTAACATATAAAATATAGTATGTTAAATAATGTTAAAATATAAAATAGTAACATTATTTTATATATTTCAGACCGTGCAAAGTTTCAAAGAAAATTTTCAAGTTCCATCATTAAATTAGTTTGGCCTTAAAAACACACTTTCAAGCTTACAAATAATGGGTGAGCTTGGCCTGGCCAAACGGACCGTAGTCAGCCCTACCTTAGTACTCAATGTCAACGGCAAGTGTTTAGCATTTTAGAATTGTGTTGTGCCCGGAGGCAAGTGCTAGGCATGGCCTGTGCCCGTGTTTAGCATTTTAGAATTGTGTTGTGCCCGGAGGCAAGTGCTAGGCATGGCCTGTGCCCGTGACCGTGATGGGTCTTGTCTGTGCCATGCCGGCCCTCAACTACTAGGCTTGGGCTTGGCCCTCAACTATAGGCTACGGCTCGTCAAGACTAGTGCCCCAGCCCATTTCATACCGTATCTTGTGGGTGCCTTTCCGGATCATAACCCTTAGGATTGGGCATACCCATTTGAAACCCTGTCTTGTAGGCCCGGCCTGCCATTAACTGACTCGAGCCCATGCCAGCCCGGCCCATTCTACACCGATGTCAGTACTTTAAAATCTCTACTTGTCACATTGCATGATCTTTCAGAGACTCAAGTTTGTGATGGACAAAATTTCCATTTTGTGCTGTTCCGTCTCAACAAAATGCCTACGATGATCTCAATGCTAGCAATAAACTCAAACCATATACTCATTGGATTAAGAGTAAATATTTTTCCAAAATCATATACATCAATGGTCCATATATAATAAGATGCCAAGCAACATCAGAAATAGAAGAAGAAATACACCTTCAAAGCTTCAACTGAAATTACATGCCAAGTTTTATTATCATAGGTACCATAGATGCTGATGAAAGCAAGACGACGATATACCGAGCTGTTATGGATTTAGAACACAAACTTCTTAAACTTTATAACAGACACCTCCATCACAAGCCCATCCTTCGGGTTTCTTTTCCTCCTCCACATCCTCTTCAGCATCACCTTTGGTTCCCTTGTCTTCCTCTATAGCACACTTTGGATGCAGATCAAAATCACACTCTTCACAGTAAAATGACCACACGTTTCCGACTTCTTCACACCCATCACAATTATACCTCACCCGTCGACTTAGCTCAAGCTCATGCTCATGGAGTGCATGATTCACCTTCGCGGGCCATCCCTTCGCCATCTCCTCATGCTGTGCCTCAATCTCCTTCAACCGCTCCTCGGTGAAGGGATAAGCGTCAGCTCCATGATCCATAACAAGTTCTCTGGCTTCTGTGGTGACAGTCCGGCCGGTTGGCCCAAGGGCAACTAGCATAGGGATGCCACGGACCTGAAAAGTGCGCTTCAATGATGCCTGCCTCTCATCTCCAAAGGGAAGCGCCAGCCATGGCATCGTAGAGAAGAATTCTTCAAATGAGGTTTGATCCCTGTCACTGGAGATGAAAATCACTTCGAATGCATCATCCTTGGCCTTAATCTGGTGATACGCTTCAACAAGCATTGGTAGAAAAGCACGGCACGGAGGACACCAATGTGCTGAGAAGTACAGGAGGACATTTTTCCCAACAAGATCAGAAACTGGAACCTGTAAACACAGTTTCTTGTCAGAGATCACCACTACTTGTAAGAGATGTTAAAAGTATACTATTAGCTTATTTTCTTATATGATTAGTTTCCTCTTTTCTACTTTTTGTTCAAACACCCAATTGTACCCCCATTTAAAGAGGATCTCTCTCAATGTAGGAGTAACTTCTATTCTCTCTTCGAGAGTAATTTCTTCTCTCTCTTATATTATCTTTAAGCTTTATTCTAACGCCATATCAAAGCTATTCTAACACAGTATCAAATCTATTTCAACAAGAGAGATAAAAGACAGTTTCTATCATTAGAGTTTCCATTCTGACAAACTTACCTTGAGTCCATCTTTTCCAATTACAAAATTGCGATCTCCTGAAATCAAAATTGATTCGAGTGTTTGTGCTTCCCTTTTTGCCTTCTCAATCTCCTCAAGCTCGGCAAACTTTTCGGGCGTAAAAGGGTATGCCTTAGTGCCATGTTCTTCAATGGTCTCAACAACATCACAATGGAGGGTCTTTCCATCCGGGCCGATAATCACCAATGCAGGTAGAGTTGAAAGCTCGAAGTACCGAGCGAGCTTCCCACAGCTCTTGTCTTTAAAGGGAAGTGATAACCAAGGGATACTTCCGATGCTTTGCTTGAAGGATTCTTCATCACCATCAAGAGGGATCGTCACGATCTCAAAGTCCTCCCCCTTCGCCTTCAACTTCTTATAAACCTCAACGAGTTTTGGAGTAAATTGAAGGCATGGCTTATATGAAGACAATAAGAAATACAGGCCTACAGTCTTTCCTTCAATCTCAGAGACAGAGACCTTGTACATAACAATATGAAAAAAATATATTCAGATGAAAAACAAATGAAAGGAACTAAATTTTTAATGTTTTAGTACTTGAGCTCTGCAATTGAAACTCACCTCCTTCCCATCAGCTGTGACCACAAAGTCGCGAGAACCGGAGACTAGGATAGATTTCAAGGATTGTTCCCTCCTAGCTATTTCTTCCTGCTCCTTAATTTCTTTGAGCCTTTCTGAGGTAAAAGGATACACATCAACCCCATAATCCCCAATGATTTCAACTCCATCCTCAGTCAAAACCTTCCCACTTTCATCAAGGATCACAAGGTAAGGTATCCCCATCACCTTAAAGAGTTTATCCAAGCGGTCACGCGTCTCCGAATCAGAAAAGGGGATGGCAAGCCACGGCATCTTCGAGAAATACCCCTTAAACGACTCGTCATCTTCATCCGCCGAGACAAATACAATCTCAAAATCGCCATTCGGTGACAGTTCCTTGTAGACCTCCACTAGAATTGGAGTGAACTTTCGACACGGGCCACACCATGATGCCGAGAAATAAAACCCGACCTTTTTCCCCTTCAAACTGTCAATTTTGACCTGCAACATTAAGAATTTATCTTATTATTTCCATTCAGAACAACTCAAATTTCTGCATAAGTACTCTGTTATAATCGTTCAGGCAATACAACTTTCTGCCGCTAAATGCAAATTCAGCTAATTCAGTCTATCCCAACATAGAAATCTATAAAAGCAAATGAACTTGTGTCAAATAAAAAAATACAGCAAACACGCAGCTGAATAAGGGGCATATATAAGCAGAGTTACCCCAAGCATACTTGGTCCATAATTTGCAAATTAATAAGGGGCACATATATATATATATATATAGTTCCACCTTCATTTGCTCAAATCACCAAACACAGCTCAATTTTAATCATCTGAAGTTAACAAAAAAAATCCACTTGTGTCGAATTTTAATCATCAGATAACACAGCAATAGTAGCTATATATATACGTACATAACTGTATACACAGTGATACCACCTGAACAATAAAGAGAGAAACTAGAAATCAAGAATTTCTTAGATCAGACCGCAGAGAAGAAAATTGATTGGCCGGAGTAAAGCAAGAAGGCAAATACCTGATCGCCATTGTTGCGAATGAGGAAGTCCCTCTCCGACGAAGAGAGTAGAGACCGGAGATCATGGGTTTCGTCGCCGTTGTTTTGCTCAACAACACAATCTTCACGACCCTCCATTTTCTCTCACTGTTAATCCAAACTTGACTGAAGATGCGAAACTGAAAAATGAGGCATTGGGCAGAGCTTCAAGCCGCTATATATAGACTGTGAAAAATGGGAGATGATTTTCCGACATTTTCTTTCTGATTTTCTGTTTGGTTTACGGTTCTGGATTCTTCTTTTCTTGATAACTAAGAAATGCTTCCAAAGTCGGCGTGGGAACAACGCGGGAGTCAGTCGGACACGTCAAATCTACTCCCTGTTGACTAAGATACATCAGGATAATTGTCCACTTTGTCAGTCGGTGTCACAGATACATCACTGATATTGGCCTCGATTACATTTGGACCGTCGACGCGTAGAGATGATAACGTGTCTCGCTGACATCATTGACATGAACGGTCCCGATGCAATTGTGTCGTGTGTGATTTTGTTAAAAAAAAGAAAAAAAAGAAAAAAAGAGAATGTACCTACCATTAACTGTTTAAAAAATCAGTAACCGTATTCTGCTTATTGTTAGTTTTGTTACGAGGTCATGGCTCACCTCACCTCATGGTGGATGAGCCGCCTCAGATTTCTATATATATCAGTGGTAAGAAGAAGAAAAGGGAGAGCAAAACAAAAACGAGAAAGAAGGAGAGAGAGATAGAAGAGAGAGAAAAGAAAGAGAGAAAGCGTGCGTGAGAGAGACAGAAGACAGAGAAAAGAGGGAGAGAGAAAGAAGAGAGAGAAAAGAGGGAGAGAGAAAGAAGAGAAAAGAAAGGAGAAGAGGAAAAGAGAAGAAAGAAAAAGGCAAAAAATGTAGGTAAATTATTTACATTCATTTCTATTGTTTCTATCTTTTGTATTATGAAAGCAATACATGGGTGATCAAGAAGATCTATCCCCAGTTTCAGAAGAACTATTTTATTATTCTATTTTGTCTTATGAAAGCAAGACATGCTTGGGTGATCAAGAAGATCTATCCCCATAGTTCTAGAAGAACGAGTTAATAATAATTATGTGACAGTTCCAGAAGAACTCGTTTTATTATATACTGTGTTTTGCTTGCTGCAAATTTATTTAATTCATAACAAGTTTTTATTTTTTATTATATATTTTATTTTTATTTTTATTTTTATTTTTTATAATTTAATAATAATATTTATAAATTATTATTTTATTAAAAATATTATATCAATGTTATAGAATTAAAATATATATTTATTTTAATATTTTTTTATATTTTTATTTTTAAAAAAATAAAAAATAAAAACAAAAATCAAAACTAAACGCAGTGTCTTTGGATCACAACTTCATAAAACTACAAGCTAAAAGCTAGATACAACTACACTATGCATGGTTCATGAACAAGATCACATACATACAACCCCGCCGCGGCAGCAGCGGCTGCGGGAGTCCATTTTGTTTTTATTTTGTTTTATTAAATTTAAGTTCTAAACATAAAATAAAAAAGCTAAAATATCTTGCCGCGGCGGCTGCAGGAGTCCATTTTGTTTTAATAAATTTAAGTTCTAAACATAAAATAAAAATGCTAAAATATCTTGTGAGCGGGGAGGGGTGAACTAATAGTAAATGTATAGATATAAACTCGCATGGCAACAACGTAGACATTTTTACTTTCCAGGACACAAGTGAAATCACGGGTTGAAGTGTCTTACAATAAATTTAACAAATTCAATATAATTTTTTTTTTATTTATCCATAGCTGATTCAAGAGTGAGTGCTTAGTCTTGAAAGTATTGTAAAAAAAGAAAAAAAATTTATTTTCCAAATTTATCATGTAACCCAAAACAAACAAACGACTAAATAGCGTCTTATTGACGGGAATCTGAAGGCCGGAGTCGCCAGAGATGAATTTTCGAAGCGGGATGGAGGGGTTTGATGGAGAGTAACGGTGTTTGATAAATGAATATATTTGATATATTTTTTTGATAGGAAATAGCGTCTTATTGGGCTATCGTTTTTAATGATAATGCTGTGGCCGCATTTTGATTCTTGACCATTCATTTAGCTATAAGATTAACGATCACGACGAAAAGTATTGTAAGTATGCTAGTAAGGAATATCCTTTTCCTTTATGACTCTCTTTATGCTAACAACTCTTTTTTTGTCGTCTTGTATATGTAACTGTTGATCTAATAAAATGCGAGACCAAACAATGAAGGAAGTCAAGATGATGAAACGAAGTCTTGTTGATTTCAATTTTTTTTTAGGACAGACCAATTGACTGAAATTTTTTTGCTATCAAGATGTAAAAAATACCACGGACGTGATCCACATTGGGTTACAATTTAACCCATAAATAATTGGGTGTCTTTTTCAATTTCTGTTTTGGTTCATTACTATTTGCATATCTACTTTTGTTAAAAAAACATGTTATTATTAATCTTCTAGTCCAGAATATGTTACCAACTGATTATATTGAGGTTAAAAGCAATGGAGAATGGAGTTGCGGATATACATATAGCTACAGGACTCGGGGTGCTGGGAACGAAAGGGCATGACTTCAAGGCTAGGGTACCTTGAAGCAGAAAAGTGGAGATTGCTTTAGAGTTCAACCGTTAATCTCCGGGATGAAAGTTCATGGGGGGCCAAAGGTGGCTATGACGCCCCTATCTTTAAAAAATTGCTCTAATCTATAGTATACGTCTAGCTAAAAAAAATTAACAACATGTGGAATGAGTCCTCTCCACTTGTTACTGGTCCCCCTTAGTACAATATTCTAGTTTCGTCCCTAAATCTCAAGTTTTGAAATTGTTTCAGATATGTAATCTTCATTTATGTGAATATCTCTTTCTCAGGATTATCAGGAGGAGCAAAGAAGTGGATGTGCATGACTTCAAGGCTCAAACAGGAAAGTAGAGATTGCTTAAGGCCTCAAGTATTAATGTTAATATTGAGTGATTTCGAATTGGCTCAAATCTGTAATCACTATTTATACTGAATATCTCTTACTCGTGGACGTAGGCACAAATATTTGTACTGGTTTTGTACTGATCCATTCTCTGTGCATATTTTCTCTTTAGTCTGAGCTTGTGGATCGCGAGTGTGCTTCCTTTATGTGTGCCCTCGGTTGAATCCCAGCAGTACTAAAGGAAAAATTATAATTTGTTGTTGATAAATTTTTTATGGAAATTTCCGGCCACATTTGGTAATGGTTATTGTTTTTGTTTTTTATTTTTTTTTTCAAGAAAAACAAAGAACAATGTTTGTTTAATTTTCTTTTTGTTTTTTTACAAAATTTAGTAAAAAAATTAAAAATATTAAAATAGGTGTGTTCTTTCTTACTAAAACATTGGTCTAATACTATTGACACAACGATAATCTATAAATACCCATTACCAGATCATAAAAAACACAGAGCAAAATACACAATAAAAATAAAAACTGACAGCATTATCAAACGGATCCTCCGTATCGTTAAATGTTATAGCTCAAGTAAATTCAGTCAGTTGCCAGTTGTTAAATGATATTCAAGAATTTTTTTAATAGGGTTTGTAAGGTGTAGACAATAGATGAGATGTACAATCTTTGCAAAAAAGAAGTATCATTTGGAGGAGTAAATATTAGGTGCAATGATGATATCACATCATCATGCGGATATGACATAATAGGTCAATAATTATAACAAAAAAGTCTTATAAATCCTAATAATCAGTATCACCGGTGTAAACTAATATTGTCTCCACTTCGAAGTCTAAAGTCTCAAATGTTACCTAACTTGGAATGTGAATGCTTTTTTATTTTCCTTCGTGCATTTGATAAAACTAGCCACGTGCACGTGTTGCCAATTATATGTTAATAATTTAAAAATAAAAATTATACAACAATTATACTTAATATCATCATTAAACATCTTCATAAAACACTTAAATTGATCTTTTTATATTTATATAATGTCTCATTACAATAATTACCTTTACAACTTTTATGGGTAACCAAACCAAATAAAAAGAAGAAGATTTTTGTTATATTCATATTTCCATTTCAACTCCACCTAAAAAATAAGTAAACTTAGGTTCTTTCAATGTTTTTTTCTTTTACTAATTTTTCATTTCCTTTCCCTTTTACTCCATATACTCAAGATTCAAACATAACACAATTCAATTAATGCATTCTAATTCATTAATCATGTCATAAATTGAAATTGAATTCCACGTGACTTGGTCAATAATTTCTTCTATTCGTTTATGTGTCTCCCAACATAGTATATACAAATTTGTTGAAAACATCGGATGCGTGAGAATATACCAATCCTGTCAATTAAAGAATGTGCAACTCAAATAAAAAATTAGACCCAATTCAAATAAAGAATATAGAGTCAACTATTGCTTAATTTTGGTTTTTAATTATTGTCTTTTTAGGTGTGGGTCCTACAAAAATAAAAAGAAATAAATAATCTATTCCCACTATGAAAAATTAGAATATTGTTAAGTGGTGCTCCAACTCTTACATAAGTGAGGGGTGATGGTGGGCTTTATATTTATGTGAGAAGTGAAACATTACCTGACAATACTAATGTAATATTAAATTATTTTTTTTATAAATACAACATAAAAAGTGTTTGGACATAACTTATTTAATATATTATAACTTATATTTATAATTTTTTTAAATTATATTTGAATAAGTGACTTAAAATAAGTTATGTTTTTTAAAAAAATTATTTTTAAAAATAACTTATAATTTATAAGTGAATATTCATAAACAGGGTAGGCCTCCCTTGTCATTAAATGCGTTGGAAAGGCATGAGCAGATAATTCGTAGGGTGGAATCATTAAATTACACGTGGCTTCTATTCAATGAATGAAGCAAAGTCGGCTGCCAAAACGAAAATAAAAGACCTAAGCAAGGGCCTTTAAGTAATTTCATAGGAGGAAAAATGCAAATCGAAATGCATGTGACCTCTCGCTTTTGCATCACAGGATGAAAAAAGCAAGTCGGAGTGCAGGTGAGCTGTCGCTTTTACAGTAGTAGTAGATGCAACTACAAGGTAATGACGTCCTGCTAATTTTCTTTTTTCAAAAATTTATGACGAGTAATTTTCTGAAAAAATTCTGTATTTTTTTTGGGTAATTGAGAATTTTATATAAGAAAAAATATATTTTTATGTGATAATCTTAAAATATGTTTCTGTTAATTTTATTTATTTTTATGTGATACTGTTATTTTTCTGTTCACTTATGGATTAAATATAAATTGAGTATTAGTGTGCTTAATCAATATTAACAATAAACAAAATCTCTATAAAGCAGATAAGTAATCGAGTTATTCAAAGAGATTAAGAAATAAAAAAAAATACTGCTGGCCTAGAGAGAGTCATAAAGGAAAAAAAATAATTTATTGATTATTAATCTTTTCATCAATTATTGCTAAATAACATTCAACCAAACTATTCGACCTATGACAGCTCAGAAACATTCGCCCAGCTGTCTTATCAGTTGTTATCATTAATTAACATGTGTCCCTCAAAGCCTTTTTGTCTGATTATGCAAAATTTTAAAAATTATATTCTATGAAAATACAATTTTTAACATTTTATATAATAAAATTATAAAACAAATCATACTTAGATTGTGATATGTCTTAAGTAAGAGCACACTTTAGTAAACCTGAAATCTAAACATAGTGTAAGTCAACTATTATATATATATATATGTTAGAAGCCTGCCGTGAACCCAACGCCAACTTTACATGAAGAGAGAAAAAGCGTAGAACACCAAAGAAGGATGCCTGACTTGGTTCATTTGCATATATGATATGAGCAAACTATATATATATATATATATTTGGGCAGTTGATCAATAAAATAAGTGTCTAGTGGAACAATGCCTTTAAACGTACTCCATCACATGTATGGGGGGCAGGTTTCTTCAAGTTTGCAAGGATAATAAAATATAGGGGTAAATATTTAATCTTCTTGACTTGAGTGAAAATTAAATTATTCTTCTGTTGTTTAAAAGTAGATAGATGATCTTCTGTGAATTAAATTTATTAGTAAAATAAATAAAAACTGTTAGATTTAATAAAAATTATGTTATAGGGGTATATTAATCATTTTATCCCTCCAAATTAGAATATCAAAAAAATAATTTTGTACTTTTATGTGAAAATAAAGTGTTGTCTTTCGAGAGTTTTTTTTTTTTTGTTATTTCACCAAATCTTCTTTTTGATATTTTATTTTAGAGAAATAAAATGACGAAAGGATACTTTTATGATAGAATTTTATTTAAATTTAACAGTTTTCATTCATTTTGCAGATAACTTCAAGCCACAGGGGGTCATGTGTTCACTTTTAAATAACAAAGGAGTCATTTAATTCTCGATTAAACCACAAAGGGTAAAATGTAATTTCTCAGTATGATCATGTGTGTGTTATCGTACGAGCTGACTTTGTTTAGCTTAATAAATAAGAGAAGGATTCTCAGCTTTGTGTCTTTAATTCACAGATATTTGTGAATGATCAGTTGTAATATTTGTATATGTATAAATCGAATTAGTGGGTGTTTATTAATAAGAATAGGGTTTTCTTTATGTTACAGCATGCATGACAGACATATATAATTATATACTAATGGATAAGAGTTTGTTTGAATGTTGAGATGTATTTCTAAATTGAAAGAATGGGACTAAAATGAGTTTAAAAGTGGGTGTAAATGAGAGTGTATTGAAGTGATGAACAGAACGGAAGAATGGATGCGCTGCCTGGGAATTTGGTGCCTGGAAATTCAATCTGTGTTGTATGATTTGTAGTTTAGCAAAATTTGTATTTATTTGTTGAGTTCTGCTACCAACAGCTGTGACTGATAGTCAGTCGTCGGTTGATGGTGGCCACCTCAGTCTAAACCCATCATTAGTTGGTGGATTCTAACTGAGATGACCATCATTAACCAATGATTGACCTTCAGTTGCGACTGATGGTAGTATTTTCTTTATGTATTTATTAATATATAGCTTTGCCAGTATGACATATTAGAATAATACTTTTAACAAAAATGCAAACGTTAATAACATATTGGAAATTCAACCATTTAACACAAAATGTTGATGGACGATTGGCGGAACAATTTTATAGGGAAAATTTCAACACTAGGAATAATACTTTTCATAAAAATGACCATGATATTTAAAAAAAGAATTAATTACACTTTGTACTTTTATACTTTACACCAAATTTCACTTTAAAACTTTTATTTTTACTTGTAACAATTAAATCTTTCCACTTCTAATTAATTTGTTGTAATGTCAACCTTTTGTTTAAAAAATTAATAGAAAATTTACATATGATAACCATATGATCTTTTCAAGGGAACATATATGTAAAATTTAATATTTTTTCATACAAATGCTCATATATATTACAAGTGAGTTGAATTAAGAGTTTTTATATAAAGCTTAATTACATTATATATATCACAAAGTTGTTACACCGATAATTTTATAGTGATTTAAGATGAATTTGTGGTAAATTATTAAGAAGAAGTATAATTTTACATCTTTTGCAAAGAGTGTTACTTTGGCAAAAAAAACTCGTTTTAGTAGTACTAATAACAATTTTACTGATTCATTGGACGTACGGAAGTTACCTGAGCGCCATTCGTTAAAAGCTCTTTTGACATTGACTCGTTACGTAAATAAGTTAAATTTGAACACATTTTAAATCTTGTTAATTGTCAGCTTGAACTTGGCTCAATAAGCTTATACATACTAAAAATTTTAAACTACTTGAGTTTGGTCAAATAAAACTAGTTTTAACGTTGCTCAAAAGTTAAATAAGCCAAACTTGAATACATTTGTAAGCTCATTAAGGTTTTCAAACCAACTTGAACAACCTACTACTTGGCTCGACTTGTTTACCGTCCTAATTGCATAGTTCTCGTATATAGGTTTTGCTTTTCTTTAAACTTAGAGCAGATAATAAGTCTACTAAAAAAGAATTAAAATCACCAGGTACGTGACACGTTCAATGCACGAGCTTATAAAAACCATAAGAGCATCTCCAAAGGTGTTCTTTATTTTGAAGAGCCAAAATATATTAAACTAATAAACTCTCTATTTTGGAGAATCACTTCTACAAATTTACTCCAACCCCACTCTCTATTTTAGCTATTTATTCCAACTAATTTTCAAGAATAAAGATTAAATAAATGAAAAATTGCATACTGTTTTTGAGAAATACTGAGAAAAAAATCTATGAAATCATATTTCTAGAGGAGGGGGTTAGATTTATTACAGAGAAGGGGAGGTGAGGTCGGAGGGCTTGGAATAGTGGTTGAACGAGGGAGGGAGGGACAGTGAGGGAAGGGTTTTTGGGTTGGGTGAGAAAGGGGTTTACAGAGGGAAGGAGGGATGGTGAAGGAGGAGAGTTGCAGGAAGGAAGGAAGAGAGAGAGAGAGAGAGAGAGAGAACTATACCTGGTGGAGGGAAAAGAAAGAGAAGCGAGCTTCTCATGCTCGTTACATGTAGCTAGCCGATTTGCCAAAATGTAAAATAGCTAGCAGAGTAGAGAGCCTCTTGGAGCAGAAAAAAAAGCTCAAACTCTGTAAAATGACTAAAGAGTTAGGTTTGAAGAGGCCTTTGGAGATGCTCTAAGGATATACATGTTGTCAACACAAATAGTGATTGTTATATGACATTAATGAGCAAAGTTAAGAACTATCATGGCAATGCAGAAATTAGTTATTAGCCAAAAATAATTTTGGACAAAACATTTACGATTACAAAATTGTGATATGAATTATGAAAGGAATTAAAAAAAAAATGATTGAGGGAATATTTCAAAATTTTAACTTGTCATATAGAATACTTAGGAACAGAGTAAAAAGAATTTAAGAATTTAGGAAGTAAATAAATAATTTTGGAGCCAAATATTAAGATGAAAATAATTAAGGTTTCAATTATTTTGGAGGAATTTTGAATCTATTTCCAGAGAATCTCATTACCTGCTAAAGGAAGAGCCATTTTGGGGTCCGTTTCTATTCAAATTTCCAAGCAAAGTTTCATGTCTGGGCTCGACATCCAGATTTCAAATGCTTTTGATCCTTTTGCTGATTAGGATTCAGGCATATACTGATTCAGCGGTTCAACCTCTAGGCTATTGAGGCTTCTTCGGCTCTCAATTTTTTAAGGACCCAAATTTTTGCAATCTATAATAAAAGTCCTATATGTTCTCAATTTATTTTTATTTTTTTAAAAAGGTAGCAATCTAGCTCAAAGAAAAGTCACAATTCAGCTACTAGTGAACTTCTGGAAGAAAACAATTGGTCTACTCTGGCATCGGGCAAGCTTTGGCAGTGAAGTGTGCTAAGCTTGGTGCTTAAAACACTAACTAATATGTTTTTGCTGCCTTTTTCTTTAACCAAAGATGTACCTTTTGATGAAAATTCCTTAAATTGCATAGAAATGCTTTCCACTATGCTCCCTCTTAATTTTAACAGATCATCTCTGACCACACTTTCTTTATTAATTCTGGTTGTTGAATTCTCTCTAACAATCTTACTGTAGTTGTTGTGCAGGTAAAAAAGCTCCACCAGGAGGGAAAGCTGAACCTATTAGTGGACAAAGATTTAAAGGGCAATTTTGACAGGGTAGAGCTAGAAGAAATGGTTCAAGTTGCCCTTATGTGTACTCAATTCAACCCGTCTCACCGCCCAAAAATGTCCGAAGTCTTGAGGATGCTGGAAAGTGATGGCTTAGCCGAGAAATGGAAGGCCTCACAAAATGTTGAGACGACACTAATGTACCTCCCATCATTAGAGAATCCTCCTCTAATATATTCAGATTCTGTTAAAATTTTTAGTATTGGCTAATTTCGTAGACAAAAATATTTTGTTTGTAATTTTGTTTTAAAATTATATTTAGGTAAAAAAAATCTAAGATTCAAGTTCAAACTGTTAGAGTACAAATTGCCTAAGTTGTCGTACAAGTCTTTAAAGCATGCAAAGTTGAAACTTTAAAAATTGAAAGACCATATCTCTATGCTCATGTGTCTGTTCAAGCTATATAATATATGAACTTCATATAACTTTTCGAGAGCAATCGGAATGTGCAGAGATGATGGCTCGATGATGACTTGAGCCATGTTCGCTCGAGCCAACCTCGAGCCAACATAGGTTAGCTTGAGCCATGCGGCAAGATCAACTCGAATTAGAGTCCAAAATTGCTAACATATTGTATATTTGAGGACTCTCAAGCCAGACACTATTCGACCAATTAAGAGGAAGTTTAGACCTATATTTTAAGTACAGAAATAAGCTACAGAAATACATAGGGTTCTACATATTGTTGTGATCTCTTTTTGGAATAGAAAAAATACAAAATAGAGATAATATAGCGAAGAGAAAGAAACAAAACGGTGGAGTAGATAATATGCGTTTTTGAGTTTATAGATTATCTTCATCGTTGTTACAAATTTGAAGAACAAAGTGGAGAAATCGTCTTAGTAGTTTGTGAGGATGAAGAAGAACACTGTGGTGATTCGGTGTTAAAGTTGAAGCCAGAAAGAACAGAAATTCGAGGAGTCGAGCAAGTAAACTTCAACCGTGGAGTTCGTTTGTTATGGTTGTAAATTGGACTTATGTAACCTGTTAATTATAGTGCTTGACTTGCTGAACGTGATTTTTTTTTCCAAGTTGAGTTTCTATGAGAAAAATCTCTGTATCTCGTTCTTTACTGCTTTTATGCTTATAAGTAAGTAAATCTACGTTTAAATTGAAATAGGTCAAAGCTCAACTTAAAGGTTAGTAATTCAGGAATTAAGAATTTTCAAATTCCATAGATGAATCTTAGCTCATGATTGAAGCAATGGAACACTCTGCCCCGGGGGCAAAAACCCAACTTCTCTTTTTTTCTTCTCTATACAGTTTCTTTTTATGTGAATTAGTTGCCCAGCTTTGAACTGAAAAGTATTTGATTGGTATTGATAGAGGTTGAATGAATGTATTCATCTGTAAAAAAGGAAAGTAATGTACAAGCATTTGGTTCTTGAAATATATGTTGAGTTGATAGTGCCCTTCATCAAAATTTTTGGAATCAAACTACGAAATTGAAATGCAAAAAAGTCCAATTATCCACTAACAAATTTGACACAAGCATGATCCTAGACCCTGGATCATTAGATTTTTGAACTATGGCTTCTCTCGTATATTTTCATACACGAATTCTGTCACGTAATGGTAATATTGCCAACTTTCTGTGAAATTTAATTAATTAAAGCTTCTTTTTAGATAAATAATCAACCATTTTACGAGTTCAACCATTCTTTGTAAAGAATGGTTGAACTTAAGACAATGGAGCATGTCATGAATAAGAATTGAAAAAATATAATCTTCCTCTTGTGCCAGTAATTGTCATTTCATGTACGCGTGGGGTCTAGACATTACAAATACAAAAATATATATATATATATATATATATATATTTATATGCACTAGTCTAGTGAGCCCTCTCATAATGAGCTCATATCAGACTTAAAACAACTACATAAGTAATATAATAGGCACTACACATAGGCTAAATCTAATAGATCACTATCATGTATGTCTCCTAACAAGTCCGTATTTTTTTTCGTAAAACAAAATCAGTTAATAGAAATGGAAAAATGTAGCATTGCCTTCATATATAATAAACAAGTATAAGCTCAATTAATCCAACATTTGCTTCGTAAAAACACACTCAAGACTGAGGAACCTTCTCTTCTTTATTAAGCTAAACAAAGCCAGATATATAATACAATATTACATTTGTTACAAGTCATTTGAACACAATGACACTCCTATTTATATTTTCTTAATTATGCCAAACATTAGAAGATCTCCCAAAAATTATTGCATAGCCACACGATAAACTTTAAAGGCATTATTATTCATTATACGTTGGGCTGCCCGCCATGTAACCTGTTCTTGCCCATATTTTGCACAAAAAATTAAGAGTTTAATTTTGATGCAAATGCACCAAGTCAAGTTGCTGTAGGAAATTGAACAGAAATTTTCAACCTGTGAGAAACAAAAATAGAGAAAAACACACGTTAAAGAAAAAACAATCACACGCACATTAACGTGGTTCGGCAATTTGCCTACGTCCACAGCGTTGCAGGGATTTTCACTATGATCAGGAAAAAATACAGAGTGTGGCTACAGTTATTCTCCTCTCTCCAGAAACACAACACCACCAAACCCTAATTACAAAATTGCGTTTTATACATCCTGCGCACAGGATTCACAATGGGCAAAAAAGCAGGCCAAGCTTCCGCTCCACGGACTAAGCCTCAGAAAATTTTCCATTAAAAACCATGCAACATTATCTGGGTTGGGTCAGGTTTTCAAATCGGATCAAACAAAACTAGGCTCCACAAAGGCCCAACAAATCTCCCACTTGGAGGCTAGTTCAATCACCAACATCAACCGCAATCCTCCAAAAACAATCCCTCATCCCTGCAACTCATCCTTGTGTCCTCAAGCCAGAAGGCCAACTGAAGCTGCACACAGCTTCAACTTCTCAATAGTGACACCCTTAGTCAACATGTTTGCCGGGTTCTTAGATCCACAAATCTTCTCAAGTATTACCAACTTATCTTGAACAAGGTAACGGATAAAGTGGTATTTTGTCTGTATATGCTTCGACTTTAAATGCAAAGTCGAATTTTTTGCAAGAAAGATTGCACTCTGACTGTCACTGTGTAGAATGCCCATCTTCTGCTTCTTACCCAATTCATCTAAGAAACCATGTAGCCAAATCATCTCCTTTCCAGCTTCAGTTGCTTCAACATACTCAGCTTCTGTAGTAGACAAGGTGACAATCTTTTGTAGATTTGAAGCCCATGATATAGTTGTACCACCCAGAGTAAAAACAAACCCAGTAGTACTCTTTCTACTATCAATATCACCAGCAAAATCATCATCTACATAACCCTGCAATTTCAAACTTGCACCTGTGAAGCAAAGACATGTATTTGATGAACCCTTCAAATGTCTCAGAAGCCACTTGACTGCCTCCCAATGCTGTTTTCCAGGCTTACTCATGAATCTGCTCACAACTCCCACTGCATGTGCAATGTCTGGCCTTGTACACACCATAGCATACATCAAGCTGCCAATAGCTAAGGCATAGGGCACCTTGCTCATATAGTCCCTTTCTTTTTCTGTCTTCGATGACTGTTCTTTGCTTAGTTTGAAATGACTACCCAAAGGAGCGCTCACTAGTTTAGCTTCATTCATGTTGAATCTGCTGAGAACTTTCTTCACATACTCTGACTGTGAAAGCTTCAAAGTACCATTAGCCTTGTTTCTAATGATTCTCATAACAAGGATTTGCTTTGCAGCTCCCAAATCCTTCATTGCAAACTGTTTAGACAATTGCTTCTTCAGATTATTAATCTCCTCAATGCTAGAACCTGCAATAAGCATGCCATCCACATACAACAATAATATGATGTAAGAATTGTCAAAAGACTTAACATAGCAACAATGATCAGCTTCACATCTCTTGAACCCAATTCTATGCATAAAACTATCAAATTTCTTATACCACTGTCTAGGAGCTTGTTTTAGGCCATACAAGCTCTTTCTCAGTTTGCAGACTAGATTCTCTTGTCCCTGAGCAATGAACCCTTCTGGCTGAATCATTTAAATGTCTTCCTCCAAGTCACCATGAAGGAACGCTATCTTCACATCTAACTGCTCAAGATGTAAATTTTCTGCAGCCACCATTCCCAATACCAGTCTGATTGTTGACATCTTCACAACAGGAGAAAATATCTTTGTGTAGTCAATGCCCTTCTTCTGCTGGAACCCTTTAACAACTAATCTGGCCTTGTAGCATTTGCTACCATCATGCTCATTCTTTATTCTGTATACCCACTTGTTGTGCAAAGCCTTCTTTCCTACTGGCAACTCAGTCAGTACCTATGTTTGATTCCCCAACAAGGAATCCATCTCATCCTTCATGGCTAACTCCCATTTGCTTGAATTTTCATCTTGCAAGGCTTCTTTATAGCATTCTGGCTCACCACCATCAGTCAACAGGAGATAATTTAGAGCGGGTGAATAACGCTGTGGAGGTCTAATATTTTTGGAAGATCTGCGAACTTCAACTACAAGTGAACTTTGATCTACCTGTGAGTTTACATTCTCCTTATCTTCTTCACCCCATTTCTGGACAGTACTTTCAGTCAATTCATCTAAGTTGACAAACTCAAATTTCTTTTGAACTATCTCTGTAACATCTGACACTACAGTTGACCTGTCCTTGTACATAACCTGTTCATTAAATACTACATTTCTACTTCTGATGATTTTCCTGTTTTGTTCATCCCAGAACCTATAGCCAAATTTCTCATCACCATAGCTAATGAAAAAATATATTTTAGACTTTGCATTAAGTTTACTACGAGTATCAGAATCAATATGAACATAAGAAACACAACCAAAAACTTTTAAATGTGAAAACTTTACCTCTTAACCGCTCCAAACCTCCTCAGGAAGTCTGAACTCCATGGGGACTGATGGTCCTCGATTTTTCAGGTAAGCTGCAGTGCTAACAGCATCAGCCCAGAAATTTTTGGTAGTTCAGCATGCAATCTCATACTCCTAGCATGCTCATTGAGAGTTCTGTTCATGCGCTCAGCCACACCATTCTGCTGTGGTGTCCTAGGAATGGTCTTTTCCATCCTAATTCCCTGTGCAGCACAATACTCACTAAACCCTCCATCTATATACTCTTCTCCATTATCTGACCTCAAACATTTAACTTTCAAACCTGTTTCTGTTTCAACCATGGCCTTCCACTTCTTAAAAGTTTCAAATACATCAGATTTATTTTTCAGAAAATAAACCCATACCTTTCTGCTTGAGTCATCAATGAAAGTGATATAGTACCTGGAACCTCCAAGGGATGCAACCGGAGAGGGCCCCCACAAATCAGTGTGTACTAACTCCAATTTTTCAGCCTTCAGTGTCCTAACAGTTTTCAAGAAGCTCACCTTTTTCTGCTTTCCTAAGATGCAGCTTTCACACATGTCAAAATCAATGGACTTCAATTCTAGTAGTCTTCCTTTTGACTGCAGCATCTTCATCCCTTTCTCACTCATGTGACCAAGTCTACAGTGCCATAGACTTGTATAGGTACTTGCATCAGCAACTGCAATTGTGTCCCTTGGACTTGAGGTCATATATAGAGTACCAGTCTTCTTTCCATGAGCCAATACCCTAGCTCCCTTTGTAACCTTCCAAGTACCACCAACAAATAGTATTGCATGCCCTTCATCATCAAGTTGTCCAATAGAAATCAGATTCCTTCTCAGATCAGGAATATGTCGAACTTTCTCCAGTAACCAGATAGACCCATTGGGTAACAATATCCGAACGTCTCCCATACCTACAACATCCAAGGCTGAACCATCAGTCAAATATACCTTACCAAAATCACCTGCAACATAATTTTGTATGATTTCTCGGTGTGGAGTGGTATGATACGAAGCTCCTGAATCCAAAACCCAATCATCAAGTGGACTGTCTACTGCAAGAAGTAATGCATCCTGTACCTCTTCTGTTACAGCATTGGCAGAATCATCTTCATTCTTCTTCTTAGGAATTTTGCATTGCTTCTTAAAGTGACCTGTTTTCCCACAGTTCCAGCATTGTACTTGTTGGCCTGATCTAGATTTGCTTCTGTTCCGATTAGAATTTCTGGTGTTTGATCTGCCCCGGTTTGAATTTCTGTCATTACCTTTGCCTTTTGTCTCAAGGTTTAGGGCAGAGCTAGATCTTGAGATTTCACCTGCATCTTTTCTGCGAATCTCCTCAACAAAAATTAAATCTCGGATGTCATTGTACTTCAGCTTTTCCTTTCCCATAGAATTGTTTACTGCCATCCTCATTGCTTCCCAATTGTTTGGCAAAGAAGCCAAAACGATTAGTGCACGAATCTCATCATCAAAATCAATTTCTACAGACGACAATTGATTTGTGATAGTGTTAAATTCGTTCTGATGTTGTGCTACTGATGCATTCTCTGCTATCTTCAAATTGAACAATTTCTTCATCAGATGTACCTTGTTGTTTGCTGACGGCTTTTCATACATAATGGATAAAGCCTTCATCAAATCTGCTGTGGTCTTCTCCTTTACAACATTATGTGCAACAGATATAGACAACGTTAACCTGATAACTCCCAGTACCTGTCTGTCAAGAAGCTCCCATTCCTCAGCGTTCATTGCCTCAGGTTTTGTCCCCAAAAGAGGCAGATGCAATTTCCTCCCATAGAGATAATCTTCAATCTGCATTCTCCAATACGCGAAGTCTGTGCCATCAAACTTTTCTATTCCGGACGTCTTTCCTGCTTCCTCTGCCATTGCTCCCACTCGAACTTAACCCTAGGCTCTGATACCAGTTGTAGGGAATTGAACAGAAATTCTCAACCTGTGAGAAACAAAAAAAGAGAAAAACACACGTCAAAGAAAAAACAATCACACGCACAAGACAATGTTTTAACGTGGTTCGGCAATTTGCCTACGTCTACAGAGTTACAGAGATTTTCACTATGATCAGGAAAAAAATACAGAGTGCGACTACAGTTATTCTCCTCTCTCTAGAAACACAACAACACCAAACCTTAATCACAAAATTGCGTTTTATACATCCTGCGCACATGATTCACAATAGGCAACAAAGCAGGCCAAGCCTCCGCTCCATGGACTAAGTCTTAAAAAATTTTGTATTAAAAACCACGCAACATTATCTGGGTCGGGTTAAGTCTTCAAACTGGATCAAACAAAACTAGGCTCCACAAAGGCTCAACAGATGTGTCATCCGCATTTTTTTAGGGTGATTGCTGCCTCAGATATGGGGGAAGTGCCCCTCTCAGTTGTCACAGTCGACAAGCATCCATGCCATTCGTCATTGCCGTTGAGGCCATGCTGCTTCATCTTATCCCAGATTATGCCCCAAAAGCCCGAATTCTCAAAGTGATCAACTTCACGCATCTCTGTATAGGCCTGCACAAAAGAAGATTTTTTTCAAAGTTGTAAATGGAACTGGTTTGATTTTGGTTTGAAATGGTATGTTTCTTTTGGGTTCTTTTGTATACATTGCCGGGACAAATATTTGGTGGCAAGGCTATAGTCACTCAATTTCAAGATTCGCAAGAGATAATCTATCAATACGTGACATGTAAAAATCATGACAGAATATATTTTAAAAATATGAGTGTTCCCTACCTATTGGGGGTTTTTTTTTTCTTCCTGAATTTGGGTTTTACTTAAGATATACTCCACTTTAATAGCTAATGTTGAAAACTTTCAAGAGTACTATACAAACATAATAGGTGTTTTTGGATGAATTTTTATACTGAATGATTTATACAAACAGAAATTTTGAATAAAATTTTTATACAGAATGATGTATTTTTTTGTAATTACTTCATTTCAAATCAAAATGTCCATCATTTTATTCATAATTTAAAAAAATACTATTATCACATCATTTTAATACATTTTTTAGTACTAAACTCTATAAAGTAAAATAAAATATTCCAACTTTCAAATAGTGGTAAAAATTGAGGGTCCGTTTGGTAATGTTGTCGGCTTTCATTTTTTACTGTATACTTTTGTTGTGTCTTTTTTATGGTTTGATGATAGATATTTATAGATTACTGTTGTGCCAACAATACCAAACCAATGTTTTAGAAACAGAAAGTACACTTATTTTAATATTTTTTTATTTTTTAAAATTTTATAAATAACTAAAAATAAAAAAACAAAAAAAAATACTGTTTTTTTAATTTTTTTCTTAAAAAAATAAAAAAATAAAAGCAAAAAATATTTATCAAGCAGACCCTAAGCTTTTGCATTTTTTTTTCCCTCGAATCCACACATGTGGATCAAAGACGAACTAGCAGGTGAATAAATACTCAAAAGTACCATAATATTAACTATTACCACTGGTTTTACGGTGAACATCCATAAAATACAACCTAAAATCATAAGAGCTACTTTCCTACTCGATTTTCCCCCTACTGTTAGCTTAGGCCTCTGACACCTGATATGACACTGGCTCTTGGAATGGGCTGTTGGTTTATGCTAGGATGAGACTAGCAAGTGTCATATATTTTTTTTGGTTATAAGTAGAGCCGAGTAAGGAATCTGATTGGGGAATTTGAACTTTTGACTTCTTTAACGGAGGTGAAAATTTTTTGCCAACTAGGTTAATTTCAGTTAATTAGCTAAGTGTTATATTGTCGTCTGAGTTGAGCCCACAATTTTAATTAGCCCATAAAAGGAGTAATTATGATTAATATGGAATGGATCTCAAAGAACATGGAAAACCTATTCCGATAAAAATCTAATATCGAGGAGAAACATAATACAACATGAGAGACCCTTCTTATTTAAATATTTAAAAACTATTCTAGATGATTATCACGAAGTGTGACTTTTACTTTAATTTTAATATTCGTATAGGCTTCACACAAATATACAAATACTCAAATTATACGGAATTCACATACATATGATGTGGGTTTGGAGATCTATCATTCATGCGAATTGAGTTTTCATCTAAACTTAAATCTACTAGCAATAGCAACTGAAATCTAACAATTGGGGGGTTCTTGATATTAATGAATGAGAAAGACTATTACAGGAGTATCTATTCCGTGTGGTTGGTAAGTAGGTTCACAACCTTTATTCCTTTGGCTGTGATAGATGTAGATCAATGGGTGGAGTCTCTTCTAATTCCAGATGCAGTAAACTAGGACAAGAAATAGAGTATACACAGTTGCATGGTAGGATCCCCCGGGCGGTCTCAAAAAGCCAATGACCACAATCTAGTTTTGATTCTGAAACTAGGATGGAAACTCCAAGGGAGGGGAAAGAATCTGTGTACTGAAGTCTTAAAGAAAAAGTACTTGGATAACCACACTCTTTTTGATTGGCCAATTAAAAGAAAAGCGACTCATACTTGAAAAAGTATAGTGAAAATCAGAGATTACTTGAAAAAAGGCATTAAATGGTTCATAGGAGATGGCAGCACTGTCAGTTTGGAAAGACTGGTGGTGTGGAGATAAAAAACTTAATTCCTCCTCTTATAGGAATATTGTTAATATCAATGTCAAAGTAAGCAACTTAATTAATGAAGATGGTGAGTGGTACATAAAGACCATCAGCAGCATTTTTAACCTCTCTGATATGGAAAAAATACTTAAAGTGCAGATATCCAGGTTTGTCTTATATCATGATTCTCCCCAATGGGCTGGAGCTCCAAATGGTAAGTTCACTATATTTGCTGCTTATGATTTGATTACTAACACTGCTCAAGATCTTTTTAATTACTCTCATATCCATCACAACTAGATATGGCTATGTGTCACGGGTTGGCAGGCCGGACACCACACGGTGACAGTAATATGACCTGCCATGATCATACGCAGCGGAATATACCCATGAGGCGACTATGCACCAAGCAATAGTCCCGCCAAACTTAAACACCAAGGCATAAGATTGTGCGCTTGTCCAGGATCTATTCGTAATGCCCCGCATATCTCTTTAAGCTCAGACCACTGATGCTCAAGCCATAAGGCAACCCAAGCTATAGGCAATAGCAACGCCATACTCAAATGCGCGCATGCACGACAAGCAATGTGCTTAGCGCTAGTCCCTCCTGAAACACAAGCAATATAGCCATGTGCAACTAGACATGCGCGTCAGCCAAGCATCACCCGTTAGGCACAACGCCTCCATCCATGAAGCTCTTAGCGCCCCACGTCAAGGTTGCCCGCAAGGAAAGGCACCACCGAATAGCAACTGATAAGCCCACAACATTGTGCCCCACGACACCAATGCTTGCCAAACCAAGCGGCCGTGTGCACAAGCGTGAACCCAATGCGCAAGTGCACACGAGACACACGGCATGCAAGTGTGCACACCGAGGTCCAATCCGTCATGGACATAAGCCCCACCACTTATAATTATGGCGTAACGGGTGCGAATGCCACAACCCCATCCTTGACGCTAATGCCCAACATCTGCCCTACCGGGCACAATGCCGCCTATGTAGCCCCTTGATTAGCATGAGGACTGTAGCCACGTGCCACAGCCGGCCCCCAAGTCTCGCCCACTCCCTTGGGGGACTCACTTGAATGCTGTCCCTTTCGGTAGCACCAGGGGTGGTAGAGCCAACACCATGCCCCCCCTTATAATAGCATTCTGAGTCATCTCCAAACTGATAGGAAGAAACATCTTACCCCCTTGAGGAGTCATAATTCATAAATCCAATAAATATGAAAAATACAAATTACGAGATTGCCATGGCACCGGCCAATCATGCTCAGACATGCCCCACGCCAAGGTCCTTCGCGGCCCCCGACGTGCCACGGGTGGCAACCCGTGACATTCTCCACCACTTCAACCATCATCGTCCTCGATGATGCCAAAGCCCAGTGCCAACTCCTGGCACACGCCACAACTAGTGCCAACTCCTGACACTATGGAAAATTAAAGCTCCCCAGAAGTTGAAAACTTTCATTTGGTTGATTATGTATGATAAAATCCTAACAAACCAAATGAGAGTTATCAGGGGCATGGACTGGAATGACACCTGTCCCAGGTATCATAGCTATGTTGAGAATTTGAACCATTTGTTTAAAGGCTGTGAGAAAGCCAAAGCCATATGGACTTCTTTAAAGCCAAGTCATTGGTATCAAAAGGATTTAAACATGCCTATTTTGGACTGGGTTTATGCAAACCTAAAGGATAAGAACAAAAGACACGGTGACTTATATTGGAATACTCTTTTTATTACTTCCTTGTGGCAAATATGGAAGGATAGAAACAAAATTATATTTGGGGATATAACAATTGAAACTTATGAGAGTTTATCCCAAATACATATGTATGCCAAGGAAATTGATGAAGCCTTTCTAAGTAATGTAGATAATGGCACCTCAGTTAAGATTGTTTCTAATTGGATTCCCCTCAGTGTAGGAAAGATAAAGCTGAACATTGATGGACGCTTTAGAGGCAACTTAGGACTAGCAAACTTTAGAGGGTTGTTCAGAGATGAAGGTGGAAGATGAATCATTGGCTACATGGGGAAGCTTGAAGACTGCACTAGCACAGAAGCTGAGATTTGGGGTATATATAGGGGCCTAACTATAATGCTAGAAAAAGGAATGACAGAGGTGATGATAGAACAGACTCTGAGAATGCTGTTAAGCTCATCCAAGAGGAATCAGCTCAAAAACTTTCCTTGAGAGCACTTATTGAATACTCAAGATTTATCTTGAGGAGCTGTAGGAGCAATATCCAGCATACTAAAAGGGAGGGGAACCAAAGTGCAGACAAGCTTGCAAACATGGGGAATGACCAGTCGAAAAGACTAGTGATCCTTGAAGAATCACCTGATGGGGTGGGTACTCTGGTGGTGCCAAGCATGCTGGAAATTAGATCTAATGTAGTTTAGTTTCTTTATTGTGTGTTTTCTTTCAGATGGAACAAAATTTTTTTTTTTGAATATTTAAAATATAATATAGTTTATTGTCCCCTCAAAGTTCCTAAATTTTTCTTTACCCTTGTAGATTTTTAAATATTTAGAATACAATATACTATATTGATCCCTCAAAAATTAATTTTTTTTTCTTAACCCTCCTTTCAACAATCAAAAATAAAAAAATATAGTGTATTGATCTCTAAAAAATTAAAAAAATTTCTTTAACCCTCCTTTCAACAAATTTGTTTTCTTTCTTGGATCCTTCTCAATAGAAATCTTGAGTCTACCACTGGTAGGTTTCACAGACAAGATCAAGACCACATCCTATTGTCCTGCTGTTTGAGTCTGTACGATTTAATTGGTGTGAAGTAAGATCATCACTAGCACACTGCAGGACGACGATTGAGCCGATTTTTTTTTATAATATGGGAGAACTTGTTCAATGCAGATCATTCGTAACTGTTAATGTAAACACAGACACAGCAGCTTCCATCGTCAAGATCAAGCCTCCATTGTCAAAGATCAAGATTGGTCAAGCTTCCATTGTCAAAAGCTCACCTGCCCTGCTCTTCATTGTCAAAGTCTTCACCTGCCAAAGCCATGATCGATGGCTGATTGATCTCCTTCATTCTCTCTATAAATTCTCTGTATAATCTGTAAATATGTATTTTGTACAAACGATTCATCAATAATAGTTCTCTTTTTCTCTCTATATCTTTTACTCTTTATAACATGGTATCAGAGCTTTGAAGGCCTGGTGACCTCAAACGACCTCTCTCTCCCTCTCTCTCCTGCTGCTGCAATTTTTCTCTAGCTGCTCTGCCAGTTTCTCAACGAATTCTGTATTTTCTGGGTTTCTGTCAAAATCAAAGTCACTGAACCTAAAATTTGATACCACCATCAGATTCGTCTCCTCCATCTAAGTCCATCGGTAAAAAAATCGTCCCTAGAAACCTCTCCACGCGCCCCCACGCGCTTCTTGAAGATCTGCACGTAAGATTCACGCGCAGCCCATACACCACGTGCCGTCACGCGCCGCCGCCTCCAGTCACGCACCCACGCGCTCCTCACACACGATCCCACGCACACGCGCCTGCAGCTGACGCCAGCCCTAGTGACGCATTGCTGACGTCAGCCCTAAGCCGCCGGTCCGCACCTTGTTCCCGGTCCACTCGAACCAGTTCAGACCGATTTTCTCCTCTTTTTGGCCAGTTGGGGTCTTATTTGACTATTATTGGACCGGTTCAAACCGGTTTCGGCCTATTTTGGGCCTCCTGAATCTGATTTTGCCATCAGATTTTCCTAATTTGGCTCTGTTTCTACTGTTTCCACTGTGTTGGAAATATTTTTCACTGTTGATCTTGTCCTATTAATTCTATTATCCCCGTCATTGCACTATGTACCGTCTTGAGGTATCTCGACCTATTTCTGTCACTCTGGAAGGTCCTAATTACATTCCCTGGTCTCAAGCCATGTCCAGTTTTCTCAAAGGCCGAAAGCTTTGGCGTTACATTACTGGAGATATTCAAGCACCAGTTGAAAGTGACACAGAACTGTCTACAGAATGCACTGAACGGCTTGAGGATTGGGATACTAAGAATCATCAAATCATTACTTGGTTCCGAAATACATCCATTCCTTCTATAAGCCTTCAGTTCGAACGCTTTGACACTACTTCCTCCATCTGGGCCTTTCTCGTTCACCGCTACACTACTGCAGATCTTGCTCATCAGTACCAACTTTTGAGTTCTCTGCATCATTTGAAACAGGAATCTGGCCAGTCTATCAATGCCTTCCTGTCTTAGATGTATATTCTATGGGATCAATTGACTCCATCTGAACCTACTTGGATATGCTCTAATGATGCTGCTCAGTTTACTCACAACCGAGATCAGCAGTACCTAATTATGTTTCTCATGGCTCTCACTGATGTATTTGAGCCTGTTCGAGCCGCTCTTCTACATCGCTCTCCTCTTCCCTTATTGGAACAGGCTATTTCTGAGCTCCTCTCCGAGGAGATTCGTCTTGGTCTCACCCAATCACCACTTACAGACATAGTTCTTGCTACCTCTAGCTCTTGCTCTAAAGGCTTTTCAGGTAGTTATCAAGTTTCGTCCACTTCTGGTGGTTCTCGTAATTCTTCGGTTTCATCTTTCAATCCTTCATCTCGCAACGATAAATGTACATTCTGCCATGCTACTAATCATCGTCTACTTACCTGTCCCGTTCGGATTTGTCAACACTGTCATCGGCGTGGCCCTGGTCACTATCGTAGTGACTGTCCTAAGAATCCTCACCGTCGAGACCTTCGCCCTAAGTTTGCTACTGCTACTACTACAGATTCTGATGTTCCCACATCCTCCTCTATGATCAGTGTCAGTGATCTCTCTGCACTTCTTCAGCAGTTCATGACTACCTCTGGTAATCCACCCCCTACTGCTCTATCTGCCACTTCAGGTACTTCTTCATAGTTCTTTGATTTAGGGTGTAGCAATCATATGACTTCTGACGTGTCTACTTTTTCTTCTAAATCCTCTATGTCTGCTCTTCCTGTCATTTATACTGCTGATGGATCACCTATGACTATTAACCACATTGGTTATGTCTCAACTTCCACTCTTGCACTTCCTTATACTTACTATATCCCTAAACTCACACTAAATCTTATCTCTGTCGGCCAATTATGTGATCTTGGCCTTACTGTCATTTTCTTTTCTATTGGTTGTGTTGTGCAGGATCCAAAGACGGGACAGACTCTTGAGATAGGCCGTAAATGTGGTCGATTGTTTCAGCTCATTCACTTTCATCTGCCTACTCAGACTGCTGTTGTCACCTCTACTTGTGCTTTATCTGCTCCCACCTTATCTCTTGATCTTTGCCACTCACGATTAGGTCATGTCTCTATAGGACGTTTACGCTTTCTTTTGTCTCAGGGTGTTTTAGGCTCTGTTCCCAATAAACACTTTGATTGTCAATCCTGTCAACTTGCCAAGCAACCAGCTTTATCTTTTAATAACAGTACTTCTCTTTCCTTAGCTCCTTTTGATTTAGTCCACTCTGATGTTTGGGGTCCTTCCCCCACTCCTAGTATGGGAGGATCCAAGTATTTTGTTATATTTATTGATGATTTTTCTAGATATATCTGGATTTATATCCTGCAAAATCGATCTCAATTTCAACAAACTTATTATGATTTTGCTTGCATGGTCCAAACACAATTTTCTCGTAACATCAAGATCTTTCGGTTTGACAATGCTCAGGAATATTGTGATAACTCTTTTCTTGCATTTCTCCGTGAGCATGGGACCATTCCTCATCGCTCTTGTCCTGGTACTTCACAACAAAATGGTCGTGCTGAACGAAAACATCGCCATCTCCTTGATACAACCCGTGCTCTTCTGATCTCTGTCATTTGTCCTAAACAGTTTTGGGGTGAAGTTGCCCTTACTGCTGCTTACACAATTAATCGTATACCTTCGGCTCCTCTTGGTAACCTCACTCCTTATGAGCGTCTATATGGTACTCCTCCTGATTATCATTCTCTTCGTGTTTTTGGTTGTGCATGTTTTGTTTTACTTCAGCCTCATGAGTGCACCAAATTAAAGCCTCGAGCTCGTCTTTATTGCTTTTTAGGCTATGGGATTGAGCATAAAGGTTATCGTTGTTGGGATCCTCTGTCTAAACGCCTTCGTGTCTCTCGTCATGTTGTCTTTTGGGAACATAAGATATTTTCCTCTTTATCCCCTTTTCATTTATCATTCTCTTCTTCCACTCCTTATTTTCCTGATCCTACTATTGAGCTCTTTCCTGACGATACTGATGTACCTACTGCTGAGACACCTACTGTACCACCTGTTACTGTCTATCCAGAGGAGGCCCCGTCTGCTGATCCTACTCCTCCTACTAGCTCTCCATTGTCTGATCTATCTATGCCCTCTTCTCTTACTGAGCCCATTATCAGGCCTTCTACTCGGGTAAGGGAGACTCCTTCTCACCTTCGTGATTATCACTGTTTTTCCACCATTCTTGCTCATCACGAGCCTTGCTCCTATTGGGAGGCTCGTTCTAACCCTCTTTGGCAGTAAGCTATGGATAATGAATTACAGGCTCTTGCCAAGACACACACTTGGGACTTGGTTGATCTTCCTCCTGATAAATCTGTGATTGGGTGTCGATGGGTCTATAAGATCAAAACCCGTTCTGATGGTTCTGTGGAGCGCTACAAAGCTCGTTTGGTTGCCAAAGGTTTCACTCAGGAGTATGGCATTGACTATGAGGAGACCTTTGCTCCTGTTGCTCGTCTCACTTGTGTTCGAACCCTCAGTGTTGTTGCTGCTATTCGGCAGTAGCCTTTATATCAGATGGATGTCAAAAATGCTTTTCTCAATGGTGATCTCTCTGAGGAAGTCTATATGCAGCCTCCTCCTGGTTTTCCTCACTCTCCAAATCAGGTTTGCAAACTTCGTCGTGCTTTATATGGTCTTAATCAAGCTCCTCATGCCTGGTATGCTAAATTTAGTTCCACTATTAGTGAGCTTGGATTCTCTTCTAGTAATTATGATTCTGCCCTTTTTATTCGCAAAACGACCAGTGGCACTGTTCTCCTGTTACTCTACGTGGATGATATGATTCTCACTGGCAATGATGTACATGGTATTTCTGAGCTCAAGGATTTTCTTAGTAAACAATTTCAGATGAAAGACCTTGGTCTTCTCAGTTACTTCCTTGGTCTTGAGATATCTTCTGTTTCTGCTGATTACTTCCTCTCTCAAGCCAAGTATGTCTCAGATCTTCTTGCTCGTGCTGGTCTCACTGATAGTAAAACTATTTCCACACCTTTGAAAGCTAATGTGGGTCTTACTCCGCTGGATGGTGAGCTTCTATTTAATGCCACTCTTTATCGGCAGCTTGTTGGCAGTCTTGTCTATCTTACTGTTACTCGTCCTGACATTGCCTATGCTGTTCACCTCGTTAGTCAGTTTTTGTCATCACCTCGCTCCACTCACTATGCTGCAGTTCTTCGCATTTTGCGATATGTTAAAGGCACCCTCTTCCATGGTCTACATTACTCTCGTCACTCCTCTCTACAGCTTAATGCTTATTCTAATGCTGATTGGGCTAGTGACCTTACTGATCGTTGTTCTACCACAGGCTTTTGCTTCTTTCTTGGTAATTCTCTCATTTCTTGGCGTAGTAAGAAACAGACTCTTACCACTCGCTTTAGCACTGAGGTCGAGTATCGTGCTCTAGCTGATATTACTCAGGAACTTCTTTGGCTTTGATGGTTACTTAAAGATATGGGTGTCTCTCATTCCGGTGCTACTATTCTTCATTGTGATAATCCAAGTGCAATTATGATAGCTCATAATGATGTGTTTCATGATCGTACTAAGCACATTGAAATTGACTGTCATTTCATTCGTCAACATGTCATGGGTGGCACCGTTCATCTTCTCTCTATGCCCTTTGCTGCCCAAACTGCTGATATTTTCACTAAGTCTCATCTCCCGGGACAGTTTCGTGATCTAGTTTCCAAACTCAATTTGGTTTCTACATTACCACCTTGAGTTTGCGGGGGACTGTTAATGTAAACACAGACACAACAGCTTCCATCGTCAAGATCAAGCCTCCATTGTCAAAGATCAAGATTAGTCAAGCTTTCATTGTCAAAAGCTCACCTGCCCTACTCTTCATTGTCAAAGTCTTCACCTGCCAAAGTCATGATTGATGGCTGATTGATCTACTTCATTCTCTCTATAAATTCTCTGTATAATCTGTAAATATATATCTTGTACAAATAATTCATCAATAATAGTTCTTTTTTTCTCTCTGTATCTTTTACTCTTTATAACAGTAACAATTCGTAGTGAGTAAACTCCCCTGAAAATTGGCAAACACTCATGAATCGTTGAGGCAGACAACTGTTCTTAGAGGAACTTGCCCTCCGACTTGTTTTTCTATTGGAGAATGTATCATTGCCTGTTTCTGTTTTCTGGTCAGCAATGTTGTCCCACACATATATATGCATGATTGATATATTAGCCTGTGCTGTTCCAAAATCATTAGAGGACATTGAGACCCCACTTGAGTTCTTGCAGAATCCTTCTTTGCAAAAAAGGAAAGAATAAAGACTGAAAATCAAGCAGACCTGTAGATTCGGGCACTAGTTGCTATTAATGAATATTGAATCCTATGGTAATCTCATGATGAACAGGCTATTAAACTAATCACTGGACATTATTATTACAAGCCAAACAATTATGAACATGCCTCACGAGGATTTCCATTGATTCTGCAATCATAGGGATAATAGACGTACAAACCAACTCCAACCAATATGTACACATAATTTTCAAGCCCCTTTGTAGAGAACCAATATCAACTCCACATGAAGAAGCAACCCGCCAATTCAACTGCAGATGAATGGAAATGTACATGCACTTATCCTTTTAAACCTGCATGGTAAGCACCGAATATAAGTCCATTCCAGTCACAATGAGAGTGGCTAAATGATTGGTTGGTTCTCATAGTAATTATAATATTTTAAGTTTGATCACTCCTATGTTTCTTATGACCAATTATTATTCATGTAATATAAAATTTTTATATGTTCGTAAGAACCATAATTCTATACAAGTTTGAGAGAATAGTCCGTTCAATATCTAAATAACCTGTAGCTCCAAAAAAAAAAAAAATAATCGCACTTCAACTGTATTACCATAAAGTGAGAGCGCATAGTGAGACTAGTCTATCATGGGGGCTTGGAGATTGCGAATTGTGATGGACAAAAGAGCCAAAATCTTACTTTCTCTTCATACAAAGCAACGAAAATACCCCCTTCTTCCGCAGTAAAGGACAGGACGAATCTCTTTAGTTGTCTCTTTATTAAAGAAAGCTCCTCTTTTCAGGATTTGAAAATGCCCATATAAGAGCCCTGTTTGTATGTATAGCTAGCCCATTCTCACAAGAGTCACAGGTAATATTGTTCTTGCTTCTCCCATTACTTCACCTAGCTAGTTCTGCCTCTCTTTGCACTCAAAGAGCAGAACCCTACAGAGGACTCATACTAAAGAGCCAAACTCTCTCTCTCTCTCTCTCTCTCTCTCTCTCTCTCTGTGTCAACAAAACTATGTCGTCTGAGCAGCAGCCAGTTCTGGTTTACCCAAATACTGTCACCAGCCAGTCTTCTTCATCCCACAAGAATGAATCCTTTGGGGCAGTTTTCATTGTGCTGGCTGTGATAGTTCTCGTATCAGCCATCGCTTGCTTTCTCGGACGGCTCTGCAGCCGGCGCTACCACCATCCGAAGTCCAAGCAGAGCCATGCGCCTTCTCGACCCAAAGAAAGAGAGGCAAAGCAGAAGCACACCTCTCATGCCAGAGAAGGGGATATAGAGTTCGGGTTCGATAAGGGAATTCCAGATGCTGCCAAACCATTTGGCAACGGAGAAGCCAGAAGATCTAAACCAGCTGGGTATCATAATAATGGTGAAATATTCAAAGGTGAACCAAGGTTTGCCTATGAAGGGGAGCTTAAAGCTGGTGATTACAATACTGCATGATCTATCTAAGCCAAACTAGCCTCTGCTGGTTGCCTTTTCTATCAAGATATTGTAATCTTTTTCTTTTTTCTTTTTTTTTTGTTTTGTTTTCCTCTCTTAGTTTGGTTGCCTTGGAATACATGTTTGTGTTTTGCAAATTGTAATATTTTCTGTTTAAAGCAGAAGTTTTAAGGGATAATGGGTTAATGACTTGATGTGGTACTGATCAAACTCCTTATCAATAATCAATCGAAGCACCCAAGCTAACTCAGATATGAAAAATATTATACATAATTTTATTTCTCAATATTTTTCACATGTGAATCATTTACTTGTGCCTAAAAGTAATAAATAAATTAAGAAATGAGATTGCACCCAAGCTAACTCAGATATGAAAAATATTATATGTTATTTTATTTCTCAATCATTTTTTATGTGTAAATTATTTATTTATGTCTAAAAATAATAAATAGATTGAGAAATGAGATTGTATGTAACATTTCTGGTCAAATATTTCTACTCAACCATTTGATTTGGTCAAATATCATTTTCTTAAAGTTCACCTATATATAGGGGCTTAGTGCCTTATGTTTTCTTTACACAGCCACACAACATAAAGAAGGATTTTTGACGCTCAATGTAAGACTTTGGTAGAGCCATAGAAATTGACACGAGTACTACTGTACTAGTAGACCCAAATAATTGTGAGAGACCATATTTAGCTAGACAGTCGATCATTTTTTGCTCCACAAAAATCTAGTTACCCTACTTTCCCCTAAGCCTTGAAAAATTAAAATGCTATACACAGTGCCAAAGCACGAAATTTATTTAAGAAGGGCAATCATTAATAAAAGTTAATAAAAAATTATAATCAATAATAACGTACTTAGCTTTCATATATATATATATAATGCATGTAAGTGGAACCAAAAACAAAAAAGAAGTTCCCAGCTTTCATTTTTTACGTTCGTCCCCCTTTCTTGGCCCCCTCTTTTAAACAAAGGGAGGAATATTAGAACTAGGCACCTTGCTCAAAATCAAGAATGTAGACTTCTATTTGCCTACTACTGTTTTTGCACCTAACAGATGCAATCCAGAGATAATGGAAAATGGAGTGGAGAATATATTGAAATAGAAGAAGAGAGAGAGAGAGAGAGAGAGAGAGAGAGTTGGACTTTGTATAATGTTTGTTGGACACTTTAGCCCATGGCAGTGGCAATTCTGTAAATATGTGAGAATTGGGCTTGTGTGAAACCAAACTTTTAAACTAGTTCAAACAATTTTTCGTGGGTAAGTTTATCGATTTTTTCTTTTTAAACATCTCACGTGTCATAAATAAACATAGATTAAGATTTATTTTTTCTTGTTTTCGTTTTTTAATGTATTGAATAGTTCTTATTTGCATAGGTTTGGATGTTGTTATACAAAATACAAATTATAACTCTAGTATGTTGATTAATATACCATATGCAAATTGTGTTAATGGTTGACCCGCAAAACGCGCACTTCAGCTGGAATTAATATGTTTTGTTTCTTATCTCTTTCATTTTTTTAAACTTTCTTTTGGCACGATTAATTGGCACTGTACTCTTTATTAGGTCAGTAATCAAGCATCATTCCTACAATAAATGAAGTTTACACATAATTTATGTAAACAATGGCCTTGCATGAAGTCAGTCGAAGGCCTAAATATCTTATAACAAATAAAATAAAATAAAAAAATTCCTGTTGTCCGTCTGTCCAACGTTTTGTTGCAAATTCAATGATTTTAAGGATTAAAGAGGAAAAAAAACACATGAACATTACATCCTAATATTACTGTAATCATATGATACTATATATTCATTCCCCTAAATACCAAGAAAACTACCTCTAATCAGATCATATATGATACATTTTTTTTTTTTAAAATTGGGTGGACCATAGTATACTCCAATATTTCAGATTGGGTCCAAGATCATAGTATACTCGCCAACATTCCAGACTGTGATAGAGAAATGGATTGGATGGTACAACCAGAAATAAAACCAAAAGCGGAAAAATACACACTTTACAAACCGTGCAAATATTCGCTATCTCAGTGTTATCCTTTTGCTTTCCGTGCAAGTATATATAAAATATGTATATGTATATATGTGCCTTCAATTAATACTTGGTTTTGTTTGTTCCTTCAATATGAATTTTCATCTAGTGTTTTATTTTTCCCTTCTAACCAAGGCTATTATGTATCTTCATGATTGTGTTGCAGTTATCAGTAGCTTTCGGACTTCCAGTCAAGCTTTTGAACCATTCGATGGCTGTTTTTATCCCACATAGAGAGAGAGAGAGAGAGAGAGAGAGAGAGAGAGAGAGAGAGAGAGAGAGAGAGAGAGAGAGAGAGAGAGAGAGAGAGAGAGAGAGAGAGAGAGAGAGAGTATCATATTCTTTCTGACACAGATTTGGTACTGAATAAGAGGATACTCCCCTTAGAAAAGTTGGTTAGCCTTGTCGTCTGGACGTGTCTTTCCTCCCAGATATTGTTAAGAAGGGTGACAAAAAAGGCTGTTGCAGAAAACTCAGGACGACTCAGACAAAGTGTTGGAGAGGGAGGAGACAATGAGAGCTCTGGAAAGAGCACTGCAGCGGCTAAGACCCCTTGTTGAGGCTAACAAGACTTGGGATTACTGTGTTGTTTGGAAGCTAGGAGACGACCCTTCAAGGCAATCAGCAATGAACAACCCCCCAGATTAGTCTTTTTCAGAATTTTTTTATTTCTTTTTTCCGATTTCAATCTCTTGATCATTGTTTGTTTTGTATGATTTTTTAGGTATATTGAATGGTCTGGATGCTGTTGTGCTGGTGCTTATGGTGACCCTGTTAGTGTCAAAGAAGTAAAAACAGAGGAACCTCAATTGCCTCCTCTGTGCAGGGACACTTACATTGAACATCCTGCAAAGACCAAGACTTGTGGGGCACTTGCTGATTTTCCTTCTTCCATACCATTGTATTCTGGGTACTATTAATCTCTCTCTCTCTCTCTCTCGTTTCTGTATTGTCTGATTATATTAGTGGTACAAGAGCAAGACTAAGAAACACTCATGTGGGACTAAAACCAGGATTCATGGGGAGGCAGTGATATCAACAGAACCAAGGTGGCTAAGCTCCACCAAGGACTCCAATTCAAATCAGTCGCATGTGGTTATTTGAATCTTTCTCCCCTTTTGAGATCATTGTGCTTTTACATATCAAAACCATTCGGCTATACTAAATCATATATCTTGAAAATTTCATTTTTATCTTTGCAGGAATCAACTGGAACCCAAGTGTTGATCCCAGTTGTCGGTGGTCTTATTGAGCTCTTTACTGCAAAGCATGTAAGACTTCACTGAATATCTGATTAAACTGTTCTCAAACTAAGAAAGAAATGAATCATTTAACTGTTTTCTTCCAGATCCCCAAAGATCAAAAGACAATAGATTTTGTGATTGCTCAGTATAACATGGCATTGGAGCAAGAAGCCATATCTGCACAGAGCTATTCCAGTATGAGCCTCATTGATGTACAACCTCAAGATCCATCACCTGGTGAATGCTTGAACAATTGGCCAGCTCCCCTCCACTATATAAATTTCTTTCCAAGGATTCACTTCCTTCCCCCTCTATCCCAACCCGGTGCTTATCCTAGCTTTGAAGGATCATCCACTGCTTCCAATCCTTCAAATCAATACCCATCTCTCAATTCGGGTTCCGGTCATCTATCTCCCAATGTCTCAGTGAATGAATCTATTGAAAAAACTACAACTTACAAAAAGCCCAACAGCAATAGGTATTTGCCATCAAACCAAGAGTTTGGTCTTCTTTTGGGGGGTGAGAATCATTCTGTTGAGAAAGAGAATTTGAAGTCCAGACAGAGGATAGGAAAGGAACCGTTCCAATCAAAGAATCTGGTTACAGAGAGAAACAGGAGGAACCGGATTAAAGACGGCCTCTTCAATCTACGTGCTTTGGTCCCCAAGATTTCCAAGGTTAATTTGCCTGATAATTATATATGTACATTATTATGATTGCAAAACATACTTCAATGATTTTTTTTATTGGTTTCTTACAGATGAATAAAGCTGCGATACTAGGAGATGCCATCGAATATATAGAGGAATTGCAGAAGAAGGTGAAGAAACTTCAGGATGAGCTCAGTGAAATGGCAGAAGAGGAATGCAACATGAAAAATGATGGCTTGGAGAGCCCAGAACTGAATGCACATAAAGGCACTGATGAAGAGAAACCAATGGAGGTATGGAGAGCCCATGAATAACTCAATTTTAGACCTACTCTTCCATACCCAAATTAATGCTTCATTTGCTTGTGTCTTGATCATTGCTTAGGTGCAAGTGGAAGTAAACCAGATTGGCAAAAGAGATTTCTTGCTTAAGTTCTTGAGCCAGCAAAAACAAGGAGGGGTCATGAGGTTGATGGAGGCTATGGATTCGTTAGGACTTCGAGTAATCGACGCCAATATTACCACATTTAATGGCAAGGTCTTGAACATTCTGAGGGTGGAGGTAAGATTGAATTTCCCCTTTCTGCATGTTCATTGGACTGTTTTTTCTTCTCAATACTGACATGGAGAACTGGTCTGCTAGGTAAACAAAATGGAGGTTCAACCCAAGAGTCTGAAAGATTCATTGATCAAGCTGATTAACAAGAAAGACATCTCAACCGTAGATCGTGGAGATTCCATGAAGCGAAGAAGCGGACAGAGTATCTTGAATTGAATGAACAGCTGAAAATGGAAGGGTTTAGAGGTCTCCATGCTTACGTTTTTCAGTTCTTGGAAAACTTTTGCATTGCCAGCCATGACTGACTAACAAATTAGTTTCTGTCTCATGTTGTTTTTCCCTTCTGCTCCTGGTTGGAATTGGATGGTATGGCATATGACTATTCAACTGTATATCACCCTTATTACTTTGCTCTCTTGTAGGCAATTCATTTGAAGAAAACTTGTTTTTTGCTTTAGCATTGTACGAGATCTAAGTTGTCTAACTGCGAAGGGATGATTAGGCTAGAATTAGAAGACTGCTGGCCTCCTGAGTGATCTCAACCTAAGTAAAGACGGATTTTAGCTTCTTATCGGTTGCTACGTATTTATTCTTTACTTTTATGGTCTAGCTAGTTATATTTTAAGATTATTAGTGAATTTATCTTGGACCTGTATTACTATAATACTCTACTACCAAGCGATTTAAGTTTTTGAAATGACATTCCGAAACATGATATATTAGCATTCTAAAATGGTGAATATCTCAAATTTTTTCTTATTTATTTTTTGAAAATCATCTATTGAGAAAAAAAAAATCAAATATAATGAATCAAAATATAAGAAAAATAAAATTTTGGCATAACAATTTGCAAAAAATGAGTTATAATACTCCTAGAATGTGTTTTTAGATGATTAATTTGAAAAATCGTAGATCATATTTTATGAAATGTCTAATTATAAAAAAAAATTATTCTAGAAGTATCTTAATTATGATAGTGTAATCTAACAAGTCTACTCCTTTAGCGTACTATATTTTAAAACAAGTGTATAACACGTTTCCTTTCCATATATCTGAATGATTAAGGTTCTAAATAACATAGGTTGGGACGTATTTATATAATATATACAAACCAACAGAAATACAAAATACATACTCTCTATGCCACTGTTCCTCATCTTATATTTATACTAGGCATAACTCGTACCTACAGCACTCCTAACAAAAAATTTTTCCGATACATTAGACATTAAAGCTCTTGAAAGAGGGAGAGTAAGTCTAACTCATGACCACTTAGCCTAGTGGAGGTGTCACTATCACTAGGATAACATCACTCTTCCTCCCGGCAACTTTGACTACTTTTGATAGAAAATTAGAAGTGAAAAAACCCTAATTCAAACTGTGCAATTTTGAAAGGGTTTCTCTTGTTTTAAAGAACATATAAATCATAATAAATAATTTGAAAATTTAGTTCAAATGACACCTAATTTAAATAGTTGCACATATCTATCTCAATTTTGTAGGCACTAATTGCATAAAACTTGGAAAGAAATAAGTTAGTGTATTAATTACCAAATAAATAAATAACCCAATTTTGTCTTTTCCTTTACTTTTTATGCATTTATTTTTATTTTTATTTTTCTGAAGACCCTTAATGCATTAACTAAAGCAAAAATTATAATGAAACTAGCACTACCTCTTTTTCCTCCACTTTTGCTCGTGGGGGCATCTCATGCGCTGTGTGCATTGCTTCAGCCTAATACAAATGTTTTCTTTTTTTTTGTCTTTTTTTTTTCTCACACCAAAATATCTAACAGATCGGTTTCACACTCAAAACATCTGGTTGAAACACTTTATACCACTATCAAACCGTTCTTCTACACAATCACTTCTCCAAAGAGCACACCAAAATATCTAACAGATCGGTTTCACACTCAAAACATCTGGTTGAAACACTTTATACCACTATCAAACCGTTCTTCTACACAATCACTTCTCCAAAGAGCACAACCTTAAAAATCATCGTTTGATTTAAAATTTTGGAGATGGTGGTGGGTCACACTGAGTCACACAAATAGAGTTCGGGTATGGGGTTTGCAGTTGATGGCCCGGTTGGTGGTTATGGTGGTGAGATGTTTGGGGTTTTTGAAAGAGACCGAGAGGGAGCAGTTGATAGACAAAGGCAAAATGAAGTTGAAATGAAGGTGGAGAACAAATAATTTGGATTCATGGAGCTGCGTTGCCATGCCATGCCATCTTGGCGAGAGAGAATTTGAAAGGTAAGAGAAGGTTGACAAAATAATCGCATCAGTTGAATTTAAAATAAAAAAGGGTTCATCACCACTGGTCAATTTATATATCTCATGGACAAACTCTCTCCTCTCGCTAGACAAATTCGCGAATTACAAATGAATTATCTTTTGGAACACTAATAAGTGGTCACATGACGAGCCTATGGTGAGGAGAATCACACCAAAACACAAATGAATTGTTTTTTAATCACTAATAAGTTGAGCTTATGGTAAGAAAAACCACATTAGAACATAAACCCACCCATAATTACGCTTCAGCATTTTAAGAGAAACTCAAAATGCATAAGCTGGTCAACCTATAACTTGTGCTTAAGCTTTTTATTCAAAATAAAAAGGGTTCTTCACCACTGGTCAATCTGTATATCTCATGGACAAACTCTCTCCTCTTGCCTGACAAATTCTCGAATTACAAACCAATTGTCTTTTAGACTACTAATAAGTGGCCACATGATGAGTTTATGGTGAGAAAAATCACACCAGAACACAAACAATTTGTCTTTGTGGACCACTAATAAGTTGAGCTTATAATGAGGAGAACCACACCAGAACACAAATCCACCCATAATCACACTTCAGCGTTTTAAGAGAAACTCAAAATGCATAAGCTGGTCAACCTATAACTCACGCTTCAGCTTTTTATTTAAAATAAAAAGGGTTCTTCCCTCTTGCCTGACAAATCCACAAATTACAAACGAGTTTATGGTGAGAAAAACCATACCAGAACACAAATGAATTGTCTTTATGGACCACAAATAAGTTGAGTAGAACCATGCCAGAACACAAATCCACTGATAATCACGCTTCAACATTTTAAGAGAAACTCGTTGAGTTTTGAACCTGTGACCAGGTCAAGTGGTGGAGAAATTTTTACCACTGAACCATAGCCATCCATCTTGAATATCATTGTCTCTTTTTTTCTTTTATAGTATTTTTCTTGTTTTTAATCAATACAATTACACATATATGAAATTGAAGCATTAGAAAAATTACTTAAAATATACTACATTAATGATTATATATATAATTTTTTTTTAAATATATACACGCTTTAAAGACGTTCTCATTCTTAATTCTTTTGACAAAAAATGCCCTCGTGCACCTGCATCCGCTCACGCTCACAATGACTTAAAATATATCCTTCTTAAAAGACCAACGACTCTTTTTTTTTTGATAGTTGCAAAAATCATGATAGAGACATATTTGAGTGGGAGATTATAAGTGAAAGGTGAACCAAAAACAAAACTTAACCGTTAAAATGTTTCTCAAAATGAAAACTCAACCGTTGCGTTGAAATGTATTTCACATACATTTTCAAAAAATTGTTCCCTCTTATTATATAGGTTTTTTTTGCTACGGCAACTGGCATAATTCATAATTCTTGAGTGTCTTGTCAGCACTTTAGTTGAAGCTTGAAGTTAATGTCCTATTACACTTTTACATAAGGAGCCACCACGACTTTAAAATAGCGACAACATTGTTATGACTGTTTTAAGTCTTTTTTTTATTTATTTTTTTTACATTACATAATGTACTTGTTTTACATGTTATTTTGTTAATTATGTTATAAGTTATATATGTGAAATTCTTAAGATTTTATACATATTTGTGTTATTAGACTAACAAACTTGACCTGACGAGGATACAGTAAAAAAAATATTTTGTATATATATTTTTATATGTTATATATGTATATATTTTATTAAAAATAATAAAAGTTATAAAATAACATCAATTGAAATTAAAAATATATATTCTATACCTTAAAGTTATATTAGGATTAAATCTATCGTAATTTTATTTTACAATTGAATCGTAAGCTTTTTTTTTCAAGTTTCCTACATGTTTTATGTGTGTTAAGATAATGAATATGCATTTTCAATTTTGAAAAATAAAAAGATAACATAATACTTTTAAATGAAGGATAAAGTTGAATTTTGACAAGAAATTGACCGTCAATCAATTAGAGCTAGCTTAGTTGATTAGGATCGTGACTCCCCTTAAGAAGGTTAAAGGTTCGATTCCCTCTTCTCACATTTTTTCTTTGGCTTAGACCCTCCCCTTTGTAATCTCTTTTGATTTACCCAAAAAAAACGACAAGAATCCAATTGCCGAGGAATTTCTATTTTTGAATATTGTATAGCCAATTTTAAATAAAATTTTGGATCGCGTTCACGTGCCTTGCACAAGCAAGTATAGATTCTATGAAACGAAACTTGCTTTGAAAGTAAGCGAGGCGTAGAAAAGCCAGCCTCCTCTACTTGCATATCCTAGTGTATGTTGTATTCTATGGTTACCTAACCTTTAAGTTTTTGTTTTTGTCCAAAATGCCCTCCGAATACTATTTTAATTTGCTTTTTTAGTAAGTTGATAACCCCATTTGCTCTTTGCACAGCTATTTTGGTTGGGATTGACCCGTGTCTTGATCGTGACCGGTGGATTGAAATATTTGTGAGTTTTCAAAAGAGTATATTTGTTCGGTGGAGTTTGAATGTCTTTGTGTTGGATAGGTTCTCTCGTTATTTTAAAAATAAAAAAATACACTAATAAACGTGTATTTCTTTGGTAAGTGACAAGCGTACCATACCAAAGTGTCACGTTTTAACATTATGCTATTAATTTGCTTTATCTCTTAAATTCTTGGCATCATTCAAGAGGTAACTTTATCTATAAAAAAATATTCAAATAAAAATTCAAAAATACATGTGCCAAGATTTCCTATAGCCGAAGTTATAGGAATGTACTATCCATTTGTTCTTCTTGTTAGCAGATTAGCTTGTTTGACATATGTGCCTGTGGAGAAAGCAGAGAATTTCAGTTCATATATATAATGGTGTAGACATGGAAAGTATGTGAAAAATGATAATTCTATTCTTATAAAATTTTTATACAGAATCCTTCATTATAATGATATTAAAACACTAATTTCTCTAATAAAAAAACTATTTCAATGGGTATTTTTATTTTAAAATATAATAGTCCAAATTCAGATTCTATACACTTTTTTTTATAGCGTTTTCATAGTTAGTAAATACGATAACGGAAAAAGAATGGTACGTAACACGTATTAGTTTAATACGATTTTTCTTAGAAAATATAGTAATAAAATTTAGCATAAAAATACGAGAACGTTAAAAATAAGAATTTATTATTATCTCGGTATTATACGAACATTAGTTAAAAAATTGGAACAAAAAATATAGTTATATTCATAAGTAATTTCTTCTTATATATGCTAATAGGTAATCTTCTTGTCTAACATATGTTATTTTTTTTTTAAAATAATATCATTAACAAATAGCTAAATTAAGTGGTAGATAACAAATTTTATTTTATTATTTCAATAGTTGATATAAGAATGCATTAATTTATTAATTTTAAATTTTAAATTAATATTTAAAGTATTAATGAAAAGTTATAGAAAAGTAAGTTTAATAATTTAAATATTACAAGTATTAGAAAACTATTACATATTATAAGTACTATTATTAATTATATAAGTATATAATTAATAATATGCCACAGTTATATTAAATCATATCTAATTTTTAATCGAGTTTTTTTTTTAAACGTATAATACGTAAAGCTTTTAATACGTGTACTATATGATTCAAATAAAAAAATTAAGTATTTTTAATTAAGTTTTAAATCTGAATAAAAAACAAAAATTTTTTTTGTTTATATATAGAAAAATATTATATATAAATAATACGAGTATTTATTATCTAAGGGGATTTTGTACGTGTTTTTCTTTATTTGTTTATTTGATATTATAAAAGGGCATTAAGGTAATTTCGGCCGTTCAAACCAAATTCTGCAAACCGAAGAAAAGCATGACCGCCTCTCTCTCTCTCTCTCTCATTGTTTAGAAACGGCGGCACGGAAGCCGTGTTGATACATATACACGCACGCACCCACGTCTATATGAGTTGGTCCTCTTCAACCTCCTCCAGCTCTTCTCGACCTCTCCAAGCAAGCTTGCTTCTTTATAAGACAACAGCTTTGAAAAGCAATCTTCTGCTTAATTTGCATTGTTTCTCTCTCAACTTTCTCGATTATTCTTTGAGAACAGAGTAAAATCATTCACGGGGTAAACCCTCTCTCTTTTCTCTTTTTGTTTTCCTGCCTTCTGAAACTTATTTAGCTGTACTTTTTTGATCTTTTCATCTGTAAATATTTTAATTATGGTTTTAGTTTCTGACCCAGTTGAACATGTTCATTGGAATCATGAACAGATGGAGCTTATTGGTCTAGAAGAGCAAGTCTCGTTGACCATGGATGATCACGAAATTCAAGTTGATGATTCTGAAGTTGATTCATTATCTTCTCCGAATTCTGAGGAATTTGGGTTTTTCACTCGGAATGGAATGACCAGAGTAGAGGAAGGAAATCTTGAGCATGAAATCATCAGAAGAAACTTTGTTAAGGGTATGGGATTTCTTGGAAAGGACACCAACGTTGTGGCCATACATAAAAACTCATATTCCAGCTCAACCGGGCAAGCTCGGCTGGAAACTTTCCGAATTTTCTCGGAGGCGGTGGCGAAGGAATGCGGTGGGAATTCTAATATCAAGTATGCTTGGTATGGGGCTTCAAGGGATGAAATTTGTGAAATTATATCTCATGGGTTTAGTAGATGCAGACAGCCGGAAAACAGTGATTCTTATGGTTTTGGGGTCTATCTCTCTCCTGCAAACTTTGCTATTGATGGGTAAGCATTTATTTTTTATTTTTTTCTTCATTGAATAATAATTTGAATTGGTCTGGTTTTTTAATTTCATATTTTGCAGTGTTTTTTCATCGATTGCGGATGAGAATGGGTTAAGGCATCTGTTACTTTGCCGCGTAATATTGGGAAACATGGAAGTTTCATGTGCTGGTTCAAACCAGTTTCATCCAAGTTTTAAGGAATTTGATTCTGGAGTGGATAATCTCTCAGCACCAAGAAGATATATAATTTCGAGTGCTTACATGAACTCGCACATCTTTCCCAATTACATAGTGAGTTTCAGGGCTCCCTGTTTCAAAGGTAAGCAATTCCATTTCTGTTCTTTTTAGGTGGAAGTCTGGAATTTTACTCAATTACATGCTTTGTATGCTTGACATTCATTGGGATTTATGCTGTGCCTTTTTTTTTTTTTTTTTCAGGTTTTGAAAGAGTCCAGAAGCCTGTAGTGAAACCCAATTCACCATACATGAATTTTCCTACTCTGTTGTCTAGGCTCTCGAGTTTCTTACCTCCTTCGAAGATGGTTTTGATTGCCAAATACCACAGTGAGTTCCAAGTAAGTTCATCTTATCTTTGTTACCCTCATATATATATATATATATATATATTTTTTTTTTTTTAACTTCTTCGAATTTGGACATTATGGTACATGCGTTTTTCTTGGTTATTGTTCTTAAGATTTAAAATTGTGCTTGGTAACAGGAAAAAAAGATTTCGCGAGTCCAGCTGATACAAAGATTGAGGCAACTAGCTGGAGACAAACTGTTAACGGCTATGATCAAGTCCTATAGAAACAAGGTACATCTTCTCTACTTCCTACCTTCATATTTGCCCTTCGTTTTTCAATTTTAGGTTTCAAAGATGGGTATGTTTGGTCTTTTGACAATTTATATAACCGAATATTGATCACGTTATTAGGCACCTCATTGATTTTAAACCACAAACAAAACTTGCAACTCTGATAGTTCCACCATGCATGTTCAAGATTGTATGTTCAAATCTTTTGTATGTTCCCTATTATTCTCTTCACTCAATATCCTAATGTTCTAATAAGAGTAATTACTGTACTTTTGTTAAGCAGGAACTCGGGGGAAGGACCAGATCTTCGGCTTCGGCAGATCTAAATAGTACGAGGAGGTATGCAGCAGGCGCCTGAGTTGGCCAAGAGGCAATTTTCTTTTATGTTTTGAAGCATTGGGTGATGTGGATCACCAGCTTCGTTCCTTGATTGTGGACAAGTAGTGTGAATTTCGTTGTCACTAACTTTTTGCAATTTATAGTTAGAGAAGATTTGGCTTCATCTTGATTCTATTGGAAATTCCAGATTTCAACAATTTTTTTTTTTTTTTTTGTTTTGTTCTGCGTAATTAAGCTTTAGTTGAAGTGGGTTCTCTCTATTTACTGGCATTGGTACCCAGAACTTTATTTTTCCCGAGTATATCAATCCAAGTGTGCAATTCGTCGTTAATGTTCTGTTTTTATTTTTTTTCACGCTACACACAAATAAATCACACAATTTTTTGCCTAATACCAAATGGCATAATTAAAGGATCCAAGCCAGCCCAAACGTGCAATTATGTTTAGTTTTCTCAACTCATTTCATAAGAGTGTTCAAGGGTCAGTTCAGGTAAGATTTGGAAGTTATCCACTTTCAAACAGACCACATCAGGTATGTTGAAATGTTTTGAAATCGATTTCAATAGGTGATCAGTTTGGATAGGGTCGGATGGGATGGAAAAGATGCATTTTTTAGTGTAAAAAAATGATGATTCGGGTCAGGTTGAAAAAATAAAGACCCGATATTCGAACCGAAAATATTTATTTTGATTGAAATTCACCCGCCGTCAACCCATATAGCGATAGCGATTGAGTTATGTCAGTTTTGCGTCGAATCAGTTGATTTTTTAAATAGCCCTACTCATTTGTACATTATTGGAACAATATACGGCCCAAATTAAGCTGGCTCAGAGACAATTTGCATACTTATTTCATTATCTGGAAGCACCGGACCCAAGGAGCAATCACAGACTCAGCCTAAACTTTCCTATTTCTGTCAAGAGATAAGCCTTTTATCTTTTGCCAGGTGATGTCTCCATCAGCTCCAGCTGTGTTGGATTTCAGCCCGAGGATCCACTGTTCAGTACCTTGCCATATCCAAATTGTCTTCGTGCAAACCATTCATTGTTGATGGTAATTAATGTAATAGCCATAGTTTGCATTTTTGCAGGCCTTTTGTTTTGTTGCTTGTAGAACAAATTTTAAATTACATCAATTCCTACATGTTTTACAGCTACATCTTTATCAAGTTTGCAGGAAAATTACGCTAAAAAAGAAATCCTAAATGCCATCGGACACGATTTAGGATTATAGCAGTGTTTTTTGTTTTTCGTTTCCGGAAAACAAGAATACGTTTTTTTTTTTTTTTTTTTCCCCTCAAGAGAGTTTAAAAGTGAGAATGAGCTTTCATTTACTATTTATTTGCATCGCTTTTAGTCTAAAAACTGTTCTTATAAAAATTTAAAAACAAAAACATGCTTGCTTTGTGTTTCAAAATTTTTGAAAACAATAACACAAAAACATGAAACAAAACACGAACCAAACGGGTAAACAATTTGGCACCTGTATCAAAACGTGACTGCCAAAAACGCATTCATTTGAATTCAAGTTAGTGCAAATACTATGTAAAATGTCAATATGAGTCCCAGGAATGGTATTGTCTAGTTAGTAGTTTGTCCTTGGCACTATCACAAAATATAATTGATATCAAATTGGTATTGTCCTCGTTAATGTGAACATAAATGTGAACCCTCCATTGTCATGTTAATGTGAACAATGTGAACATAAACCCTCCATTGTCAAGTCAATAATGAAAATGTTAGATTGGTGTTAAGTATGTTAGGTTTAAGTTTGTTGCTTTATCTTCTATCTTCTCCAATATATAGGACACAATCTTCTTGTTATTTCTCATAACATCTTGTACAAAGCTTATATCAATAAGATCTCTTTCTCAACTTCTCTTTCTTTGTTCTTCCTACCATTCTAACATGGTATCAAAGCATCTCATGCTCTCTTTCTTTTATCTTTTCTAACATAATATCAGAGGTAAGGAAAAGTATGCTCTGTGGTTGCCTTTTGGGGATCTTTCACATTAGAATTCCTAAGGTTCTCTTCTTCCTTTCTAGCCACCCTCCAGCCGTCCGGCGTCTTTCAGGCCATCCTCCGGCCACCTTCTGCCAACTTTTTACCATCCTTCGGCATCTTTCTGGCAGTCTTCTTGCAACCTTCCAGTGACTTTCGACTGTCTTCTAGAGTCTTTCTGGCCACCTTCTTGTGTTTTTGACCAACGTCTGGCAACTTTCGACCATCTTGCAGCGTCTTTCGGTTAACTTTTGGTTACTTCTGACCAATTTTCAGCACCTTTTCGACCAACTTTCTTCAACTTTGTGACATTACTCCAGTGCCACTCCAGTGTCTCTCCAGCCATCCTTCAGTCGTTTCTGTCCGGTTCTTGACTAATTCGAGCCTTCTAAGTTTGATTTTGGCTTTGTTTTCGCTGTTTATGCTGTTTCTACTGTTTCTAAGTCTGCTTCTAGCCTCTGTCCCTTCCGGCATTTCTCTAGCCGTTCTCTGGTCTCTGTTTCTGTCTATATTGAGGAGTTCCCTTCTGTTGATCCTGCTGGCTTTTCCTTGTCTGATCTTTTTTGTCATCTTCTTCTGATATGCCCACTGTTTGTTATTCTACTTAGTTTATCCTAAGGAGTTCCCGTCTGCTGATTCTACTCCTCCTGCTGAGTCTGATTCTGGCCTCTGTTTTTGCTAGTACTACTCTGTTATCTTCTCCAAACTCAAATAGTTTTCTGTTTTCCCTACTTGAGTTTGAGGGGGGATAATAGAGAACTACACTCCTCTTCTATTCTATAAATAATCTAGTGTCCCTCTGGCCATCCTCTGGCGTCCCTTTGACCAAATTGGCCAACTTGATCTGGCGTTCCTCTTGCCATCCTTCGGCTGACATGATCTGGTGTCCCTTTGGTCATCCTCTGGCATCCCTCTGGTCGACCCAACTGACCTGATCTGGTGTCCCTTTGGCCATCCTTCGGCCAATTTGATCTGGCTTGGTGTCCCTTTGGCCATCCTCCAGCTGACCTGATTTGTCGTCCCTTTGGCCATCCTTCGGCTGACCTGATTTGGCATCCTTCTGACCGACCTAGCCGACCTGATCTAGCATCCCTTTGGCCATCCTTCGGCCGACCTGATCTGGCTTGGCGTCCCTCTGGCGATCCTTCGGCCGACCTAATCTGGCCTGGCGTCCCTTTGGCCATCATTCGGCTGACCTGATCTGTCGTCCCTCTAGCCATCCTCGTGTGTCTCTCTAGCCATCATCCGACTGATCTAATCTAGCGTCCATCTGGCCATCTTCTGGCTGACCTCCGGTGTCCCTCTAACTATCCTCCGGCTGACCTTTGGAGTCCATCTAGCCATCATTCGACCGACCTGATGTATTTCACTCATTTTTCTGCTACTACTGCTACCTGTCTTCTCTTTTTACTATGACTGTTGTCCCTTCAGCCATCCTACGGCCGACCTTTAGCATCTTTCCGGCCATCTTACGACCGACTTCTGGCGTCTCTCAGGCCATCCTGTGGCGTCCCTCTGGTCATCCCCCAGCCGATCTCCGGTGTCATTCCAGCAATCCTATAGCCGACCTCTGGCGTCTCTCCTATCATTCTCTGGTGTCCCTCCAACGTTTCTACCATATCTTCTCCAAACTAAAGTAGTTCTTTGTTTTTTCTACTTGAGTTTGAGGGGAGCTTTTAATATGAACATAAATGTAAATCCTTCATTATCATGTTAATGTGAACAATGTGAACATGTTAATATGAATATAAACTCTACATTGTCAAGTCAACAATGAAAAGATTAAGTTGGTGTTAGGTTTATTAGGTATAAATTTATTATTTTATCTTTCATCTTCTTCTATATATAGGACACAATTTTTTTTGTTATTCTCGTAACATCTTGTGCAAAACTTATATTAATAAGATTTCTTTCTCATTTTTTTTATTTATTATTCTTCCTGCCCTTTATAGTATGAGGATACCTCATGCTCTTTTACTCTTATATTTTCTAGCAGTCACTTTCATACGGCCCTCTGATTCAAGCACCCGATCTTGAAAATCGCATACTGTCGTCAATATCCGTTGACGCTTCAATCAGTATTGGAATTTTATATATATATATATATATATATAGTTCCTCACCTTACATTGTTTCACTAAATTTACTTGATTTTGTTTTATATAAACATCACATCACATCACATGCATGGCTAAGTACCAAATGATCTTTCACATTAAAGGCTTGAAAATGAAAAAGGCTTTCTCATTTTTCAATAGCGCTTCAAACAAATGATTCTTAGCTTTGCTTCTTTTTTTTTTTTAATTTAGATTGTAAACAAGTCGAATAGTCAGTCAAGCAGGATTGTTCGAGTTTAGTCTAAATATCTTAATAATTTTTAAAATATATTTAAGTTTAATTTATTTATTTTTACTTTAAATGGATTTTAATTAAACTAATTAAAATAGTTTGGTATATTATACTAAATATATATAAATTTATTTAGCTGAATTCGAGCCGAGCTAAAATAATTAATAAATTTTAAAATTTATTCAAATTTATTTTATTTACATAACGCGTAGCTCTCAAATAAACTGAACGTGAATCAAACCACTTAATTACATTTGTTTGCCAATATGGATGGGCATCTCTTTTTATTGGGCCAATCCCATTCCTCTAATAGTAATAAGTTGACCATTCCCCCAACTCACCAAATGAATATATAATGTTATATTGCACTATTATGTGCCGTATGGGTTATCACCAAGGGAAGCTGGTGCAGCCTCATCCCCACACTACAATTGAAATAACCTCAGTACATTTGCTGGACCTTTTTCATCTCGAAAGCATGGCACACATTAGACATAGCTAATACCTTTCCATCCTTGATTATTTGTATCTTGGATTTATGAAGAGATAAGAAAAGGGAAAAGAAAGTAAAGTGACAGAGAAAATGAGAAAATTATGAAATAGATATTTATATTAAAAAAAAATTCATTGTTCATTTGATTACACATAAAAGATAATGGGCAGTAATTTCAGTTAGCCTTAACAATCTAAGATCCAAATCACCTCCTCTTCACATGAGGCCTTATTCTATTAATTATTAGAAAAAATTTATTATTATTGAGAAATTTTATCAACTAATTACTAAGCACCTTTAACAATAGTCAAAATTAAATGAAAATATTTAACCAAAAAAAATTTACATGAAAAAGAAAACAACTGCCTAGGGATAAGATGGACACAAGTTGGGTACCAAAAATGAATACAAGACAGACTAGAACCGAACCAATCCGTTTAGTTCGAGTCTGTTAAAGGTTCAGTTCAAGTTGGTTCGATTGTTGAGTTTGCATTTTCTGGATCTAAGTTAATCCAGCCCAACTCAAGAACCGAACTAAGATCCAATCTTATATATTTAAAAAAGTTTGTGTATATTATATGTATGTCTATCAATCATTGTTATTTGTACTGAATTATTATTAATATGTGTTTATATATTGTTATTTAATTATTTTAAAATTTTGAGGATGCAAGATTATTCTTTTCATAACAAGAGTGAACTCGGCTCTAAAACTGAACCAAACCAACCAGACTCAAGTTGATTCGGTTTGATTTTATAAAAAAATCGATTCGATTTTAATTCTAAAATTTTAAAATTAATTAACATCTAATCAATTTTGAGTTTAATACAAACCTGACCCATCCAACTCTACTAATGCATAACCTATTAGTTTTTTTTTTTTTTTTTTGGGGGGGGTGGGGGGGGGAAGCATATTTTAATTAGGGACAAGAAGGCAGAGAAAGGACTGGCACTTCCATACCATTGTCACGTGAGTGTGCTCCATTCCCATTATTTCACCGAATTTGGAAGCTTCTTCCTCACTCATTTACTGTCCACAGTTGTTGACTGGCTCAACCAAAGAATCAAGAGCTGTTGCCTCTTGGCCTTGACCGTAATAGAAAGAAGATACCAATCCCAATATTCAATGCACTTTGCTTTGTCACCTAAATCCGATCGAAATTTACTTCTCCAATACAATTCGAATATCTCAACCGCGTTACGCCGAAATTTTATACTAAGAAAGCTATCCATTAGCTAGGCTAGACCACTTCTACGGTAGAAGAGTTTCTTTGTGACCAAGTTTTAATATGTTATTGCTAAACCTCTCCGCTTCATATTAACTTACAAAATTTTAAGATTTGTTACTATTACTCATTTTTTTTTCTTATAATAATTTCTATCTTATTATTAACCCCAAGACACCAATTAAAATATTTTTACAGCAAAAGTACTACATACAAAATGATATGACTAAACACAAATTTTATATTTTAAGATAAAAACACACGCGGTAATAACTTTCAATTCAAAAAGATTTTAAGAATGATTGGACGATTATCATTCGTGTGAAAGAGGATGTTGATCGCTTTCGCTTATATCATGACTAGAGATTTGACGCGATTTTTCTATTATATAATTTCATATTATATTTTTATTGGCATGCCACAAAGTAGGACGAGGTCATCCCCTTCAAACTCATAAATGCCCTCTAGAATGCAGATGAAAATTTGACAATGTTTCTATGCAAATCCAACACTCAGAACTGGAATTATTCAATAGGTAAATAGCACTCACGTTAGGATTTGATGGGTTTCTCAGTAAGCTCAAATTTAAGTAACAGTATTTGGTATTACGGTGTCCTGATTATTCCACTACTAATAAATTAATTATTTTGTTTGAATTGAGGAGTTTAGAGAGGAAGTGAAGGATTCGGAAATGAGAAGTTAGTTATATTTTAACTGAATAATTTTTAAAGAAAAGAGGAGAAGTAGATGGAGAGGTCAGAGGGCTCACTTTTTAAGTATTTTTTTTCAACACTCTTTTCTTCTAAAATTGAGAGGAAATGAAAGGAAAGTAAAGTGTTTGTTATTATTTTATTTTAAATATCAATTATATCTATCAATTTATAATAAAAAAATATTGAGGTTTCATATACAAAATATATAATAGTAAAATTATATTATATTCTTTTTTGTATTTATTAATTTTTGTCAAACCAAACAATAAGAAGAAAATGTCCGCCTTTCTTCTCTCTTGGTTATCCAAACAAGATATTAATACTTCTCTTTTCTTCCCTTCTTCTTCTTTTCCTTAGCTCTTAATTAACACTTTCTTTCACCTCCTATTCCTTTCATCCAATCAAAGCGAATCACAAAGTTATAGATTTGTTAAAAAAAATAAAAAAAGTCAATACAACTTTCAAGATGATCGATTTAGGCAACTGATTATATTTTTACACACGTGCACCATGTGGAAGAACAAGGGATTAATAACAGTATTAGAGTAGTAATAACAAAGTCAAAACAAAAACGTCGAAAGTTTTATAAAGCGAAAGCTTATAATACCAAGGAACCTGGCAACGTGACGCGCAAACAAAAGATTTCAGCCCCTTCTTACCCCGTGCTTCTTCCCACTTTCCTTTCTCTTGTTTCCATCGTTTTCTTTTCCCCCAAACAACTAGTAATAATCAAACGGATAATAGTCCATTCAAAAAGTGACACCTCCCAAATTTCGTACTTGTCTCTTCTCTTCAACCGCGTACCAATTACCCATTATTTAAAACCCACTCATCCACGCATTTTGAGAAGCTGGACAGGTGAATAGAAGTGAAATCTAGAGAGAGAGTAAGATACTTTTAGAGAGAGAACTGGGGGGCTGTGGCTTACAGAAAAATGGCGGCGAGTTGGGAACTAACGTCGTCTTCGAGCTTGAGCTCCGATTTTAAGGAAGCATTTGCAGAGGCCGCCGCTAAATTTGGCGAAGATTTTAGCTGGAAGATGAAACTTCACGGCTCCGACGGTGAGGAAACTGAAAACTCACCACCGTCCGATGAAGAAGTTGTGGATGATGACGAAGACTTCTCTTTTGCTTATACAGATGCCAATTCATCGCCGATTTCGGCCGATGATGTGTTTCAGAACGGTCAGATCAAGCCGATTTTTCCGTTGTTCGACCAAAGTATTCTATTCGCTGGCGATTCGGTGCCTTCGGATGACGATTTGCCACGTCGTCCACCGGTGAAGAAGGTCTTCGTAGAGGCAGATGATTCTTCTTCTCCTCCTCCGTCGTCGGAGGGTACTGAGGGAGAGGCGGCGGGGCCGCACTGCGCGTGGTCCGGAAAAGCGGTGGAAGCCTCGCCTGAGATCTGTAAGAAGAGCAACTCCACCGGATTTTCCAAGCTCTGGAGGTTCCGTGACCTGGTCAACCGGAGCAACAGCGCCGGCAGGGACGCGTTCGTGTTTTTGAACAGCCCCACGACGACAACTTCGAAGATAGACGGGAAGGTGGATAAGAGCGAGAACTCGTCGGAGAAGAAGACCTTTGGTGGCAAAGCCAAGGCCAACGGCGCCGGTAGGAAAGTGACGGCGAAGAAGGGAGGCAAGGGCGAAAAGCCGACGTTGTCGCCTCATGAGTTGCATTACGTGAGGAACAAAGCGTTGAGGGAGGCAGATCGACGGCGGTCGTACCTACCGTACAGGCCTGAGCTCGTTGGGTTCTTCACTAACGTTAATGGCGGTTTAAGCAGGAATGTACACCCATTCTAAGCACAACCCCAATCTCCTTTATTATTTTTTGTAATTTCATTCAATTTTTTAAATTTTTTATGTACGTAAATAAAACTTAACTGGTTTAGAAGGGTTATTAGGGATCCCTGTGTTTCCGGCATACATAGGATTGCTGATGATTAATGTATGACGAAGCTTTGTATATGTTTTATGAACTGTCCTATAAATTTGAGGGCTCAGTTTAATATAAGAATATTATTTTTGCTCTGAATTTTTTTCTACTTCAGATGTTGAATGCTTGATTTACTTGTACATCCAATGGTTTGAGAGTGGCCCAAATTAAGGAGGTGTTTGGCATGATAGCTTATAAATTATAAATTATTTTTAAAAAAACACTTTTAAAAATAATTTTTTTAAAAAACGTGATTAAATATAAATTGTTTTTTTAAGTCATTAACACATTTCAAAAAAATTATAAACTATTAAATAAGTTATATTCAAATACTTTCAAAATACCTCAATCCTTAGTTAAAAATTCAAAAGAAAAAAATGTTTATTGCAATCAAAGACCTTGAAAATTAACCTCTAAGCAAACAAATTGACGTAAAAACATTTAAAAAAAAAAAAATTTCATAGCAAGATCCATTCAAGGGATCACTTATTCTGGCCGCTGAGACACTATAGAGTAACAACATATTGCCACAAGCTAATGGCTATGAAAAAGGACAAGCCACTAATGCAGATATTCGGTTCATTATCTATATGGACATACATACATATATATATGGACAGGGCGGACCTAAAAAAAAATTTGAGAGGGGGTCAAGAAATTTTTTACTAAATATTGAAGAGTTAAGGTAAAATTTTAAAAATTTTGGAGAATTAATACTCAATTCTTATCCTAAATACTCAAAATTTTGTGAGATATAAATATAATTTCAAAATTCAAAAGGGGCCAAAATACTAATTTTTGTCATAAATGTTCAAAATTTATGAGGCTTAAGCATAATTTTAAAAATTCAGGAGAGTTAGGCCCTCCTTGACTCCTACATAGGTCCGTCCATGTATATGGGCTAATAATTGTTTTGTTTGTATAGAATTAAATCATAATTATCATCAACTCAATTGAACAGAGGAAATGAGCATCCGATAAGAATACAAATCTTATTTTGAAATTTTAGTGAAATAAGCGGGATAAAAGGATACTAGAAACAGTTAAGCAAGTTTAGAATTTTATTTGAAACTCAATTAAATCTTATTTGAAAGTTTAGAATATTTATTTTTAGAGTTTAGTTTTAATACACTAACAGCGTAGAATTTTTTTACGCTAGCAGGGCATAAGAATGCGACACGTATCTTTTAAAATTTAAGTACAACATAAACAAGCAAGGCTTTATGAACACATGTCACATTTTAGTATCCACTTGTGTAAAAAAAAAATTATATTGTTAGTGCATCAAAATTAAACTCATATTTTTATATTATTTTCCTTAAGTTTAAACTAAGCATTAATTACACTTTATAAAAGGATTTGTTAATGAATCTATGTATAGTTTTATTAAGTTTCATTTAAGTTTTGCAAAAGTTTCTTATTTAGAATGCTATTAAGTTTTTCCATATAAATCTCAATTGCTTCTCCATTTTTTGTTTCTCTTATATTATTTAGCCGTGTTTCTTATTTTCATTTCTCCTTGCATTTCGGTATGTTTCATTTTTGTTTCATATTTTAGTAACTATGAATTAAATATAGCACATTTTGGGAATACTGAGCGGCATTTTACCACAGCCCTAGCTAACCAACGCAGCTTCGTTTTTATTCTTTGAGCTAGTCCACACCTGTTTGAGATGAGGCCATCTACAATATGAGATTCTCATCATCTAAAGGACTGAAGCAGTGGTTAACTTGCCTTTCGCTTTCTTTATCCAAAGGTGATTGTCCTATATATATCCCAATTCTTTGATTTTTTGTCCTTGCTCTGGATTTTATATAGGATTCAAATTCCATGCAATGGAATCCCCATCCATCCCATCCAAATAAAGTTTCCAAGTTTCTCAATTTCTGCTACAACATTCTCTCCGTCGGAGGCCATAGGGGAAGGGACTACCCCATTTTTGCAGCTCAAGGGCTAATTCTTACTCCCAACTCCAACTTGGGTATCTCTCTCTCTCTCTCTCTCTCTCTCTCTCTCTCTCTCTCTCTCTCTCTCTCTCTCTCTCTCTCTCTCTCTCTCAATGCAACATATACAACAATGGTATTGGCGACAATATATTCTGAAGACCCAAGTGCCATTCGGGTTTGTATTCATCTTAAAGAAACCCCAATGCTTATTCCTCTTAGTTAGGTGCCATTCGGATTTGTATTCATCTAAAAGCAACCCCAATGCTTATTCTTATTACTCATTCAACAAACTATCTGAGTTTGGTTATGGTAGAAAAATGCTTACTTTGAATTAGCATAATATTTCGAATGGGGTAAAGGGGGTGACTAAATCTGATGCTAACCCTTTTAAACACATGAACAATTTTAAGAAGGTGTCGTATTTGTACAGGATATTGTAGCCCTTCCTTTTATTTGGTTAAACCTGTTTGGATGGTTTAATCGAAGTGTCATGTTTGGCTCTTTCTGTGATCCTCGTTTACAAGGGTTTTGTAGACTCCTCAAGCAGTTCCCAGATATCAAAATTAATGGTAACTGTTGGCACCACTTTTACAAAACTAGGGTTATTTTCATACTTATTACTAAACTCAAATTGTTTTAAACTTATTACCAAATCCTAGTTGTCTGAAAAGTTGTATTTTAAAAACATTGACTTCAAGTTTGAAATTGTGTTTTCAAAATACTACTTCAAATCTGAAAATATGTATTGGAAGACAATTTCTGAATGTTAAACTTTATCTCAGTTTTTTATTAAAGCTCTGTTTTGAAGTCATGTTAAAACACAACTTCTGGCACAACAAAAGTTTAATAATTAAGTTTAAAACAACTTGAATTTAAAAAATAAATTTTAAAATAACTCTTATTTAGGTATAAACTCTACTTTCATTGCTTCCATGGTGGTAGTTGTCTTGGGAGTTAGGCAATGAAAACAACGAATTTCCTCGTCAATGTTCCCTGCGTTTTAGGATACTTCACTTTCTTTTTCTTGTTTGTTTACAACAGGTGGCGAGCGTATCTAGAGAAAGTGAGAAACCATGGGTGGAAAACTCAAGAAGTGCATGATGCTATGCTGTTCAGGAAAGAACACGGTAAGATTTCTGAATGCTAGCTCCATTGGAGAGTTGAATTTCTTGAAGTATTAATTAACAGTAATGTCATACAATTGAAATTTTTTATAGAAAATTTTTGTACAAAATAATATGTATATTTGCAGTCCTCTCATTTTAAATCAAAACATTCACTATTTTGACTCATAATATCATTGACACATCATTGTTTTGGTGGAGTTTTTTAATACAAAAATTTTGTAAAAATAGAATTTCCCTTTTCCGTTGGAGTAATGCTATATAAATAAATTTTATGCAATATAAATAAATTTTTGTACATAATTTATATATAAAATAATATAGGTGCTTGTGATATTTTTATTTCAAACTAAAATACTCACAAGTTTAGTTTTAATTTAAAAAATATTACTGTCACATTATTATAGTTTAAATATATATAAGAATAGAATTTTTCTTTCTGTATGTGTATAATTGCAAACCTAATATGGCTCACTAGATACCTAGCCGATCAATTCTGATAGTTTGGCTAATGACAATCTGTGGCCACCGTAGGATGGATCGCTCTGTGTTGATCAAATCCTAGAATGTTTCCAAAGAAAAAGGGAGAATTGATGTTGTTATTAGGAAATTGGAATGGTTGAAATTGGGATTCAAACATGACATTCGGTCACCTGGAAGATTGAGATTCAATCATGCTCTCCAAACAAAAAAAAAGTCATACAAAATACCTTTATAAAATGATGTGTTTAAAAGAGAGTTTTTCACTTCAAAACAGAAACTCACTATAATCATATATAATGATTTTCAATTACAAAACTGTCGCTGCTGCATCATTCTGATTTACAATATTTGTGATTGATCAATAGCAATTTCAACAAAAAAATGTGCATGAATTCCCATATCAAACCTTCCTATTTCCTAAACATGAATTATCCCAAAGAAAAAAATAGAAAGAATACAAGAAAAATAAATAAGATATGATTATAGCAGTCATTGCTCCTATTAAAGACTATCACTCCTATTAAAAGTTTATACAAATGGGTGTCTTCTTGACAAAATCTAGCAGTCAATGAATCAAAGACTCTGGATTGCTCCTATTAACAAACTTTCCTTTACTATATATGAATTTGAAATCTATAAATAAGTGCCATTTAACGTTCTAATGGTTGTACCCCCAGGGGCGTAGCCACAAAGGGTCCAGAGGGGCACTTTTGTTAATTTTTTAAAAATTATAATTTTGCCTATAACTTTTGAAATTATATTCAATTTGTCTCCTCTGAAAATTTATAAATGCTCCTTATGTTTTCAAAAACTTTACTTTGAGCTACAATTTTGACAATATCCTTCAATTTGCCCCTTCTAATTAATGAATGTTTTTCTTAAATAATTAATTTGTTTCAAAGACTCCTATTTACATTATATAGTCATACATAGGTCAAGTGTCTTACAGTTGATTACAAAAAGAAAATCCATTCTTACAAAAAAAAAAATTATAGAAAACTCCATCAGAATGATGTGACAGTAGTTATTTCAAAATTATGAGTCAAAATAATTGGTGTATTGGTCTGAAACAAAATAACTACAAACAATCATATTATTCTATAAAAAATTTGTACAAAAATTCTGATTATATAACAATACTTTAAAAAAATTTCTGAGTTAGCCCCAGTTGGTGAATAAATGTTGCCCCCTCTAAAATAATTTTTAAGTTCCGCCACTGTGTACCCCAATAAAATATTTACAGTCTAACACATGTGAATGCCAAATATATGTGTATATATATTTATATACACAAGTAAATCAATTCATGCGTATACAATTTGTCTGCTTGATGGACCACATGGTTGTACCCAATTAAATATTTATAGACAATACATATGTGAATGCCAAATGTATATATATATATATATATGCACACACGTAAATTAATGCACAAATATACAGTTCGTGACATTTCCCCTCCTTTCACAATAGATTCATGAGTATTGAAAAAGGAAGAGAAATATCATGTGATGCTCGAAGAGGAGGGAATAACTTCTCCTAAAATGGGCTCTTCGGCTACAATTGACCATTCCTAGGCATATGAAAGTGGTCTAAGATTCACACATGAAGCAAACAAACAAAAGAGGTATGTGAAATGGTCAGTAAAAAGAAAACAACAAAATGAACCACGATTCACTACTTTATTTTATTGGTTCAAATTGAATATGTTATATATAATTTTAATCAATTTATATTCAAGTTGATAATAAGTGTATGGTCCATATGCCCTCTTTCCATGCTCTATATTGAATTTAGGATTTATGAGGAAAAAGAAAATAAATTTTTTTTTGTCCATATTCGATTTTCTATTGTTGATCAGCCAAAAAGCTGAACAAAAATACATATTCATTTTTTTTAATAATTTTTCGGTGCAACTAAACAAAAGCAAAAAAATAGCTTCTCCCATTTCATTTTTATTTGCTTCCTTTTTACTTTCCTATATATTTACTCTTAATAAATCGAAGTTCCAAATAGGTTCCTCCTTCCCAAAGATTTGTTAAATGAAAGCTAACACAATTATTTCCTTTCATTCTCTACATTATGTATCATTTTGCGAACTCCATGTTCACAAAATCTCAATATTTAGGCCCCGATTAATAGGACTTTTTGTTAAGTTTTTTTGAGTAAAGTTAAAAAAAAAAATTTTATTACTCTTTTATAATTTTTTCTTATCTTGACTTATAAAAGTAAAAAAGTTAAAAAAATTAAAAATTTTTTTATTTATAAATCAACAAAATAATTTAAAATAATAAACTTTACTAAATGAACCTTAAAAGACTGGTCAACAATATCAATAGGGCAAGTGGGGTTCAGCCCACGCATCCACCTAAATTCCCTTAAAATAAATGAGCCACTAGCCACGTCAACTTAAAAGTCAAATCAATAGGCATGAAAAAGGAAATGTAGTGAGTGGCGAGTAATAATCTTTCCCAATAAGTAGGAGGAAAAAAGAAAGAAAATATTAGTGTTAATTATGAGAGAAAAAGATAGAGAAAAAGTAAAAGAAAGAAAAGTGGAAACTTCTCTTTGCTAAAGAAAGGTAACCATTTCTTTTGCTTGGTAAAGTAGAAGGAATAAAAGGAAATAATTGAAAATTTTATCATGTGAACGGTGGGAATGAAAATGTAACATTACTTACTAATGAAGAAAGAGAAAAAGTGAAAATGAGTTAGGAGTGATGGAAAATCTCTCTGTTTCTTTTATATCTTTGCCCTACTCTCTTTTCTTTGATCAGATCACTCAAACCCAAACACATGTAGAGACATCTTCAAGTCCGAAATTAACAAATATTTCTTTTCAAAATATTATTTTGATCAAAACCATATTCTCATAAATGTCTACTAATCCATATTCAATTTTTTTATATTTTCTATTGGTTTTCGGACTACAATTAGATTTTTTTAAATAAAAATTCTTTCTAAAAGTTCGAAAGTTCTTATATGTAATCAATTTTTTAAAATCAATTTCAAGATTTTTGACCCAATAGTTATTTAGTTTGGGTGGGACAGAGGATTAGACAGATCCTGAGAGTAGTCATTGTGGGCATAAGCTGAACCGGATGCTAAGTAACAGAAAAAAAAAAAATCCTATAATAAAAATTAAACAAATAAATAAACCTGTCTGTTTGTCCTCATCAAGTGGACTTTATCTACCCGAACACCCGCAGGCCATGCCTAAAAACATGACTTCTTATCTGAACTGGTCCTCCACCGTTAGATCACCATCTCCCCGACCTAACAGGCTTGGACTTAATTAATCGAATGCCAACACCACACCATCACCACCGTCCATTACATCACTCCCACCTTTATATCTTACAGCTCATCTATACTACGCCACCACCTTTGCGCCTCTAAACGCGTTGAATACATGTCGATTTCATAATTCCGTTTCTTAATCCATAAAAATATGAACTCAACTATTTTTTTTTTTTTTTTTTTGGACAATTAACCGTGGGTTAGCTGTCCGAGCAATTAACTTAACCGTGGTTAGTGGTGTCTATAAATACAAGACAGTGTCTAACGTTGTTATCGATCAAACAGTGATCAGAAGCCATATTCTCAGAGACAAGAAAAAGGTCCGTACAGATTCTGCTTTAGCCACGAAAGTTGGAAAGCTTTTTTCATGTATATGCAACGATCTTGTCACAGATCCAACTGTTTCCATCAATGAGGAATTGATTTTTCTGTGGCTTTCGTATTCAATTCAATTTGTTTTCCATGAATTCGTTCAGTTTATTAGAGTTTTGAGATTTTCTTTTGTAAATCGTCGGTTCTAAGGAAAAATCGATGTTTATGTCAGTTTTTAACGTCTTTTTATTGAATATTGTCGAATTCGCAGAAAGCAGACATGACGACAGATTCATATGAGGCGGCCATTGAAGGACTTAAGAAGCTTGTCAGGTACTCTCTCTCACTGTCTCTGCTTTTTCCCGTCAAAGCCATCGGGATTCCAAGAGTCATCATTAGTTTTCTGTAATTATGGCGCAAATTCTGTCCTCTTCTGTAATTTAATTCAAAGGAGTGGTTTGGATCGCATCACCCGCATGAATCGCTAACCAATTGCAGGGTGACATGTAGCCCGGTGGGACCAGATGGCGTGCGTCATCTTAGAGGGTCCCACGCGGATATCAATCATGCAATTCATCTAACGGTTTCTCTTGTTTTGCCATTTTCGAAAAAAAATAATAAAAAATCTAACGGTTCCTTTTTCCAGTGAGAAAGGTGACCTCGAGGCCGTTGCCGCCGCAAAGATCAAGCAAATAACGGCGGAGCTGGAGGCAACTGCTGCCAAACCGTACGACCTGGTGGAGAGGATCAAGACTGGTTTCGCTCACTTCAAGAAAGAGAAATTCGAGTACGTGTTAAAACACAGTGTAAAAGGTCTTTGAATCTTCTTTTTCCACAGAAATTGGGAAATTCCCGTATATGCTCTAAGACTGCCCACTGTGATTTTTCTGTTCTAAAATCACTAATACCCTTCTTTCACGAATTGGAAAAGCAAAGGTCTACAGCTCCATTTGGGACGGAGAAAAGAAAAGAAAAAATGTTGGCAGGGATTTTGAGGAAAACATCATGAAGCAGAAAAATAATCTAAAAGAAACTCAATTTCCCTTGTAAAATAGTGTGGCAATAATGAATAATTAGCAAATAGATCAAACTTTTGCTATATAGATTGTTTCTCTCTCTCTCTCTCTCTTTTTTTTTTTCGTTTTCCTTTTTCTTTTCCTTGTCTTTCAAGAGCCAAGCAGAGCTTAAATCTATATATTTGCTCGCTGTAATCATAACCCTCCCCACATGCATAAAAGGGCATTAATTCATGAAATTGGAGAAATTGACATTGTCATTATCTGTATTGCCTTACATATCGACTCATATGTGGGATCATGGCTTTGCCCTTTCTTTTGCAGAAAAAATCCTGCATTGTATGGAGAACTTGCCAAAGGCCAGAGCCCCAAGGTCAATATCGCTACATAACAAAATTCTATTATACTATAATGGCATTTCTGCCTTTGTAATGGATTAGGTTGCCTAGTTCCGATGTAACCCAAAAAAAAAAAAAAATGGATGATGCTTAAGCTTGATTGTTTATTGCCAATTGATGCAGTTTATGGTATTTGGCTGTTCAGACTCCCGTGTCTGCCCTTCGCATATCCTCGATTTCCAACCAGGGGAGGCCTTTATGGTCCGAAATATTGCCAGCATGGTCCCTCCATTTGACCAGGTTCTCTCAACAAACCTTCACTACTTAATTTGATGTTAATTTTCAATGTTGCAATTACTGTGGAAACTCAAAATTTTTTCCATTGTTCTCAAGGTTGAATTTGGATTTTGGAAGGATCCTTTTTCTTTTTCCTTGACATGTGAATTGATTCTACACTATTGCAATTGTTTTTTTAGAATCCACATGTCCACTAGAAACCTTTAAATTAGTGTCTTTTGATCAAATAATGTCAAGTTGGTTGGTTTATTTCAAAGCACATTACAGTTTGCTTGACTTCCTTCATTATCTGCTGCAGACAAAATACTCTGGAGTGGGGGCAGCTATTGAATATGCTGTATTGCATCTGAAGGTGACTATATAAAAACAGCCCTTCTTTCGGTGTGCCGCTTTATTTTACACGTCTAGTTGGTTCTTTAATAATGGTGGTGGAGGCAAGGTGACGAAGCCGAGTCATCACACTCACCTACCCCACACACACCATTATGAATTCAAGAAAAACTCACCAGTTCATTTACATTGTGTGCAAGAATTAAATAGCTTTGCTAGGATTGCTCTCTCTCTCTCTCTCTCTCTCTCTCTCTCTCTCTCTCTCTCTCTCTCTCTCTCTCTCTCTCTCTCTCATTTTTATTGGAGTTGATAAGAGAATTAATATACTTCAGGTTGAGAATATTCTGGTCATTGGACACAGTTGCTGTGGAGGGATAAAGGGTCTCATGTCTATTCCAGATGACGGGACCACTGCTAGGTGAGTTATCTATTTTAATTTCAAAGTTTGTGCTTGAACTAAGAAGTATATACGAGGATTTCCATCAGCATTTCATTTTTTTGGGCTTCTCAGAACTTCCAAAATTCGGGTTCTTTTCCTATGGGACATGTAATTAACTTTCTTTTAATGGTGTTAAAGGCTGGTAAGGAACTTTCAAAACTCATTTTCATCTATGCGTGTAGTGTGGTGGTTGGGCCTACCCACCGTATTTGGTCGCACATTATAAAGTGCTTTGTCCGAATTCTCTTTTTTCAAATTAATAATCCAATTTCTTGTGAGATCTTGATCCGGGGTGGATGCTGTGGCAGCGCGATCCAACTATTGCAGAGTTGGGTCATTGGCATTGCCTTCTCCAATAGAGAGGAATTGCAAATATTTGCTTTTGCATTTTGAATTAGCACAGAGATGGCATTACATTTGTTACCATTTCTGTTTAAGCTGTTGTATTGGACTCTCTAAACACCAAAAAATGGAACTAAAAGGAAATAGAAAGAGTGGTCAATAGATGTAATAATAGACTAACAGTCTCGCTCAATTTGCGTGTTTCAACTACCAGTGATTTTATAGAGAATTGGGTTAAAATCTGCTTGCCCGCTAAGGCTAGGGTGAAAGCAGAGTTCGGCAGCTTGGATTTCGCAGAACAATGCACAAACTGTGAGAAGGTAAATTGCCCACTTTCACTACTTCTTGCTTAGATTTCCTTGAGAAGAACTCACCCAAATCTGAAAAAGTTGCTAAATTTTAAAATTGTGTGCCATTAATGCAGGAGGCTGTGAATGTATCGCTAGGGAACCTATTGACCTATCCATTTGTGAGGGAGCGAGTGCTGAAGAAAACCCTGTCTATAAAGGGAGGACACTATGATTTTGTTAAGGGCACTTTTGAGCTTTGGAGCCTTGACTTCGGCCTTTGCCCTTCTTAATTAGTCTGTGTATGAGCATCCATACTTTCACGTATGCCCACCTCCTCCTTTTCTTAAGCTTTTTGTCCCATTGCAAGCTGTACATGTCTACATGGCAAAAATAAAGCTGGCCTACTTCATTCTGGCTTAAGTATATGTATCAATGCTTTGCTTATAAAATTACAAATTTGAAGGGTTACATAGAACTTTGTTTGATTATTATGATCAATGCTTTGCTTATTATTATTATCACCAATGGAAATTCAGCAAGTGTTAATTCTCCAATCATGATAGAGCTTTGTGTTGAGTATTGAGACAATCCACCTAAAGAAGCATCTAGAAGCCCATATTTGATGACTTCTCACAGCCGCATTTGAAGACTTCTTCAAGATTTTTTCTTCAGCTTCTTTGGTCTACATGCATGGCTCATTTATAAGTCAATATATATGGCCAACTTTGTTTGAATTCTTTGATAAAGATCTGCACCATTTGTTGAAGTCTTTGGGGAAGAAAATCTGCAGTTGCAACACTTGATTTAGCCAAATTATTTTACAGATTTGGTTGGATGACTATCTCCCCCTCTTTTGTCTATAAAACCAAAGGAGCCAGTGGACGCTAGATATATACATTTGAGCAGAAGTGGATGTGAGGAATCGAGAGAAAATAGTGAGGGTTTGTAACTTCTCTTTGTAATCCCCTATTTGTTCATAGTGAATACCGCAATGACTTAGTGTGGAAGTAATCCTAAATTATTTGGGTGAACCATAATAAATTTGTGTGTATCTTTGTGAGTGTGTGATATGTGTATTTTCTTTCTTTATCCTCTGTACAAGTTTAATTGCTCAGATCTTAGGCAAACCTTCTTAAAAATTGGTATCATGGTCTGGTTTTTGTAAAATTGGTGGAGCCCGCGAAAGCAAATGTTTTGTGAAAAAGCATGTTCTGCTACAGTCCCTTCCACGTGAAATAAGCCAACAAAGATAAAGAAGGAAGAGTGGGATCTACTCGACCGTAAAGCCTTGGGTATAATAAGGCTAACCCTTGCTGCATCAATTGCCTTCAATATCAGACACGAGAAGACAACCAAAGGTTTGATGGCTGCTTTATCACGACTGTATGAGAAGCCCTCTGCTACGAATAAAGTCCATTTTATGAAGAAGTTGTTTAATTTGAAGATGTCTAAAGGAGGAGTTGCGATTGAACATATCAACGATTTCAATGCATTAATAAGTCAATTGAAATTTGTTGAAATTGTATTTGATGATGAAATCATGGTACTAACACTGTTATCAAGTCTTCCAGAGAGTTAAAATCCTTTGGTTATAGCAGTAAGCAATTCTACGGGTTCAAAAAAATTGGCAGCATATCATGTTGTGAGTTTAGTTCTTAGTGAAGAAACTTGCATAAAAGATGGTGGAGAAACTTTGGGTTTGGCATTGGCTACTAAAGACAGAGGCAAAAAGTCAAACAGAGGAGGCAACCATAGACAGAACACAAGCCAATCGAGAAACGGGTAATCACAATTTCGAGCAAAGTTCAAAGGCAAATGTTGGAATTGAGGAAAAACTGGTCACACAAAGCAAGATTGCAAATCACCAAACAAACAAGACAATCAACAAGGTGACAAAAATTTTGTTAATGTTTCAAAAGCAGAAAATTCGGAGGCATTGTTGTTAACTTTGGATGCCAGCAGTGAATCGTGAGTGATTTATTTGGGTGCATCGTTCCTATCGACTTCGCATAAGGAGCTATTTCATAATTATGTATCGGGCAATTTCGGTCAGGTGTATCTTGGAAACGATGAAGCCTGTAATATAGTTGGCAAGGGTGAGTTCAAATAAACCAATCCAATGGAACATTCCTGATAATCAAAGACGTCAGACATATGCTGTGTTTAACGAAGAATCTAATTTTAGTTGAGTAACTCACAGATTCTGGTATTGTGACCACATTTAGTGGTGACTCATGGAGATGACCAAAGGAGCTATAGTGGTAGCTCGTGAAAAAAAAGAAGGTACTATCTATGTGACGTTGGGTACTTATAGTTCAATTACAGTTACATTATCGGAAGTCAAGACGAGCACGTGGCATTGCAGACTTGGGCACATGAGTGAGAAAAGGGATGAAAGTTCTGTTATCAAAGAGAAAACTATAGGGTTTGAAGTCACTAGACTTAGATTTCTATGAAGACCGTGTTTTGGAAAAACAGAAAAGGGTTAGTTTTATCAAAGTTCAAAGAGCATGCAAGTCAGAACAGTTGGAGCTAGTGCATACAAATGTATGGGGACCATCTCAAGTATCGTCTCTTGGTGGCTCTCACTATTTTGTTACATTTATTGATGATGCTACTCGGAAACTATGGGTTTACTTTATAAAGAATAAATCTAATTTATTTGATGTATTCAAAAAGTGAAAAGTCTTAGCTGAGAATGAGACAGGTTCAAAGTTGAAGTGTCTCGAGTCCGACAATGGAGGAGAGTACATAGATGGCCATATGGAAAAGTATAGTGCAGAAAATGAAATTAGACACGTAACGACAATTTTGAAAAAACCACGACAGAATAGTGTTGCAGAATGCATAAACAGAGCAATCCTAGAACGTGCTAAGAACACGAGGATTAATGCTAGATTGCCAAAATAATTTTGGA